>CAJHNH020000960.1:181179-212055 GCA_905116865.2 Candidula unifasciata | reverse complement strand
ATGAAGAAAATTGAAAATGTCACAAACTTTGAATATCTAGGATCTATAATAAACAGCAATGGAGATTGTTCAACAGAAATTAAAAGAAGGATGGCCTTGGCAATGCAAAGATTGAACAGCCTTAAAAGTCTATGGTTAAGCACCAGCAAGGAGATAAAAATTAGAATTTTGAGAGCATGCATCTTCCCTGTAGCTACATACGGATCTGAGTCGTGGACTATCTCTCAGTCCTTAAGAAAGAGAATAGGGGCTTTTGAGCTGAAATGCTATAGAAAGATTCTCAGAATATTTTGGACAAAAAAGAGGAGAAATATTGACATCTTAAAAGATCTGAATATCAAGGAAGATTGGCTAATAAACAGCATCCTTTCTCTGAAGCTGAAATATTTTGGTCATATCAAGAGCCACAACGGATTGGAAAAAACTATAGCAGAAGGCATGGTAACAGGAAGGAGGGGCAGGGGCCGACCGACACGAAGATGGGCACAGGATATAAGTGACTCCTTGAGTATAAAAGTATATAAAAGAGGCAGGAGAACTGGCGAGAGACCGAGTTTCTTACAGGCAGACTGTGATGAGAGCGACGTTCTGCAAAGGACCTGCTACATTATGATGATGATGAGTGCTCATAGCATATTTTCGCATTCCATTCTCTCTCTCTCTCTCTCTCTCTTTCTCTCTCTCAGTATATGTGTGTGCGTGCGTGTGTGTGCGTGAGTGTGTGTTCGTGCGTGTCTGTGTGCGTGCGTGCGTGCGTGTGTGTGTGTGCGTGTGTGGAAGCAGATCTAGACGCCGCCTTTTGGAAGCACATGAAAAAAAAAACGTAGGCAATATGAGGACACTGAGAGTTGCAAAGTGTCTCCTAGAATGGCACCCTCTTTCAAGTAGGTGAGTAGGGCTCGATATCATACTAAACAGATTAAAATGACCATCATTGAGTGTTATGTCCCAACAAAGGACCTAGCAATAGTAATTGGAAATCATAACCCAAATGTAGGTAGCGAAAATATAAGTGTCAAGAGAATGTAGCATGCATAGAGGGGAAGCAACATTGCACACCTGGCAAAATATCTAAGGTATGATTACACTTGAAACACATACAAGAGCTCCCTCAGACGAAGACGACAGCTGGGTTCCTACCACGAACACTGCCAAAGAACACTGTAATATACCAATCCAAGTATCCCCTCATATTGCAGTTAGTCGCGTTTATTATTGAACGAACACATTATAGCGATGCATTGGGGTTCAAACTCTATCAGCCTATTACTTCATGCCAAATACGCTCACACCGGCAGTCTCCAGAACACGGACGGAACCAGAATATACTCCTTCGCTCTACGTCCAGATGGCTGCTACGGGCAACCCAAACCCGACAACGCAGATACACCTTTCGCGATGTGCAGTGACCGTCCTCTGACGGCCCTCTCTCTAAAAGATTCCGCCACCTCAGCCTTTCTGCAACAGACCGTAGTTCAAGGATGTATTGCACACAGACTACTTGGGTTCTCCCCTTTACATTCTCACCCGCATGGCTCCATTCTTTGTGCCTTCAAACTTCACCAGCTGATTCTTCAATACGGTGAGCAGCCCCATTCCACAATCTGTCATATAATTAATCAAGGGCTGGTACACTGTGAGCAGCATTTTTTCCCTTTCATGTTTAATGCTGCCAAAATTTTCAGTGCTCTGAGCCAATTTTGAGGGTTTTCTGCAACTGCTCCCACATAGTCCCTGAATGACACGCTCGTATCGAAAGGGATACCATGGTAGTTTAGTCTGCCTTCTACCTGGAGGATTTTATTATTTACTGAGCTAACAGGGAAAGGGGGAAAAGATAATTAGGGAGACGAGGAAAGACATGTGGTTAGGACAATAAGTAGTTCCCTACTGAACTAAAAAAAAAAAAAAAAGGAAAAGCACAGACAAGCCAAGTGTTTTTCTGTGCAAGGAGCATGAAATGTTCATAGCCCAGGCAGTGAATATGTGAATAGTAAGTTTAATAACAACAACATTGTAGACCTCCAGATTTATTAGCAAGTGAAGCCAAACTTAAATTATTAACAGGCTTAACAGGCTTATTATTGTCAGGTTAGGGACATGAGCTTTAACAATTTTATTGTCCAGAGAGCACAATAAAAACGCCGCCTTTTCAGGACTGATGACAACACTCATCTCAGTACACCAGCCATTTATGTTTGCCAGTGCTGTTCTGTAGCTCTTGAGTTGTCCGTTATCTATCTCTCCTCTCCTCTATCTACATGCAATACCAGAATCTGCAAATATTAATTTCATCCCCACACCCGATGCTTTAAATTATGCAATCTTGTTCGTATAAATATTGGTGAAATTGCAGATCCTCGTGGTAGTCCTGGAGCGATATTACACGTCTCTGTGTGAAGTTCAATTTCACCGAACAACGAGGACAGAACAACGAGCGAATAATACCCGGTGACACAAAGTGCAACCATTTGAATGAGAATCCTCCAAGCGCAAATCTCAGAACCACCTTTCGACCGTTCGGTTATATTAGGGCTCCCGACAACAGCCGGGGGGGGGGGGGGGGGGGCGAATTCTACAGCTTTGAGACCCATGTTTAGGTTTTAGGTTTAAACAACGGATCAACATCATGGCACACGGGTAGTAACCCAGAAGTGCTCCGTTCTACTTCTAACTCAAGCCTGAGTCCAAAAAATATCTGCGCAATGCACGAACTCCGTAGCATCGGTCAGAATCCTGAAATACTTTGGATACATTTTAAACTCCAAATTTTACCCGGGCAGCTATTCTTTTCTATTTCCAGCTGCAAAAGGCTTTTGTTTACGTGTGCATCAATACACATGAGACCCATGTGCCCAGATGAAGGGTAACCTTACGGAAGTACAGGACAGCTGCTACCCAGTTAACTAGCCAGGGACATACGCTCTTCTCCAGAAGGGTGGACATCTAGATATCATATCAAACTCTTTAGTAGGCATCCTCAAAATTCCGTACTGCTACTACCTTTCTTTTCTGGGACCCCTCATAAACATCGAATGCAAAGGTGGTCGCATTTGAACATGTAGTTGTCCCTGGCCGGTAACTGCCTAGATCCCTTGGGTGTGCAGTTGAATACATGCAGCAGTCTCTTTATGGCTGAACAAATATCGCTGCAACTGAACACTAGGTTTACAGAAAGCTGTGCGCAGAAAGTATAAAGTACATATCTTATAACTGTATACATGATTTTCTTATGGATGTGACATAAAAAAGAAATATGCAATGTTCTTTCTGCTCTAAATGCAATTTTGCAAAGTAAATGACGTCTTCAATTACATTAAAACTCAGCTTTATATGTGTAAACCATCTATGATTGAGAGAAAAGTAACTAAATGATAATTATTCAACGCATTAATTTGTGATTATAGTGGTTTTTTTTCTACATCAAATGTCTTGCTATTAAATAATAAAAGTCATATCACTAAATGTTTTTAAGTGACATTGTGGTATACATTTTTAATAGGGACTTCAGAGCTTGATACAGCTTAATTAACTTAGGGCCTCGCCATGTCTACATCTAATCATGCCTAAATGTTACAGTATAAAGTTATCTGTTTCTCATTGTAATATATTTATTATTTAAACTATATATACATATGTGTGTGTATGTGTGCGCACATATAGATATAAAACCATATAATTTGTATACATTGCTCACTGTTGCCCCTGACGTGGTTAGGCTATGATCTCCGTGCCACGGACACACCAATATGTGATCGAGGCATGCGGACTGGATGGTACACATTTGTGGACGTGAATGGTACCCCAGTCAAAATGCCCACCGTGTGTCCAGGAAGAAATACATGTGGAACTGTGACCCCCATCTGGTTGAATGGAGATCACCCTACTGAAAATGGTAAGTGGAAGTACCTAGTTTGTTTTAATCCAATTACTTCATTTTTGCGTTTTAACTAATTTATTACTCCCTATGTGCAATGCGAAAGGAATAGTTACTAAAATTCCAAAGAAATGTAACCCTACTGCCTGTAACAACTGGTGAGGAATTACTCTGTTATCAGTAATGTCAAAGACGTTTTGTAAACTAATTCTCAGTGGAATTAAAGGGGTAGTAGACACAATCCTTACAGTGGAAAATCAGGTTTTAGACATGAAAGAAGCTGCTAGGATAAAACATTCACCTTGAAATATTTATTGGAGGAATTTATTGAAGAACAACAACCCCTAATTTTGAATTTGAACGACTCTACGAGGGATTTTGATAGCTTACATAGAACACCACTGTGGGGAATTTTGGAATGCTACGGTATGCCAATGAAAATAATACTCAATAAAAATGAATGTATGAAGGTTCACAGAAGAAATGATAATTACAAAGAAAACTGATTTCCAAAATGCACCTTTAAGGTAAATGGGACAGATCTCAAGCAAGTTTGTATTGCTTGATTACCCAGGTAACATCAGATGGAACATGTATTAATGAATATATAAGATAGCTCAAGCATAGGTATCATTTTACCAAAAAAAAAAAAAAAAAGAAGAATATTTAATGCAATCTTTCTTTGTCAGCTGAGTTGAGTAAGGTAATTCTTAAAAGACTATGTTAACCCTTTCCTAATAGACGGAGGTGAATCCTGCACAGTTGGTAAATTAGCGAAAAATTATTTGGAAGCTGCGGAGACATGGTTTTGTAGACGAATGATGACAATACGCTGGAATGATAAAAAGAGTAATCAAGAAAGAAAATGACTCACGAAAAGAACTGATTGCTTACATCAGAAAGAGACAATCTACATTTTTTAACAATGTGATGAGAAAGAGAAAACTGAAGTACATCGTGAAAGTAGGAAAGTTGGAGAGGCAGAGGGAGACCGAGAAAAAAAAAGCTATACAGTTTGACATTATAGCAGAACAGATCATCTGTGTCAGATTTGATTGAAAGTACACGTAACAGAAAGTAATAGATAGACATGACTACCAACGTCACACGGCATGGACTTTAGGAAGAAGATGATGAAGGTTCAGAGTGTGTAGTGCTGGCAGATGATGGTTTAATTCGATTGGCTGAAGTTAAAACTAGAGTAAAACAGGGAAGTGTTTCATCTATCCTGTTATTTGACACAACCACTGACTGGGTGATTTAAAAAAAAAAACACTTTCTGTTGGAAATACCGGTATTGATTGGGTGGATGATGGAAATACCGGTATTGATTGGGTGGATGATGGAAATACCGGTATTGATTGGGTGGATGATGGAAATACCGGTATTGATTGGGTGGATGATGGAAATACCGGTATTGATTGGGTGGATGTTGGAAATACCGGTATTGATTGGGTGGATGATGGAAATACCGGTATTGATTGGGTGGAGTAAATGCAATTAACAGATCTCGATTTTGCAGATGATATTGTTCTGCTAAGTGAATTAGTAATGACGCATAAAAAGGATGTTTTAGCAAATATAGCATCAACGGTTCGACTAGAAGTAAGTTATGAAAAGATAAACATATTTAAAACACTAAAAGCATGTCTAGTAGATGTAACTCTACAGACCAAAGGCATTAAAATAGCAGTTTAGTTTTCTTATTTAGGTAGTAATTTTGACAGTGAGGGAAACACAAAGAAGAAATTATGGAACACATTAGCAAGACATTAGCTGTTTTCAATAGCCTAAACAGCCGGGATAGTTGTATAGGTGTAATAACATTCCTAAATTTGTTGGCCCACCGCCCCCCCCCCCTTTTTTCAGTGAAATAAATCGCTCAGCACCTTCCCATTTCCCTCGAAATATCAGAATCATCATTATGTGCCAGGCCGAAAAGCAGAGCATTTTTTTTACATTTCCCAGTGTGCTCTGGTAGCCTCTAATAAATTATCGTTATCTAGTTTGACTCAGGTGGTTTTAACTAGGACCGCTCTAGCTTCTAATAGTGAATTACGACTACGAACATCGCGGACAAAAATTAACTGTACTCGAAGTTTACACAGCTCGAGTAGCGACTGCTGAGTAGCCATACAGTTAACTGGAACTCTGGATGAGTTCATTTTCGAACTTCTTACCTTTAACAGTGAAATCCCCCCCCCCCCCTCTTTTTCCTGTGGGGCGTTTGCTGCACAGTGGAAAACACTACTCTACATACAATAATGGGAAGAGATTCTGCACAGTGGAAAACACTACTCTACATACAATAATAGGAAGAGATTCTGCACAGTGGAAAACACTACTCTACATACAATAATAGGAAGAGATTCTGCACAGTGGAAAACACTACTCTACATACAATAATAGGAAGAGATTCTGCACAGTGGAAAACACTACTCTACATACAATAATGGGAAGAGATTCTGCACAGTGGAAAACACTACTCTACATACAATAATGGGAAGAGATTCTGCACAGTGGAAAACACTACTCTACATACAATAATGGGAAGACATTCATTGTTAAGACATTTTTGGGGTGATGCTTGTGCAGATATACAAGACATTAGAATTCAACAGTAGCTCTCTCTCTCTCTCTCTCTCTCTCTCTCTCTCTCTCTCTCTCTCTCTCTCTCTCTCTCTCTCTCTTGAGTATGTTGTTTGTCTGCTTGTGTATCTGGGTGTGTGTCTGCGAATGTATGTGCGAATGTGTGTGTGTTCGCGCGTATGCCCACGTGTATGTTTCAGTGTGAACTGGTTTCTGTGTGTTTAAGTGTGCCTCTTTGCTGTGTATGTGTGTCTGCATGTGTGTGTGTGCAATTGGATACATGTAGCTGTGAATATGTTTCTGTGTGTGTGTCTCTGTGTTTGTCTGCATGTGTGTGTGTCTCTGTGTTTTTCTGCATATTTGATGTTACTGTGTGTATATCTTCGTTTGTGTCTGTGTGTGTCCCCGTATGTGTTTGTCTTCATGTTTGCCTGTGTATGTTTATGTGTTTTTGTCTGCGGGTGTCTATGAGGCTGTATGTATGTATCTCTGTGTGTGGGTGTCTGTATGTCTGTCTGCGTGAGTGTATGTGTCAGCATGTGGTCTGTCTGTCTGTGCATGTCTATGCGTGTTTCTCTGTGTGTGTGTTATGTGTGCCCCTTTGTTGTCTGTATGTGTCTGCATGTCAGAGTATATGTCTGTGCGTGCTGAATATATGTGTCTGCGTGTGTAAGTATCTATGTGTTTGAATGATTAGCATATTCTGCCGTGTTTGTTCTCTGTGGGTGTCAGTAATGTGTTTGTCTGCCTGTTTGTCTGTATTTGTGTGTGTGAGTGTTTTGACTGCGTGTGTGTCTATGTGGCTGTATGTATGTGTCTGCATGTTTGTCTGCGTATGTGTGGTGTGTTTGTGTGTGAGTGTTTGACTGCGTGTGTGTCTATGTGGCTGTATGTATGTGTCTGCATGTTTGTCTGCGTATGTGTGGTGTGTCTGTCAGTGTGTGAGCACGAATGTAAATATGTGTGCTGTGTGTTCCCCTGTGTGTGTTTATATGTAAGTGTCGTGTGTGTGTGTCTGTTATTTTTTGTCTGAGTGTTGGGTGTCTCTGTGGGAGTGTCCGTGTGTGCATGTGTGTGTCTCCATTCATGACTGTATTTATGACTGTATGCGTGTATGCCTGTATTACGTATGAATGTATGTTTGTATCTATGTATGTATGTTTGTGTGTACGTATGCCTGTGTGTATGTGTTTATGCATATTTGTTTGTATGTATCTGTGTATGTATGTATGTAATGTATGCATGCATGTTTGTGTGTGTAAGTGAGTGGGTGAGCGCGTGTATGTGGGTGTATGTATGCACGCGCGGGTTTTTGCATGCACTTTACAACTCATGCTTTTGTGTTCTTTTATAATATTCATAATATGCATATCATCATATGATCATAACATGCTTTATTAGTAAAATACAACTGCTGTGCGAAAGATGGTTGACTGGAAGGGCCGAATGTAAGACGGGCCTGCGTGCCCAATTTGTGACCCTTTGAAAATAAAGTTCTTTCGTTCGTTCTCTCTCTCTCTCTCTCTCTCTCTCTCTCTCTCTCTCTCTCTCTCTCTCTCTCTCTCTCTCTCTCTCTCTCCGAAGCATGTACATATTTGCTCACTACTTGTCTCACTAAATGTTGTTTCATGTAAACGGCCATGAAACTGACAGGGTCTAGCTTAGCCCACTTTTGGTTACAGCACATACAATTGTCAGCAAATATGTGATAATGAGGGTTTAGCTAATACCCTTTACACAACCTTTACATCACCTTTGTCTTCACCGCTTCCGACAAAGGCCCAAGCCGAAACTTTGATTTGTGTTGAGTGCACTTTGTTCTGTATCCCCATTTTGTAAAGCTTTTTAGTCACAGTTCACGAGATAAATTTCTTGTTACAGCAAGCAAGATATGCTACCAAATACAAGGACAGTATTTTGAGAATCAAGAAAAAGACACGTTTTAGCTGATACTATTAGTTTTTACAAAGGTGAACGGGAGGTCAAAGTGCTTTAAGAAAAAAAATCCTAGTAAGTAAATAACTTTTACCCCATCAGGACATAACACAGAGTGATAAACACCCGGTGACACAAAGTGCCAACATACTGGTGAGGATCACCCATGGAGAGATCCCGGAAGCCCCGTCTAACCGTAAGGTTATATTAGGGCCCATGGCAGCAGCCAGAGTGGGACTTCAAAAAAAAAAAAACGGAACAAAGGCATGACACAAGGGGACGACGAATTACAGAAGTAGTTAATTAAAAAAAGTGATATTAATAGTAGTAGTACATTTTACCCCACATGACATCATACAAGGCGATCAACACCAGATGACACAAAGTGCCAACAAGCGGATGAGGATCACCCGGGGAGAGGTCCCGGAAACGGCGTTCAGACATTAGGCCATATTTATGGCCCGGCTATATTGCGGCCTCTGGCAAGAGCCAGGGTGGGGCTTCAAAAATAACGAAAAATTTGACCTCACGAGATAATGACTGGATAGTCGATCAGTGTTTGTCTATTTTAAAATGTATCTATCAAGCAACAACAACAAAAAATGCCTGCCGGTAATTTGTATGTACATTTTAAGTCAAATGATAACCACCACCAAATTGTGACCGACCTCTAGACGGATTAAGTATTTTGCAGCAATTATGGCTACAATGTTTAATTTAGGAGTCACATTGGCGTCCAGGTCTATGTGCATTTATTTTAATTACTACATCAATCACTAAAAGTTAACTTTCGCTAGACTTATATTCATTTTAATACTTCTTTTGTCTTACACTTCTTACATTGATAAAAAAAAAATCATCACATTTCGTAGTTATCTCACTTGATACTTAAAGGGTAGTTTTAGTTTTCAAGATCTAACAGACTTACACGCCTGCTGCGTACGTCTGTTAAATGGATGCGCACGCTAAATGTAAGTTCCGAATCACTTGGTACATAAGAATAATAATACTTACTGCACTCTTTAACAAGTCTGACCCTAGAATATGTGTTATAGGGCTTAGCTCCAGGGGGTAGTCTGATAGGAAATTTGAAAAATATCATATTTTTGCTTTAACATATTTTATGCCACTAACCATGTAGATAAATATGTCTATTTTCATGAGCAGTTTACAACTTTAAAATCCGATCAATAGAACCTGAGATAATTTGATTACAAGTGGGTGTGTGTGGGTAGCTCAAGGAGACAATTTTGACAAAAATTTCTATAAAAAAGTTTTTTTTCTTTATATGGTTCTTTTTAATCCAAAACAATGAATCACTCCCCTTTTCTTCGGTCTTATTTTAAGAGTTTCTCCCCTTACTTGCATCAAAGCATTTCCGTTGACAGAAGCTGGAAATTTTATGATTTGTGAGTTATTATCGAGTTATTTGTGTCAATACTTAGTTTAGAATTATGCCATCATTTCCAAAGCAGAGGAGTAAAGTTGCAAAGAAAAGGAAATTTAGAGGAAATCAGTTTACTTCTGCTTCAAAGCAACCTAAACTGGTGGTAGACATTGAATTGCCTCGTGTTTCACCAGCTGACGCTTGCCGAGTTTCTGAAGACAAGAAATAATCTGATTTCAGAATCTCTTAGTGCCACGCCCACTACATCAGAAAATAAACTGTTTATGGACAGCATTATGAATGAAGATCTAGAGGATAAACAAGAGTGTTCTGATGACTTTAATAGTGACAATGAAAGTGAAAATGGTCATTTATCTGAACTTGTTCCCAGTGGCAACAGAATTATTGATATGTACATTTTGTGTGAGAATATTTCATCACAATTAGTGTGTGCAAGTTGTCATGAAAGTGTCAGATTAGTTGAAATTCAGAGGCAAGGTTTAGGAAGTAAACTTGCATTTTCACTGCAACAATGAAAGATGTTCTGGACAAAAGGCTTTCCCTACATGCGAACAAATCATTGTAGGTAAAAGGACAGTGAGTAGTATAAATCAGCGTGCTGTTTTTGCAATGCGAACTATTGGCTGCGACAGATCTGAATTGCAGACATTTTTGCGGAATTATGGACTTACCACCACCTGTCAGCAAAAAGCACATATAGTCTTATTAATAAGAAAAATAGAGACTGCAGCAACAGAGGTACAGACTACATCTATGAGAAATGCAGCCATTAATGAATTTTCTTTAGCTGAATGTTTAGAAAATAAGGAACAGATGGATGACATCCGTCATATTGATGTGTCATCAGATGGGACTTGGATGACCCCAGGACACTCATCAGTGATAGGAGTTGCCACAACTATTGGTTGTCAAACAGGCAAAATACTTGATACAGGGACAAGATGTAAAGCAATGCAAGTCTTGTGACGTTTGGAAAAGAAGGGATAAAAGTACGACGAGGTATATTAGATGGGCTACAGAACACAAGGACATATGTACACTCACACATAAGGGTTCTTCGGGATCGGTGGAGGCAGAAATAATCAAAGATATTTTTGCAAGGTCTGTGACAAATTATAATCTTAGGTATACCAGGTTTATAGGCGATGGAGATACAAACACATACAAAGCAGTAGTTAATTCCAAACCATATGGAGATATAACCGATTGATAAAATAGAATGTGTGGGACACGTACAAAAAAGAATGGGCACCCGTCTCCGCAACTTAAAAAAAAAGCATGAAAGGAAGAAAGTTAGAAGACGGAAAAGGCTTAGATGGGAAAAGGAAGGCTTACGGATAAACAAATTGATCAGATTCAAACAATGTATGGGAATGCAATTCGTAGAAATAAAAACAATCTTACTGTGATGAGACAACATGTGTGGGCAGTCTATTTTCACAGACTTTCAACTGATGGAAATCCTCAACACAGTATGTGCTCACCTGTGTGTCCTTACAAGAAGGCTGAATTAGAAAACAAGTTAGATTCTTAAAAACATAAATCTAGCTTGCCCACAGCAGTTATGGATACCATAAAACCCATCTTTAGGGATCTTGCACATCCAGATCTTTTACGTAGGTGTTTAGAAGGTTATACACAGAACGCAAATGAAAGTGCTAACAGCCTCATCTGGAAATATTGCCCTAAAAAAAAAGCTCATGGACTGACTACAGTGAAAACAGCTGTTTCAATAGCAGTGAGTGTATTCAATGATGGTGCTAAGACATTCTTGGATATTATGAGAGAACTGCAGCTCATGGTTGGACAGTTTGCTAAAGACTGTTTTCTGCAAAAGGATATGCGACGAATAAAAAATGCTCAACGGCGAGCCAAAGCAGCATCACATGCAGCCAGAATAGCTAGGAGGCGGAGTAGACTTACTAGGGATGAGAAGCAGGCCCACCAGGAAGGATTACCATACTTACCTGGAGGACATTAGCTCATTTAAGCCGAGTAAGTACCATTTTTCTCTCTCAAAACTGTCCGAAAACTTTGCCAAAATTTAGGGGGTGTGACTAACTTTTTGGTGTTTTTTTCTAAACTATTGGAGATAAATTATTCAACTTTGGTACACAGCTTTAAAACAATAACAGCTATGATTCCTACCACCAGCTTTGAGAAATATTTGATACAAGTTGAATTATGAGTATTTTAATTTCATAATTTGCTAGTCATTTTAGCCCAAATTTTACAACTTCATAACTTCAAAACTATTGCTAGTACAAACAAACTAGAGGTAGGGAATCTAACTGTAGCAGTGAACTACTCTGACTCCAAAATTCAGGACTCCTGTTAGGTTAGTTTAGAAAATATCTGTATAAGACTAACATCAAATTTTTTTTTTTACTCTTACATTTTTTTCAATTTAATAATAATTTGGCACGTTTAAACACGTTTGCAAAAAAAAACAAATGGCATATTAGTGAACTGTCATGTATCAAGCATAAGCTCACCAAATTTCAAGAAGATATTTTAATATTTAGTTGGTTATTCATCAAAAACAAAACGGTACCCATTTTTTTCACATTTCAGACCAGACTACCCCCTTAACGGTTTCCCTTGCGTTGGCGCCCCTGTACCAGGGCTACATAAGAACGACTACAGGGAATTTTGTAGGCAATATCTGGAAAAGAACACTTTGTTTGCCAAATAGTTAAATACTGGTGTTACATTACTAGTTGCGGCAAGAGCCTCTGGTCTCATAAGGGAAGAGGTGAAGATAAAGAGGATGGGTGATTAAATAAAGTAAGTAAAGTAAAGTAAAGATCCCTTTTCACGCCTTTCGGCGCATCGGGCATATGGGCAGAGCATCCCATATTTTTACAGACCATCAGCACTCTGTGGGTAATGTGGTCAGCATTACGCCGGCTGTCTTTACTTTCCCAGGACAGCCCATCCTGGTACCCATTTTAGGCTGGGTCGAGCTGCGACGTCCCATACCACGACAAATCACATGTAGGCTGACAATTTTATATGCAGTTAATGATGAGACCTGTGATAGCTTCAAACCATATAAAACCGGAGGCATATCCACCCAGAACTCAGAGATGCACATTTGATTAGACCAGTATTTGAAACTATCGGATTAGTTCTGCCCATAGTGTCTGCATACAAATAAATCAGATCTGTTTAACAGGATGTGCATGCAAAGTTCAAGTTCTAGAATAAGTCCAAAGTCCAAAGGAGGATGTTCAGAAATTTGTCCCTAAATAACTGAAAATACCATTTTTTTTTTTGTAAATTTGTGTAATAAGGTGACTACAATTAATTATGGCTAAAGTGTTAGCCGAGTGAGCGTATTGGTCTTTTCAATAGGGGCGCTACTATCTCACTGAGGGTGCTATGGCAGTTTAGGTAGCAGTACTTTCGTTGGTCAAAGTCCAGTCAGTCGTTCTATATCCTAGTCTTTCTTGGTCTGCATCTTCTCCTCTTCCCTCCTACTGAGCCCTGTAGAACTGATTAAAAAAAAACTATTGCAGTTCCTGTCTTTTCACTGTAGTTAAAGGAGGTTCATAGTTACCAGTGTGCTGAGTAATTACACGGCCAACCCCATCCTTTGTGATATGGTCTCTGTATGATGTGTCAATAATTCTTCTTAAAGATCCCATTTCCAGTGCTTGTATCTTTTTCTTCGAGTTTACCTGGTAAGGTAAACGTTTCACAGACATATATATATAAACTTACTAGTAATTAATGCTCTGAGCTGTCGGAGCTTTGTTTTACATGAAATGTTTTTGGATCTCTATAATATTTGTTGTTTGGCAAGAAATAATCTTCTCTGTGCAATCCTGGAATGATTTCTGGTCTGGACCCGAGGTTACTCAAAATGGATCTTTAAAATGTGAAATGATTTACTGTTTATAATTTGTGATCTTTAACATAAATTGGTGTGGTTGTGGCAACTGGATTATTAGTCATTATTTTAGTATTTTCCGCATTTATTTCCATGCCGTACATGGTCGATGTTTCCTCCGGTAGGTTTATGAGTTCGACTAGCTCTTGTTTTTGTCCTGCCAAATCCGTCGATGTCACCTGCAAACCTTAAGTTTTGCATGACTTGTCCTTTTATACTAATATGTTTCTCTTGGGTGTCAGTCATAATTTTTGGTCTGAGAACAATGTTTTGGAGAGGAGGCAGCCATGTCGGACTCCTTCTGTTACGAGCTTCCCTATTTGCCCGTTTAGTGTGATATCACTACTGGTTTTGGCATAAAGCCGTTCTATAGAGAATTTTGTTCATTTTGTACTTTTCATAGTACCAGTGATCCCACACGCTTCCACACATGGTACAGAGGCTTTTGGTGCTGGTAGTATTGTTCTGATAATATGCGTCGACAAGATACCAGCGTCCAGTGATTGACAAGACTTCACGTTTATTCCGTGTGCCTGTCGTGACTGGCGATGCGGACACGCTGATTCCAGCACCTTCTGATCCTACTATTTCTCTAAAAGCATTAACAACGACGTCGCCATTTATAGAACGACCATAAACAATTAAAGCAGAGCAGGCCAGTCTATCAGCTCTTCTGTTGCCAGCCTGCATAGCACGGGACAAAGATGAAGGTAACACCACTCTGCGTAAAGAGCAGTGTAATAATGTGCAATTTGTAGACCTCGCTCTTTGACCAAACGCTGTAAATAAAACCTTTCTGTTAACGCATAGATAATTCCTCTCCTCAGAAATCGTCAACATGGTAGCGTGTGCCAAGATGAACGATGACCCCCAAGGATCATGTTGTGATGAAAAGATGAATATATTGGTCAAGAAATGTAACGGATTCTATGTTTACCTCCTGATTCCACCCACCACTTGTCCCAGCAGCTTCTGTGCAGGTGAGATAGTCACTTGATAGTAAATAGTATGCTTCCTCTCTTATTCCTTTTCACTTCTAAATTGACACTTCCCTTTTCTTTCTTTCTTTTCTTCCTTTTCTTTTCTTTCTTCATTTCTTTCTTTCTTTCGTTTTTCTTCTTTCTTTCTTCTTTCTTTTCTTTCTTGTCTTTCTTTCTTTCTTATCTTTCTTGATCTTTCTTTTCTTTCTTTCTTTCTTTTCTTTCTTTCTTTTCTTCTTTCTTTCTTCTTCTTTTCTTTCTTCTTTCTTTCTTTCTTTCTTTCTGTCTGTTCTGTCTTTCTGTCTTTCTTTTTTTCTTTTTTTTCTTCTTTATTTCTTTCTTTTCTTCTTTTCTTCCTCTTCTTTTTTCTTTATTTCTTTTCTCTTTCTTTTCTTTCTTTCTCTTTTCTTTCTTTCTTTCTTTCTTCTTTTCTTTCTTGTCTTTCTTTCTTTCTTCTTTTCTTTCTTTCTTTCTTTCTTCTTTCTTTCTTTCGCTTTCTTTCTTTCTTCTCTTCTTCTTTCTTTCTTTTGCTTTCTTCTTCATTTTTCTATCTTTCTTTCTTTTCTTCTTTCTTTTGCTGTCTTACTTTCTTACTTCTTCTTTCTTTCTTCTTCTTTTCTTCTTTCTTTCTTTCTTTCTTCTTTTCTTTCTTTTCTTTCTTTCTTTCTTTCTTTCTTTCTTTCTTCTTCTTTCTTTTCTTTCTTTCTTCTTCTTCTTTTCTTTCTTTCTTTCTTCTTCTTTCTTTCTTTTCTTTCTTCTTCTTTCTTTTTCTTCTTTCTTTCTTTCTTTCTTTCTTTTTCTTTTTCTTTCTTTCTTTCTTTCTTTCTTTCTTTCTTCTTTTCTTCTTCTTCTTTCGTTTTCTTCTTCTTTTTTCTTTCTTCTTCTCTTCTTTCTTTCTGTCTTCTTCTTTCTTTCTTTCTTTCTTCTTTCTTCTTTCCTTTCTTTCTTTTCTTTCTTTCTTTCTTTCTTCTTTCTGTCTTCTTTCTTTTCCTTCATTTCTTTCTTTCTTTCTTTCTTTCTTTTCTTTTCCTTTCTTTCTTCTTTTTCTTTCTTATCTTTCTTTCTTTCTTTCTTTCTTTTCTTTTCTTCTTTCTTTCTGTCTTCTTTCTTTCTTTTCTTTCGTTCTTTCTTTCTTTCTTCTTTCTTTTCTTTCTTTCTTTCTTTCTTTCTTCTCTTTTTCTTTCTTTCTTTTTTCTTTTCTTTCTTTCTTTTCTTTCTTTCTTTTTTCTTTCTTTTCTTTCTTTTTTCGATTTCTTTTCTTTCCTTCTTTCTTTCTTTATTCTTTATCTTTCTTTCTATTTCTTTGGTTCTTTTTTTCTTTCTTTTTTCTTTCTTTCTTTTTTTCTTTCTTTCTTTTTCTTCTTTCTTTCTTTCTTTCTGTCTTTCTTTCTTCTTTGTTCTTTCTTCTTTCTTGACTTCTTTCTTTCCTTCTTTCTTTTCTTTACTTTCTTTCTTTCTTCTTTTCTTTCTTTCTACTTTCTTTTCTTTCTTTCTTTCTTTCTCTTCTTTCTTTCTTTCTTTCTTGGTCTTTTCTTTCTTTCTCTTTCTTTTCTTTTCTTTCTTCTTTCTTCTTCTTTCTTTCTTTTCTTTTCTTTCTTTCTTTCTTCTCCTTTTTCTTTCTTTTCTTCTTTTTCTTTCACCCTCTTACTTTCTGTCTTTCTTTCATTCTCTTTCTGGTCTTTCTTGTGTGGTCTTTCTTTCTTTCTTCTGTCTTCTTCTTCTTCTTCATTCGTTCTTCTTCTTTTCTCACACGCTTTTCTTCTTTTCTTTCTTCTTTCTTCTTTCTCTTCATTCTCTTTTTTTTCTTCTTCTATGAAAGCTCTCGTTTCCAGTGCATCATGGTCTCTTCACGACATTTCTACTATCGTCATCCGTGTTTTCTTTCACTAGTACTCAAATTGTTGTGCAGTGTGCAACGGTCACTGCTACCTGTCACATGTGTGTCACGTGTCACAATCATGTCACCGTCACTAGCGTCATCATTTCAGTCACTACCACCATCACGACAACGTCACCCTATTACAACAGACACTATCAACATCACTACAACCGTCTGCAACACACTCTGGTCACCTCACTTCAGGACTATCACGGAATCATACGTAAGTCATACACTAGTCACTACAATGGTCATACACATCAAGCCAGACTGTCAACATCATCTGACTATTTCGGCACAATCATCATCACCGTCCACTATACTCCTCCACTACAACAGTCACTACCATCATCAGTCACAATCACCGCATCACCACCCTATCGTCATCATCAATCACGCAGTCACTATCGTCCACCACCTCACTACAACTTGTCACCCTCACTACACACAGTCCACTATCACCAGTCACTACCACCTCACTATCACACCATCACTACAACCGTCACTACTATCACCCATCACTACAACTGTCATTACTACGACAGTCACTATCACTACAGACATCACATACTACGCTGTCATCATTACTACGACAGTCACTATCACCCATCACTATACAACTGTCATCACTACTACGACAGTCACTATCACCCATCACTACGACAGTCATCATACTACGACAGTCACTATTACTACCCAGTCACTATCACCCATCACTACGACAGTCACTATCACCCATCACTACAGCTGTCATCATTACTACGACAGTCACTATCACCCATCACTACGACAGTCACTATCACCCATCACTACGACAGTCACTATCACCCATCACTACGACAGTCACTATCACCCATCACTACAACTGTCATCATTACTACGACAGTCACTATCACCCATCACTACAGCTGTCATCATTACTACGACAGTCACTATCACCCATCACTACAGCTGTCATCATCACTACGACAGTCACTATCACCCATCACTACAGCTGTCATCATTACTACGACAGTCACTATCACCCATCACTACAGCTGTCATCATTACTACGACAGTCACTATCACCCATCACTACAGCTGTCATCATTACTACGACAGTCACTATCACCCATCACTACGACAGTCACTATCACTACCAGTCACTCACCACACTGTCATCATTACTACGACAGTCACTATCACCCATCACTACGACAGTCACTATCACCCATCACTACAGCTGTCATCATTACTACGACAGTCACTATCACCCATCACTACAACAGTCACTATCACCCATCACAGCTTCACTACTACGACAGTCACTATCACCCATCACTACGACAGTCACTATCACCCATCACTACGGCAGTCATCTATCACGACATCACTATCAGCCCCATCACTACAGCTGTCATCATTACGACACCCATCAGTAACTAATCACCCATCACTACAACTGTCATTACTCACGACCAGTCACTATCACCCATCACTACGACAGTCACTATCACCCATCACTACAGTCACTATCACCATATCACTACGACAGTCACTATCACCCATCACTACAGCTGTCATCATTACTACGGCAGTCACTATCACCCATCACTACAGCTGTCATCATTACTACGACAGTCACTATCACCCATCACTACAGCTGTCATCATTACTACGACAGTCACTATCACCCATCACTACGACAGTCACTATCACCCATCACTACAGCTGTCATCATTACTACGACAGTCACTATCACCCATCACTACAACAGTCACTATCACCCATCACTACAGCTGTCACTATCGACAGTCACTATACCATCAGTACACAGTCACTATCACCCATCACTACGACAGTCACTATCACCCATCACTACAGCTGTCATCATTACTACGACAGTCACTATCACCCATCACTCATCATTACTACGACAGTCACTATCACCCATCACTACATTTTCACTACGACACCCATTATACAGCTGTCATCATTACTACGACAGTCACTATCACCCATCACTACAGCTGTCATCATTACTACGGCAGTAACTATCACCCATCAATACAATAGGCACTATCACCCATCACTACAACAGTCACTATCACCCATCACTACAACTATCATCGTCACTACGACAGTAACTATCGCTATCGCTACGACAGTCACTATCACCATCACTACAACTGTCACTATAATACCATCACTACGTCACTACTCAGTACACATCCCTATCACTATCACTACAACTGTCACTATCACCATCACTACAACAGTCACTATATCATCCCATCACTACATCCTATCATCATCACTACGAGTCACTATCACCATCACTACATCACTATTCTATCATCAATACCATCACTAAACAGTCACTATCGCCATCACTACTGTGACTATCACCATCACTAAAGCTGTCATCTTAATCAGTACAACAGTCACTATCACCGTCCTCACTGTGACTATCACCATCAATACAGCAGTCAATATCACCCATCACTACGACAGTCACTATCACTTATCACTACAACAGTCACTATAACCATCACTACAGCTGTCACTATAATCATCAATACCATCAGTAGAACAGTCACTATCACCGTCACTACACTGTGACTATCACCATCACTACAGCTGTCACTATAATCATCAATACCATCAGTAGAACAGTCACTATCACCGTCACTACACTGTGACTATCACCATCACTACAGCTGTCACTATAATCATCAATACAACTGCCACTATCACCATCAGTACAACTTTCACTATCACCATTACTACAACAATCACCATCACTACAACTGTCACTATCACCACCACTACAACTGTCACCATCACTATAACTACTACTGTCAATATCATCACCACTACAACTGTCACTATCTCCATCACTACAACTGTCACTTTCATTATAACTCACTATCACTATAACTGTCACTATCGCCATCACCACAACTGTCACTATCACCATCACTACAACTGTCACTATCACCACCACTACAACTATTACCATCACTACAACTGTCACTATCACCACCACTACAACTATCACCATCACTACAACTGTCACTATCACCACCACTACAACTATCACTATCACAACAACTGTCACTATCACTATAACTGTCACTATCAACACCACTACAACTGTCACTATCACCATCATTACAACTGTCACTATCACCATCACTACAACTCTCACTATCACCATCATTACATTTGTCACTATCACTATTACTACAAATGTCACTATCACTATGACTACAACTGTCACTATCACCACCACTACATCTCTCACAATCAGCATCATTACAACTGTCACTATCACCATGACTACAACTGTCACTATCACTATCACTACAACTGTCACTACAACTGTCACTATCACCATCCCTAAAACTGTCCCTACCATAATACCTACAACTGTCATAATCACTAGAACAGTCACTATCACCATCACTACAACTGTCACCATCACTACAACTGTCACTATCTCCATTAGTACAACTGTCACCATTACTACAACTGTCACTATCACCATCACTAAAACTGTCACAATCACCATCAATACAACATTCACTATGACCTTTACTACAACTGTCATCATCACTACAACAGTCACTATCAACATACGTACAACTTTCACTATCACCTTCACTACAACTATCACTATCACTACAACTATCACCATCACTACAAATATCACCATCATTACAACTGTCATCTTCACTACAACAGTCACTATCACCCATCACTACGACAGTCACTATCACCTATCACTACGACAGTCACTATCACCCATCACTACGACAGTCACTATCACCCATCACTACAACAGTCACTATCACCCATCACTACAACAGTCACTATCACCCATCACTACTACAGTCACTATAACCGATCACTAAAACAGTCACTATCACTCTTCACTACAACAGTCACTATCACCCACACTACAACAGTCACTATTACCCATCACTACAACAGTCACTATCACCCATAACTACAACAGTCACTATCACCCATTACTGCTAGAGTCAATATCACCCATCACTAATACAGTTACTATCACCCATTACTAATATAGTCACTATCACCCATTACTGCTAGAGTCAATATCACCCATCACTAATACAGTTACTATCACCCATTACTAATATAGTCACTATCACCCATCACTACTACAGTCACTATAAACCATCACTACTACAGTCACGATCACCCATCACTGCGACAGTTACTATCACCCATCACTACAACTATCACCATCACTACTATAGTCACTATCACCCATCACTATTACAGTCACTAATACCCATCATTACAATAGTCACTATCACCCATCACTACAACAGTGTCGTATGGCAGTTTCGTCACGCACCTTTACTTTCGGATTACTGTCCCAAAATCATCAGGTGCTCTGAGATAGAGGTGTTCTAAATGTTGGCTCTCGTTTGGCTAGAGGCTAAGTCCTCGGTTCAAACATACATTCAGCCTATTTCAGGAATGAAGTGACTCGAGCTCTGATTCCACCTGGTTAATACAAACTCTTGGGTGCAACTCGGCCAGACAGCCTCATTACTAATTTTGCCTCCAGACTGGTAAACAATGTTAACACAGTCGAATGCAGTGGAACCTCGCTTAACGAGCATAATTCGTTCCAGAATCATACTCGGTAAGCGAAATACTCATTGTGCGAAACAATTTTCCTCATATAAATTTATGTAAAACACGATAATGCGTTCCATGTCGAAAAAAATACTCGCACAATTCTTTGTATACCGTTTATTCGAAGAAAATTATATACATATTGTTAAGGAGAGTGAATCATCTTCATCTTTTCTTCAAACGCGGAACTAGCCCACCTGGAATGCGAATTCGATTTGCAGAAAAAAAAAGTCGAAATAATTATGATAAATAGCTAATTATTATTTTTTTTTAACTAGAAATATGCCCGGAGACATTTGTTTTTGCCGACGCTCCAAAATTTGACGAAAATGCGACACGGCATTATCATTAAATAAATTTGCATCGCGCATAGCCACTTCCTTATGATGGCGATGCTTCTTAATTAAGATGCAACAGTTTCCCATGCTATCAGCATTTCTCCTATTTGGCCAGAAGATTGTTGCTTTTTTGTTACCTCCTCCTCCTTTGACAAACTGTCCTCCAAAAGCTCTTGCTGTGAAACACTAAGCTCTTCGGTGGTCAGCTCTTGGCTGTGCTCTTCCACAAGCTCTTCAATATCACTGTTATCCACCTACAATCCTATGATAGCAGCCAAAGACACAATCTCGTTGACTACAGGTTCCACAGGTACTGTCTCGAACACCTCAAAATCACAAATCGACAACTCTCTCTGGCCAAAGCTTCTTCCAAGCTGAAGTTAGGGTTTTCTTGGTAACCCCTTCCCCGCCTTGACGATTATCTTGAGGCAGGCAACGATGTGGAAGTGATTTTTCCAAAACTCTTTGAGAGTGAGGTTGGTCCCTTCAGTCACCTGAAAACAATGCTAGAAGAGTGCTTTAGTGTAGAGCTTCTTAAAGTTAGAAATAACTTGCTGGTCCATGGGCTGGAGTAATGGAGTGATGTTGGGAGGCAGAAACTTGATCTTGATGAACTTACATTTTTTCAGGGAGGTCATCTTGTAGGCCTGGAGAATTCATGTACATATATCACAATTAAAACTCAAGTTTGAGAAAATGTGTGACCACAAGCGACACTACGATGCTACTGGAACGAGTGCTAAACACAGACTGATGTTACAAACGCACAATCCGGGACTTACCCTCTCCTCGCCACTCGTTATGCGAAGCGTCGCTCATTAAGCAAGTCATTTTTTTACAATTTGTTTTGCTCGTTATGCGAATTACTCGTTATGAGAGGTGCTCGTTAAGCGAGGTTCTACTGTATATAAACAGCAGTAGGTCTGACAAGACATGAATACACTTTTGACTATGACAAATGATTCCATCAAGACAACTTTCTTCTAAGAATAAGAAATCCTGTGAATAAGAAACATAATGTAATAATGTCACTGTGATAAAGGAAGACGAAATGCAGAAAAAAGAGAAACAGAACGATAGCTCAAAATGTTCTCAATGAGTTGAGCATAGAGAATGGGTCTCCATAGGTTGCTACTGCCATTTCTGGAATCATCATCGCTTGGAGAGTAGAGATAGATTACAGTCGGGTTCTGGCTGCTTAAGTGTTCCTTCAAGACTTCAAAGGGACCTGTTGGCGTTGACTTCACAAATGGCCTGGTATAGCGGACAATGGCAGGTCAATACTGTTGGTTTCTCTCCAGTTAATAGTTAGCTGGAGAACCGGACTAGCACACGGACATACCCTGGATCTTCCAACATCCTGCAAACAGCAACACACATGAGCAAACCTCACCTAAAGTACCCCGCTAATCACACTCCTCTCACTCTCCATAAATGCTCAGAGGTAAATGTGGGCTAGTCTACACCATTAAGGTTGACTTCGTACACCTCGGGAGTCCCTACAGTTCCTCAGAGTGAGTCAGAGTCAGTCAGACGTTTCTAGTGATTCGAACAGTCTCTGAATCGTGTTTCGCCACGAAAACCAGTCAGATCCCTATCTGTCCCCATCCCTCTATATATTCCCACCTCACCAGTAGGAAAAGTAAAGTAGATAAGATGGATATTAAAGAATATAGAAGAATGGACCACAAAAGCTTTTCCAAACGCTGAGTTTATTTTGGTTACGTTAGCTCCTAGCGACGCGTATGTCACGTCATGCTTTCCTAGAATATCGCTGCCCCTTCTTAACGCTATCCTCCGAATAACGGTCCCAAATTATCGAGGCGAAAATATACCCTGCCAGGGCCTCAGTCACATGTAAATTGCGGACCTCTTTCCGGCGAATATACCGCCACCACCGAGATTATCCCCCGGTGGCTGCTGTTCGTGAGTCCCAGCCATCCAGTTTAGCCCCGCTGCGCGCGGCGCGGGGGATACTCTTGGCGGTGGCGCTATAGGCACCGGAAATAGGTCCGCAATTTGCCGTAAGGGTATGTACAGACGACAGGTGGACTTTCGACACCGGCAAATGGTCGTGTGTCTTTCCGACAGCGATAATACACCAACTATCTGATGGTTGTTTCTGCAACGTCTCGTTCTGTGCAGAATGCTATGCTGTTTCAGGAAGGCAATGCAGGTCTCCTTATCTCGTACAGATTCTATCCGAGATTATAGATACACCAAATAGTATAGGGGTGTCCAGACTGTGGGCAGGTCTATTGTGGTAGGGGAGTTGATTCTGTTATGTGACAAACAGTCACTATCACCATCACTACAATAGTAACTATCAACAATCACTACAATAGTCACTATCACCCATCACTACTACAGTCACTATCACCCATCACTACGACAGTCACTATCAATATCACTACGACAGTCACTATCACCATCACTACAATAGTCACTATCACCCATCACTACTACAGTCACTATCACCCATCACTACAACAGTCACTATCACCCATAACTACAACAGTCACTATCACCATCACTACAACTGTCACTATCACCCATCTCTATAACAGTCACTACCACCATCACTACAACAGTCACTATCACCATCACTACAACAGTCACTATCACCATCACTACAATAGTCACTATCACCCATCACTACGACAGTCACTATCACCATCACTACAACAGTCACTACCACCATCACTACAACAGTCACTATCACCATCACTACAACTGTCACTATCACCCATCTCTACAACAGTCACCATCACCATCACTACAACAGTCACTATCACCATCACTACAACTGTGACCATTGCTACACCAGTCACTACCACCATCACAACAACTATGACTATAATCATCATTACAACACTAACTATTACTGTCACTATAACATTCACTACCACCATCACTACATCTGTCACTATCACGTCACAACAGCGGTTACCATCACAACAACTGTATTATCACCATCACTATAGCATTTAGTATCACCATCATTAGAACAGTCACTATCACCGTCACTACACTGTGACTATCACCATCACTACAACTGTCACCATCACTACAACTATCACCATCACTACAACTGTCACCATCACTACAACTATCACCATCACTACAACTATCACCATCACTACAACTGTCACTATCAGCACCACTACAACTGTCACTAAACCTATCAGTACAACTGTCACTATCACCATCACTACAACTGTCACTATCACCATCACTACAACTGTCACTATCACCATCACTACAACTGTCACTATCACCATCACTACAACTATCACCATCATTACAACTGTCACTATCACTATCACTACAAATGTCATTATCACCATCACTACAACTGTCACTATCACCATCACTACATCTGTCACATCATCATCACTACTACTGTCACTATCATCATCACTACAACTGTCATCATCACTACGACAGTCGCTATCACCATCACTACAACTGTCATCATCACTACGACAGTCGCTTTCATCATCACTACAACTGTCACCGTCACTACAGCAGTCGCTTTCACCCATCACTACAACTGTCATCATCACTACGACAGTCACTATCACTATCACTACAACTGTCACCGTCACTTCAACTGTCGCTATCACCGTTACTACCACGCCACCATCACTTCAGCTGTCAGTACCTAAATCATTACCACCGTCACAATCACTACAACTATCAGTACCGCATCACTACAACTATCCCCATCACTACAACTGTCACTACCGCCATTCTTACAACCATTACCGTCACTAAAACTTTTACCACCACAATCGTCATCACCACCGCCAAAACCTCGCAGCAGGCAGTGGTGAAAGAATCGACGTCTGACAACATGTGTCCTACTATACCCACACCCATCCCCCGTTGCACGTCAGTTTCTGACTGTCATGATATTCTCTATGAGGATAATCCCCTAGGTCTCGACAGATTATGTTGCTGGTTGCCTGAAACTGCATAATATACTTGGATACTAGTGTCCCCCCCCTTCTCTCTCTCTCTCTCTCTCTCTCTTTCTCTATCTCTCTCTCTCTCTCTCTCTCTCTCTCTTTCTCTCTCTCTCTTTCTCTCTCTCTTTCTCTTTCTTCTCTCTCTCTGTCTCTCTCTCTTTCTCTCTCTCTCTCTCTTTCCCTCCCTCCCCCTCTCTCTCTCTCTTTCTCTAGGTATATACCAAGTTTTCTCTGGTCTTCCATCTCCTTACTCTTCTCCCCTTCCTCTCCCCCTTTCTGTTTTGTTACTCCCCTACCTTTTCCCCCCCCCCCTCTCCTCTCCTCTCTCTCTCTCTCTCTCTCTCTCTCTCTCTCCTTCTTCTCTTTTCTCTTCCCTATTCATTCAAACTTTAATTCATCCATTCATTTTTCCTTGTTACACATGGATACACTGTCCCAATGTGGAACAATTTCGTGATAGTGTTTGAACGCACTCCTCCTATACAGTGTACATATCTCGTTTTGACTACCGAGATGGTAAGTGTTTGTTCACACTGGCTCGACAGATATTGTGTATAACATTCATCCTTACTGTCTCTGTGTGACATCTGACAGTCAGATAGAAGCACTGCATCACAAGACCCTTGTTCACGCGATGTCAGATTAACATAAATTCAGACCCATCCATCCATACATCCTTCCATCTACCCATCCATCCTCTCGTCCACCCATATATCATATCATCCATTCATCCCGATTCACTCAGCCTATTAATCGATTTGTCCATCCATTCATCGCTCCCCACGTATCTTTGCACACATACCCGATGTACGATCCATCACTAGTCTCTGCTACCTACGCAGCAGGTATCTCAGGACACACGATGTTGTTGCGCGTGGGCTCGATTTATACTTTGTATAACAGTCATCCTTTACTTGCTTACATTAAGAGAGAAGCATCACATTATGAGACCCTTGTTTTTACCTGTTTAAATCCCTGGCTCTCTGGCGTAGTTGGCTAAACCGGATCGCGCTATGAGCGGGTGACGAACTCCTTGTGGTCCGGGTTCACTCCCGCTGGTAGGCATCAAAGCCACATTTCTCCCAGTTTTACGGTATTTAGGAATAAACTCACAGGGAGCAAGTACAGCAGGGATCTACAAGTCATCAGTAGAAATTATCCTCGTCGACACGCGTTTCGGCCCACGATTCCTAGACGCATTCGGAGGTGGGCCCTCCTGAGTTCATGAAGCTCAGGGCTGGTTCCCTGCTGCAGGAGATTACCGGATGGTGTTTTTCTTTCGGCCAGAGACAAGACGACTTGGTGGTTTCGCAGAAAGTACTGTGAGATAAGAAGCCGCCGCGGCAGCCTAATTAAAGCAGTCAGCGTGCCTGGACGACCGAGCGACAAGCTTACGATTGGTTTACCGGACACATGTTGGACTTTTATTACCAGGTGGCAGAGGATCACTGGCAGACAATTCGGACACGATGGACTTTCAAGGGGTGAGAAACCCTTTTCCACTAGACACCCGGACCAGCTCACCGAGGCCCGTTCCCTACTTTGTTGCGTTGCGTCCAAGGCCAGCTAGATGCCCTTTCGGCTACCTCTCCCAGTTTTTTTAGTGTTCGTTTCCGTTCATTACCGCGCAATCCTAGTTCTTTAACCACACTGTAGAGCGAAGTGGAAACGAGGCCTCTCGCTCCCACTTCGACGGCAAAGACCCGTACCGTGTACGCCTCGTTTCTCCTCAGACCGGCTGCTAAATAAATGTATTTCTCGAGCTTATACATGTGATTCTCCTCCATACGCGACTCAAACGGGACAGTCAACTCAATCAGGATGAGCTGCCGTTTTTGCGCAGAGTGGAGAACTATGTCCGGTCGCAGGCCGGTCTTACGGATCAACTCGGGGTACCGTTCATGGCCCGGCAGATCAACCGCCAGTAACCAGTCCCTCGCAGAGTCTAGCACAGATGGAGCGAATGAGTTTTTGTTGACCTTACCTTTTGGAACCTGCCCAGACTTGAGGAAACGAATGGGGACGATACTAGAACTGGCTCTGGCGTTAGCCCTCATTCTAGCCTGGTCAACAACGGCTGCTAACTCTTTTAGCACCTTGTTGTGTCGCCAGGTATATCGGCCTTCACCTAGGGCTTTCCTGCACGCGGACAGGACGTGTTCTAGAGTCTGCTTCGATTTACACAACAGGCAAGTCGGATCGTTAGTCGCAGACCATTTAACCATGTTAACACCAGACGGTAATACATCGTACGCCGCACGAACGATAAAGCTCAGTCGCAGCGGGGTCATCCGCCAGATCTCACCCCATGTGAGTATTCTTGGCAATGCGCTCTCCAGGCTGACCCAATGGCCCTGCTGCGACTGCTGGGCTGCTTTCTGAACCCGAACCTCGTTTTCGTTGTCCCTCACCGTTTGTATTACCATGTCTCGGCGCTCTTTGGCTGAGGCCTTTGACCACCAATTGACCATCCCGTGCCCTAGGCCTCGACGGTCGGTTTGAGTGTATCCCATTACCTCCTTCAATTTTAGTGCATTCTGGACAGATTCTATCGCATCGAGGACTCTCCACTTCTGACCAGTCTTTAGAGCGGGCTGGACAGCGATGACATTTGGGTCTGAAGACTCGCGCAAAAGCATGGCGAGCCTTACCTTGCCGACTTTAAACTCTTCGGTTATCGATTTGAACGGAAGTACCAGCTTAGCCTGCTTGCAATACAGAGCCACGTCGGTCAGACAAGGCGGTGCACCAATCCACTTTCTCAAGGCTGTGTTGATTTTCTTCTCCATGGTTTCCACTGCAGTCATCGTCACCTCGTAGACTAGCAGTGGCCATAGGAGCTTTGGAATCAACATGAATTGGAGACACCATACCTTGAATTTTCCGATCAGCCTGCATCGCTCGATCGCGAGCAGGCCTGTAGCCAGTGACTCGTGTATTCGCCGGACCTCCGCTCTATCAGATAACTTCGAATCGTAAACGCGACCGAGGCTCTTCACCGGTTCATCCAGAACCGTAGGGATCTTGTTCCTTGCCACCGTAAAACTGGTTGCCGACACCCTGCCCTTAAGGATTGACAGACTCCTCGACTTCTGCGGTTTGAGCTGCATACCGCTCCATTGGACCACCGCGTCCAATCTTTTCAGGATCGTGCGGGCAGACTCCTCGCTGCCCGTTATAATAGTCGTGTCATCCATAAATGCGCGTAGTGGCGGCAACCAGTGATCCCCTATTTGAAGGCCTAGTCCGTAGCCGGCCGCCCCGTCTAACATGATCTGCATAGCCATGACAAACAGTATAGGTGAGATCGTACACCCCATAGCTATCCCAATCTGCAACTCAGTCCACCTCGTGATAAACGTCGAGGTAGAGAAGCGCCAAGCGAACTTGGAGAAATATTGCTCGATCATTTGATTGATCTGTGCCGGTACGTGAAACATGCGAAGGGCTCGCCACAGTAGCCTATGGGGGACTGCCCGTAGGCGTTGGCTAAGTCCAACCATATTACGTGCAATTCGGTTCTCTCATGCTTGGCTCTCTGGATAGCCTCCCAAATCATGGTCGCGTGTTCAAGGCACCCAGGAACACCTGGAATACCACCCTTCTGAACACTCGTATCTATGTACTTGTTAGTCATCAGATACTGTGTGAGCCGGCAAGTCATGACCGAGAAGAATATCTTACCCTCGACATTCAACAGCGAGATGGGCCTGAATTGGGATAGACTCTTCGAGTCCTGCTCTTTGGGAATGTAGACCCCACTTGCCTTTGACCACTCTGGACATATGTGATTACGGATCCACGCTTGCTTCAACAAGACGTGAAGCATTTTTAGGATTTTCGGGCAGCGCTTGTAAAAAACGTACGGGACACCGTTCGGACCTGGGGCAGACTTGCCACTGGCTTTTTTCACAACTTCCTCAACCTCAGACCAAAGGGGAGGTACCATTTTAAATGGTACCTTCGGCACCGATGGCTGTTTGAGGCCGCTAAGGATCTCTGGATTGTCATCGAGAGGCTCTCTCCTCTTTTTGTCAGAGTACATCTTGCGTAGATGTAGCTCAAGTTCTCCCTGACTGACAACCAGAGTCCCAGACTTCGGTTGCTCGAATAGACCTCGGGCAAACTGAAACGGGTCCCTAAAGAATTTCTCTCGCTCCCTTTTGGTTCTACGTCTGTTGTTACAGAAACGCTCGGCGCGACAGAGGGCACTGTGTTTGTTCTTTAAATGCAACCAAACTTCATACAGCCCCTCCCGTTCGCTGCCTGTAGCCGCTTTGAACCGTTTTCTGAGGGCATTCTTGTATGCCCGACACTTCAGAATGTCCCTCTGCCTCCTGCTAGTATTCTGCTTGGCACCCGGCCGTGCCTTTTCTACTGTCCCGAACTCGCGGGAGCAGTGTTCCTATATTACGTCACCAAATTTTGTAAGCTTGTCGCCTAACGGCTTCTTGTTTAAATCATGTTTAAGTACCTCACATAATGTAGCCTCCAACTTACACCACACCACCTTCTCGCTCGCAGGTGGAAACCTGATTCTGGAACGCACTTCTTCAAAAATCATCAAAGGTGGTCCTCCGCAGTCGACGTCATGGGCCTCTCCGGGCGAGTGGGGTTCACCCAGCCCGTCGTTCCCTGACGACTCAGAAACTACCACAGGAGTAGTAGTTTTGCGACGGCGTTTACTGCGTGGAGCACCCTCGCATTTCATTCTTCCGGCATGCGTTCTCAGACCATGCAACCCCGTGAAGCTTTTCCCACATGTACAGAGCCAGCCCGGACGTTGGGCGAGTATCTGAGTCCGGGGGCTAGCATAGTCGTCACCGAGAGTATCAATTTGATTGGGCCCTTCATTCTCCCCCCCCCCCTTTCGGAGGGCCCTCGGGGCATATTTCTATGTGGTTGTACGAAATCGGAGGTATTATACTGTGTTAGGGGTGATCAACCCGGTCCACAGTCGACATCTGTCTCCAGATGTCAGTTTATCCCCCCGACGATACCGGGGGGGGGGGGGGGTGCATTCTTTCCATAGGTGTCACAAGGTCTTTCCCGAGAGTCACCAGTCTTTCCTGGTAGTCTTGTGGGCTAGCCAGGTACAATAGGAATAAACTCACAGGGAGCAAGTACAGCAGGGATCTACCAGTCATCAGTAGAAATTATTCTCGTCGACGACTCAATAAACACTCATATAAATTAGGTATGAGCCAAACAGCTCTCTGCCAGTGTCTTCGTGCTGAACAGACTCCAGAACATGTCCTGCAAGACTGTCCTCTCCTGGCGGAGCTGCGGAGCGACATATGGCTACACCCAGTAGAACTGACAACTAAGCTTTGGGGAAACCTAAGAGA
>CAJHNH020000960.1:153679-176179 GCA_905116865.2 Candidula unifasciata | reverse complement strand
CCCAGCTGTGAGAGACAACCCAGCTGTGACAGACAACCGAGCTGTGAGAAACAACCCAGCTGTGAGAAATAACCTAGCTGTGAGAGAGAACCTAGCTGTGAAAGACAGTCTAACTGCGATAGACAACCTAGCTGTGAGAGACAACCTAGCTGTGAGAGACAACCCAGCTGTGAGAGACAACCCAGCTGTGAGAAACAACCCAGCTGTGAGAAATAACCTAGCTGTGAGAGAGAACCTAGCTGTGAAAGACAGTCTAACTGCGATAGACAACCTAGCTGTGAGAGACAACCTAGCTGTGAGAGACAACCCAGCTGTGAGAGACAACCTAGCTGCCGTAGACAACCTAGCTGTGAGAGACAACCCATCTGTGAAAGACAACCCAGCCGTAAGGCATAACCCAGTGTGGCAGACAGCCAGCTTTGAGAGATAACCCATCAGTAAGAGACAATCCATCTGTGATAAACAACTCAGCTGTGAGAGACAACCCAGCTGTAAGAGACTACCCCGCTGTGATACAACTCAGCTATGATTTGTGACATTTCTCTTTTGTTAAATAATACTTGTATTTGTTTAAAAGGGTTAGTTGCGTACCCTTTACATGACAATGCGGAACCAACCCCATCAGCCTTGGCTGTTGTGTGGTTTCACTAGTCAAATTTACGTCCAGTAGTTTGCCATTGCTTCTGGACAGCCGGCTCCCTGATACCACCGTCGAAACCAACACAAGGCGTATGGCCCGCAGCTGGGATCGAAGCCGCTACCCCGGCATTACGAAGCGTTCGCATCGACTTAGCCACACCATACTTGTACAAGCTTCACAAATAAACAAAAAAATATGTTCAATAATTTCAGTATTTGTCTCTTCTGTCCAGGATGTAGAGTGATCTGTGTTGCTCTTGTTTGACATAATTGTGGTTATTGATTGTCACAATCCTAAAACTGTGAAATGTCACGTGGGAGATTGAATACTCACATTATTAGCATCAGCAATGACAGTGTTTGCAGCAAGATATGGTAACACAAAATAATACAAAATCTATATTTTGACGAAGAAGACACAAACACAATACTGCACATTTATTTTCAGGTTATTTAACGGTATCTTGTCAGGTGTATACTACAGCATTAAACACAATGAAGAAAAAAAAATCATTTAATCTTAAATGCAAGTACCACACTCCAATATAAATGATGGTTTGACAAGAGTAAACACAAATTTACAACCAGGTTATTTTGTCTACACAATACTGGGTGGGAATGAGATACAATAAAACATGCCAAGCATTAAACTACGATCAGTTGAAAGTGTGTTCTTACTTACAATTTATAAGTGGAAACGTTGCTCTGGCAAAAAAAAAAAAAAAAAAAGGATTTCGTATTTCTTCACAGGTTCTAAACTTGTGCTTTGTTTCTGTTCCAACAGTAGTAACTCCGTGATTTTAGTCTTCTAGAGAAGCTTTCTTTCTGCACCATAATAGATACATCCAACAATTATATTTATCTGTCCAGGTGGAATGCCAGGTGAGAACCTATTACGAAGGAAGGGAACATGACAAGAGTGACTTGTTTCGAAGCAAAACATTATTTTTTGGAATTCAGGTAAGAAAGCTGTTGATGGTTAATGTTGTCGTAGCAAGTAGCACTGCAGGTATGTGATATAATCTTTAAGTCAAACTACAGGTGTGTTAAGTGATAGGTAAGTCAAACTGCATCTGGGTGTGTTAAGGGTTAGGTAGGTCAAACTGCAGTTATATGAAGGGATAGGTAAGTCAAACTGCAGGTGTGTGAAGTTATAGGTAAGTCACACTGCATCTGGGTGTGTGAAGTGAAAGGTAAGGAAACTGCAGGTGGTTGAAGTGATAGGTAAGTCAAACTTCAGGCATGTGAGGTGACAAGCAAGACACAATCTTCAGGTATGTGAAGTGAAAGGTAGGACAAACTTCAGACATGAAGTTACAGCTAGGTCGAGCTGCAGGCGTGTAAAGTGAAAGATAAATCAAATAAGTTAATCACTTGCTTCCACACCTTGCAGTGTGCTTAGTGTATGGTACTTGACACATACCTCTATACATCTATAGTCGTTGGGAGCCGTGGGAGCGTCGTAAAGCTCTTTTTTGCGGGCTCGAATTCGAGTGTGCATTAGTTAGTTAGTTAGTTATTCCTCTTGTGCCAAAGATGGCGCATAGGGCAGAGGTCATAGCCTTCCACGTCCGTCGGTTCGTTGCCACCTGATGTAGGTCTTGAGTGCGACTGAGACCTATGGTTGAGCTCTCTCTTGTGATGGTTCTACGGAGAGTTTCTTTTGGTCTTCCCTGTTTTCTTTTACCCTCTGGTGACCATATGAAGGCTTGGTGGGGAAGTCTCTGACTGTCCATTCTGAGTACGTGACCGATGTAATTCCAGCGACGCATTCTAATAAAATCAGACACATATTTTTGTTTTGTTTCCTGTCTTATAGATGTATTGGACCTAAAGTCCGACCAGTGAACGTTCAATAGCTTTCGGAGGCATCTATTCTCGAAAGCGACTAGTTTCTTATCGATTGATACTGATGATTTCCAACTCTCACAACCATAAGTTAGCACTGGGATCACACAGGAATTGAAGACCTTAAGTTTCGTGTTGTTGCTGAGTGATCTTGACTTCCAAATGTTTGACAGTTTTTGACAGTGTGCATTGAGTCAGAATAAAAAAAAGACTTGTTCCCCGGTCAAACAGCCTGGTTTCAATTTAAAGTAGTTGACAGCAAAGGTGACCAGCGTGTTAAGATTTCATTAGATAACTCATTATTTCTTTTGGTCTTCCCTGTTTTCTTTTACCCTCTGGTGACCATATGAAGGCTTGGTGGGGAAGTCTCTGACTGTCCATTCTGAGTACGTGACCGATGTAATTCCAGCGACGCATTCTAATAAAATCAGACACATATTTTTGTTTTGTTTCCTGTCTTATAGATGTATTGGACCTAAAGTCCGACCAGTGAACGTTCAATAGCTTTCGGAGGCATCTATTCTCGAAAGCGACTAGTTTCTTATCGATTGATACTGATGATTTCCAACTCTCACAACCATAAGTTAGCACTGGGATCACACAGGAATTGAAGACCTTAAGTTTCGTGTTGTTGCTGAGTGATCTTGACTTCCAAATGTTTGACAGTTTTTGACAGTGTGCATTGAGTCAGATAAAAAAAAAAGACTTGTTCCCCGGTCAAACAGCCTGGTTTCAATTTAAAGTAGTTGACAGCAAAGGTGACCAGCGTGTTAAGATTTCATTAGATAACTCATTATTTGAAACTATTTGTAACCTTAAAGGAAAATCAATTATGAAGACAAAGAAAGCAATAATTGATGCCAGACTGACGAAAATCTATTGGCTATGACTGGTCAAGTTAATCTACTTGAACGCAACAGAACACAACAAACTCAATAGCAGCTAATAAACTTAGCACTAGTATAACAATAGGAAAACACAAGATAACACTTTAAACTATAGACTTTTTGGAATAACTAACGTTGTCCGGCCCAGGCAAACCGTCATTGGCCGTTCATTTATTCTTCCTGACCTTTCACACACGCGCCTATATTTTACAGGGGTTTCAGGTATTACCAGCATTAACACCTGCTCTATATGACACGATGTAACCGCCTTTAATGACTTCGGAAAATTTTAAACTAGTCCTAACCCCCACCCCCCCCCCCACCCCGCCCCCACACAACACCCCCACAAACTCAGCCTACGTCTTACGAAAGACTGCAGGTCATGTCCCGTGGTTTTAGAACTGTTAGAATGTTGCGGTTGGCCCTCCTTGTCGGGCGTCAACCCTGACTCATCATCATCATCATCATCATCAGGTGCCTTGCCGACTGGCGTGGGCGATCATGCCTCTCCATAATCTGCGATCTCCTGCAGCATGTATCAGTTCGTGTGCCGACACACCTCTATGCCAGGCAACAAGACTGTCAAGCATCTTCTCTCTTTGTCTTCCTCTATCCCTCCTTCCACAGATCTTTCCAGTGGTCACAACATGTTCTATTTTCCCTCTTCTCATAACATGGCCGAAAAAATGATGACTGTCTCCTTCTGATGTCTGTGATAAGTTGTCTTCAGGCTCCCGCCTCTTTCAAAACCTCTTGGTTGCTCTTTTTGGCTGTCCAAGGTATTCTAAGCATTCTTCTGTAAACCACATCTCTGAGGCCTCTAGAAATTGTCTGGCCTGCCTATCGATTGTCCAGGATTTACAGCCATATGTTAAAATTGGATATATGTAGCAAGCAAGCATTCTTTTTCTAACTCTCAATGACAAGGATATATTGCACAAGATGTTTTTCATTTTATAAAATGCAGTTTTTGCCTGTCCTATTCTGTTTCTTATCTCAGTTATGCATATTCCATCTGATGTTATCCATGTGCCCAGATACTTAAATTTCTGAACTTGTCCTAAAATAACACCATCAACATTCATTACACACTTAGGAATAATTCGTTTCCTTGATACCACCATTACTTCTGTCTTCCCATTATTCAAACTGAGGCCCATTCTTCCACTTTCTAACACCACAATGTCTATCATTTCCTGTAGTTCTGTATGACTTGTTGCTATCAAAACTGTATCATCAGCCTAACGTAAATTGTTTATATTGTGCCCACTGACCTCAAATCCGGGCATACCAATTAAAGATCTCATTATATATTCACTGTATATTGAAAACAAATCAGGTGACAGTACACATCCTTGTCGTACGCCCCTCGTTATGCTTTTATATGTACCTAAACAGTTGTTAATTCTAATAGCTGCTGTTTGCTGCCAATTCATATTCTTTATTATTCGTAGATCTTTCCCATCAATGTTTAATTTTTCTAACAGCCTGATTACTTCTTCCTGCTTCACACAGTCAAATGCTTTTGTATAGTCTATGAAGCACATGTACAAATCAATCTTTACTTCTATAGCTCTTTCTGACAATGTCCTTAGGATGTATATGGCATTGTTTGTACCTTTTCCTTCTACAAAACCCACATTGTTCATCGCTGATTTCTGGTTTAATTTTGTTTCTTATTCTTCTCATAATTATTCTCAGTAAAATCTTAGTCATGTGACTCATAAGACTTATTCTGCGATGGTCTTCACATTTTTTAGTGCCTGGTTTTTTTTAGGCAAAGCTATAAATATGGATTTTAAAAGGTCATTTGGAATATACCCACTGTTATAAAAATAATTTAAAAGTTTAGGTATTATTTTAATTCAAAAATCTCCCAGTGCTTCGATTTCTTCCAGTGAGATGTTGTCTGGCCCGGGTGCTTTTCCTTTCTTTATATGATGTATTGCATCTTCAACTTCTGCATTCATTATTGGTGGACCATTATTGTTGGTCTACAGTTCTACATCTGGTCTTTTATCATCATACAATTAACCTATATACTCTGTCCATCTGTTAATTATATTACTATGTCCCATTAATAAGTCACCATCTTTTGATTTCAAACATCCAGTGCTGTTACGGGTCATCTTTCCTGTTAACATATTTATCTGTTGGTACATGGAATGTGTCCTCTGAAAGTACTGGAGAGTTTTGGGAAATTCCATTCTGGTCTCAAATCTCAGTGAAGGGAAAATCCCAACTGCAGCTCCACGCGGTAGAGGACGGTAAACACACTGCGGTGTGGCCAACGCAGCTATGGGGACCGAGTATCCGCCGGGATAAGTGGACACCTCTAGGGTGCCCTCTGCTGTTAGCAGGAGCAGCACAGAGCAGGGCACTCACTCGCCCTAGCAATCGAAAAGGTTGCTGAAGGCTGAGGACATGGTCTAAAGCCATGTGGATGTGTAAAGCAACGGGAAACTACCACATTACTATCTCAAGAAACTCATCATGGAACAAGAGACCGAGTTTCTTACAGGCAGACTGTGATGAGAGCGACGTTCTGCAAAGGTCCTGCTTCATGATGATGATGATGACATGGAATGTGATTCTTTCCTGTTGTTTTCCCCAATCTCTGTACATATTTGATTCAGCCAGGCTTCTTTAGCCACTTTGCATTTGTTCACTATTTCTTTTTGTATTCTAGAGTATTCTTCTTTATCATTCTTTTTCTTCCTTCTTTCATCCATCATCTGCAGAATTTCGGTTGACATCCGTTTCTTTTTTGCAACTCTATGGGTTGGTGGGATTGTCTCTTTAGATGTCTGCTGAATTGACTCACGCAACATATCCCACTGTTCGTCAATAGTCTGTATAATTTCCATTGCATAATACCGGTTTTGTACAGTGACATTGTACTGATCTTTAATGTCTTTATCCGTTCTAAGAATTCCTAAATTTAACTTGATGTTCTGTGGTGTTTTTCTAATGTTTTTTAGTTTTATTTTAATTTTACCTGCAACTGGAACATGGTCACTAAAGCAGTCTGCTCCTGGTCTAGTTTTTGCTCCAACTAAGCTGCTCTGGAATCTTCTTGAAATCAAAATATAATCAATCTGATTGCGGACATTATCACCAGGAATTTTCCAAGTCCACAATCTTCGAGGATGTTGTTTTAACCAGGTGTTACCTATTATTATGCTGCGTGTCTCAGCCCATGCTAATAATCTGTCACCTCTCACATTCTTTTCTCCTAGGCCATACCCACCCGTTATTCCATACACTTTTTCACTTCCTATTTTCGCGTTAAAATCTCCAAGTATCATTGTTACTTCACAATTTTTGCATTGATCAACAGCCATGTCTAACTCGTCATAAAATGCGTCAATATCTTTCTCTGAACTATCTGCTGCTGGGGCATCAATCTGTACTAAGTCCTGCGGTCTGCCACGAAGTTTTACTAATAGTACCCTATCTGATATTGTCCGAAATTCTTTCACAGTTTTTGAGTTCCTTGGATCCAAAATAATACCTGACTACTGTAGTAAATTCATACCGTAAGTGAAGTGCGAGACGGCTAGAATATACACAATGTCGCGGCCGGTCAGAACAACGAGTAAAAGACAATGTGTACCTCGCAGGTCACACGACACGCAATAATAATAAGAAACTCCACAGGGGAGCATGTACAGCAGGAGTCTACCAATAATCTGTAGAAGTAAACTCTCGTCGACAAATGTTTCGGCCCACGAGCTCCTAGACATTTTCAGAGAGTGGGACAACCTGAGTTTATGAGCCTTAGGGTTGATTTTCTCCTGCTGCACGTATTACCTGATGTTTTCAGACAGGGACGAGACAAAATTGGTGACTTTGCAAAATGTACTGTGAGAAACCAAGTGTACTTACATAGTCGCTGCGTTAGCATAATTAGAGCAGTCAGCTTACCTGGACGACCAAGTGGCAGGCTTACATTTGGTTTATCAGACACATGTTAGACTTTGTTGGCAAATAGCAGAGGTACACTGGCAGACAATTCGGACATGATGGACTTTAAGGGATAAGATTTTATTTTCCACTAGACACCCAGACCAGCTCACTGAGGCCCATCCCCCACAACGTTCAGTTGTGTCAAGAGCCAGCTCGATGCCCTCTCTGCAGCTTCGCCCAGTTGTTTTGGTGCTCGTTTGCGCTCATTTCCTCGCAAGCCTAGTTGTTTAATCACATTGTACAATGAAGTGGAAACAAGACCTCTTGCGCCTACCTCGACGGCGAAGATTCTTACTGTGTACGCTTCGTCTCTCCTCAGACCAGCTGTACTTCTCGAGCTTGTATAAATTTCTTTTGTCTATTCGCGACTCATACGGCACGGTCAGCTCGATCAGGATGAGCTGAAGTTTCTCCGCAAAGTCTAAGACTATGCCGGGTCGCAGGCCAGTCTTCCGGATTAACTCAGGGTACTTTTCGTGACCAGGCAGGTCAACTGCCAGTAACCAGTCCCTCGCACAGTCAAGCAATGATGGAGCGTGTGCGACTTTGTTGAATTTACCTATCTGCCCAGCCTTAGGAAGCGCACAGGGACGACGGTAGGACTGGTCCTCGCATTGGCCCTCATCATAGCTTTGTCCACAACGGCCGCTAACTCCTTCAGCACCTCGTTGTGGCGCCAAGTGTATACCTGCCCTGACCTAGGGCTTTTTTGCACGCGGACAATACGTGCTCGAGCGTCTGTTTAGCTCTACGAAGCGGACATGTAGGGTCGTTAGTCACACTCTACTTTACCATGTTAACACCAGACGGTAATACATCGTAGGCAGATCGTACGATAAATCTCAGTCGCAGCATGGCCATTCGCTGTATCTCACCCCATGTGAGTACTCGTGGCTCGGTGCTCTCTAGGCTGATCCACTGGCCTTGCTGCGGCTTTCTGGACCAGAACCTCGTTTTCGGTGTCCCTAATCTGCTGTATCATCATGTCTGTGCGCTCTTTGGCTGTGGCTTTGGACCACCAACTCACTTTCCCGTGCCCTAGGCCTCAACGGTCGGTTTGAGTGTAACCCATCACTTATCTTAATTTTAGTGCATTCTGTGCAGATTCGATCGCATCTAGGACTTTCCATTTAACGCCTATCTTTAGAGGGGACTGGACAGCAGTGACAGTTGGGTCTGAAGACTCCCGCAACAACATAGCGAGTCTTACTTTGCCGAGTTTAAACTCTTCGGTTATTGATTTGAACGGGAGTACCAACTTCCTCTGTTTACAATACAGAGCCACATAAGTCAGACAAGGTGGTGCTCCCAACCACTTCCTCATGGCTGTGTTGATTTTACACTCCATTGCCTCCACTGCCGTCATCGTCATTTCGTAGAGGAGCAGCGGCCAGAGGTGCTCTGGAATCAATATACATTGGAGATACCAGACTCTAAACTTTCCTATCAGCCTACTACGCTCGATCGCGAGCAGGCCTGTAGCTCTATCAGATAACTTCGAATCGTAAAAGCGACCAAGGCTCTACCGGTTCCTCTAGAACTGTGGGGATCCAATTCCTTGCCAACGTAAAATTGATCGCCTCCACCATACCTTTCAGGATTGACAGACTCCTCGACTTTTGCGGTTTGAATTGAATACCGCTCCATTGGACCACCTCATCCAATCTTTTCAGAACCGTACGGGCAGACTCTTCACTGCCCGTGATTATACTATAGTCATTCATAAATGCACGTAGTGGCGGCATAGGGGTCCCCAATCTGAAGGCCCTGTCCGTAGCCGGCCGCCCGGTCTAACATGACTTGCATAGCCATAAAGAACATTATTGGCGAGATCGTACATCCCATAGCTATCCCAACCTGGAGCTCAGTCCATCTCGTAGTAAACGTCAGGGTAGAGAAGCACAAAGCGAACTTAGAGAAATATTGCTCGATCATTTGCGTCGGTACGTGGAACATGCGAAGGGCCTGCCACAATAGCTTATGGGAAACTGCCCCATAGGCGTTGGTGAGGTCCAGTCATATCATGTGCAACTGAGTTCTCTCATGCTTGGCTCTCTGAATAGACTCCCAGATCATGGTCGCGTGTTCAATGCACACAGGGACGCCCGGGATTCCACCTTTCTGAACACTCGTATCGATGTACTTGTTCGCTATCAGATACTGTGTGAGCCGGCGAGCCATAACCGAGAAGAATATTTCGCCCTCAACACTCAACAGCGAAAAAGACCTGAACTGGGACAGACTCTTCGAGTCTCGCTCCTTAGGAATGTAGACCCCGTTGGCCCGTTGCCACTCGAAACATGTGATTTCTGCTCCACGCTAATCTCAGCAAGCGGTGAAGCATTCGTAGGATTTTCAGACAACGCTTGTACAGGACGTATGGAACACCAGTCGGACCTGGGGCGGACTTGCCGCTAGCTCTTTTCACAACTTCCTGGACCTCATACCAAGAGGGAGGTATCATCTTAAATGATACCTTCGGCAACTCAAGCCGCTAAGGAACTGGGTTGTCATCGAGAATCTCATTCTTTTTCCTTTCTGAATACATTTTGCGTAAATGTGACTCAGGCTCCTCTTTACCGACCACCAGATTCCCAGACTTCGATTGCTCGAATAGACCTCGGGCAAACTGAAACGGGTTCCTAAAGAATTTATCTCACTCTCTTTTGGTTCTCCGCCTGTTGTTACTGAAACGCTCAGCGCTACAGAGGGTACCGTGTGTAGCTCTCAGGTTCAACCAGACCTCTTGCAGCACCTCCCGTTCGCTGCCTGTAGCGGCTTTGAACCGTTTTCTGGTGCAAATTTGCGTGCCCGGCACTTCAGAATGTCCCTCTGTCTCAAAATACGCTTGTATTTTTCTTGACGCCCAGCTGCGTCTTCTCGACTGTCCCGAACTCGCGGGAACAATGCTCATATATTATATTACCAAACCCTGTAAGCTTGTCACCTAACAACTTTTTCTTTAAATCATGATTTAATTTCTCACACAATGTACCCTCCAGCTTGCACCACGACACCCTGTCGCTCGCAGATGGAAACCTGATCTTTGAACGTATTTCTTCGAGAATCATCAAAGTTGCGCCTCCGCAGTCGACGACATGGGCCTCTCTGGGCGAGTGGGGTATACCCTGCCCGTCGTTCCCTGACTACTCAGTAACTACAACGGGAGTAGTAGTTATTCGACGGCGATAACTGCGGGGCGCACACTCGCATTTCATCCTTCCGGCATGAGTTCTCAGACCATGCAACCCCGTGAAGTTTTTTTCACATGTACAGAGCCAAACCGGCCGATGGGCAGAAATCTCGTCACCGTCAATATCTAATTGATTGGGTCCAGAATGATGATGACACAATATATACATAGCAGACCTCAACGTGACTCCCCTGTAACTTAGACTATTGCGTGTGAAAAGTCAGGAAGAATGAATAAAAGGCCAATCACGGTGTGTATGGGCCAAAAAGTTCTTGTACCAAAGTTTTCATTGTTGGCTTTTGTTGCTTTTAAGTTTATTCACTGGATAAAAAGACTAATCCTCAGTCTTAGCTAACCGATAGTCACTTCTTAGAGTGTGCTTGCTTAGTAGGTAGCAGGGTTACTCCATTCTTCATAAAGGCATCCGTAACACACTGCTGAGTATATTGAGATGTAAATTAGACAGTGAGGTGAGTTAAGATTGGGAGGTCAGTCAGTGATATGCACAACTGCCAGAAGTTGCAAAGGACAGGGCGAATGAGTGTAGTTTAGTTGAGGATCTATGCTCCATTTGTAGAATCTATGGCACAGGAAAAAGAGAAAGAAGTTACCGAATAGCACAATACATTTGACAGTATTGTAGCACACACAGCCCATAGAAAGGTATATACTATGTTGTGATGACATTTTCCTAGACCTCAGACTATATGCTTAACGTGTACGCCCTGTGCCCCACTTTAGAAAAAAAGAAACCAACTATACCCACTGCACAATAAACAGCACAACAGGATGATGATGATACCACAAATATAACTGGAAACTATTGACAGCTTCGGCTAGCTAATAACAGGTTGATCGTGGTCGAGTAACGGAGTGATGATAATCACGTACAACAAACAAGAACTGGCGTTTAGCTATGAAAAAGTAGACATTCACATGCTCATTTAATTTAAAAAAAAAAAAGAAACAATAGACGTGGAATGCACAAGGCGCATCCTAAATGTAATAGTATAGGTCAAGAATTTAGGCCAGCAAAACCCCCCCCCCCCCCCCTTCCCGCCCACCCGGAGCGGATCTGAGAGTTAAAGTCATATAAAAGGATTGATGTTTGGTGAAGGGTCACCTTACTGTACCAATAATCGATAAATAAAACGAAAAGAATAAACATCGGAAGATGGGGTCTCATGAAGGTGATCTAGGTTCAAGTCCTCAGTAAGTCATAGATTTCTATCCGGGGCAAAAATACAGTCCCAACTTTCACAGTCTGTGGCAATGCACTAGTCAAGTGACCCTAAATCATAGGCTCAAAAGAACGTCTAAGTCAAATTCTAATTGTTTTATTATAGCAGTCACTATTATTTTCTATTAAAAAATGCATTGAATTAACCCAAACTGCCTGCACCAAAGGTTGGACTAATCAATAACCTATACTAGTGTGACAAAACAATTACTAGTACATTGCAAAGTGCATGTAACTAATGGTTGTGTAAAGTCATATACGGCGCAGATACATTTATCTCGTCAGTAATGATACATTTACTCTCTTCAGGAGCAACCAGAGTTGCAAGGACCTAATATCAGAGGCGGAACATTTGATTTCCAGTGTCTAGTAAAATTTGGCAACAATGATCCAGATCAACAGATTGAAGTCGCCTGGATACTTGATGGCAACATAGTTGACGATATTAAATCTCTGGTAAAAGCAGAAGCACTTCTTTGGATGGCGCAGTTCTGGTGAATCATATAAATAAACAAGTAAGTTCTAAGGAAACAGTTAATTTTAGTTGTTCGTTCTGATATTTTCCAATCGGGATGTGGTAGTGGCATGTCTTGTGATTGAACCAGTGACATCAAGAATTATGCAGTTAGTAGCTTAGCTACAGGCAGACTCTTACATGTCAAGCAAACCAAGGAAGAGGAACCAGAAACATAGGGATTTAAAATTGTTGGCCTGTTAAGTGAACAATCAGGAAGCTTAAATAGATCACAATGATCTGGAGAGAATTGTGTAGCAGAGAGAGAGAGAGAGAGAGAGAGAGAGAGAGAGAGAGAGAGAGAGAGAGAGAGAGAGAGAGAGAGAGAGAGAGAGAGAAGATCGGATGTTCTGGCCTATACTGAGCATTCAGAATAAAGGCATGGACATACAATCATGCTATTGGTACCATTTGATTTTGAACTCTTTTCTGACTGCTGAAGCTGTGGTTATAGTGCTTATGGAAATGTACAGAGCCTATTTTAGAGGGAAAAGATGTCGTAAAAGATAACTAATTAGGGGTGCTCCTTTGAAGATGTAGTGCATCTGCCTAAGAAGTAAGGAACTAACAGTCTGCATACACATAATACAGATCTGTAACGCAGATGTGCATACAAAACTCAAGTAATGTAACAAAATCGAAGTCCAAAAGTGGTCGAATAACCAGAACTTTCTGTCAGAGTTGACAGCTGGTGAATGCTGAGAAGAAGAAGATGTTAATTTCTTGACACTCCTCCACGCCACGACAAAAGGCTCGCTGTCTTTCAATCTGTCTAGTTATCACATGTTCCAGTTCTCAAAACCTAGCCGAAACATGACGACTGACTCCCTTTTTTATGTTTGTGATATGTTGTCTTCACCTGCTTCAAATCATCTACGTTACCATTGTAGAAGTAATTTAACTGTTCAACTCATCTGGATTATAAATGGGATATATAGAATTTTTCATAAAAAAAATTTTTTTTGGGAGACTTTCTGATGTCAGCGGATTTCATTGTAATATTTCAAGCCCTTTCTAGCGTCATCATCTTCTTTAATTTTTACTTGTGCCATGAATTGTTGCAGGAGGAACAGTTTGCAGCCCTTCGCTAGATAGGCCATTGTTAACATCATAACTCTCTCACTCTGGCAACTAACATTTTTAGATTTGTGATATGTTAGTAATTACTGTGGCTGCATTCAATGGTGTGACCAAACTATTTGATGTGCCTTTCAATGAAATTGGTGCAGATGTTGTTCCCACGGCTTATCTGAAAAGATAGTTTTTTTAAACAGTCCGAGATGATTAAATTGACGGATGTTTCCAGGTATTACCTTTCACTTATTTTAATTTATCTTAGATGCATCTTAGGTAGCACAGTGTTGGTATGAATGTGCTGTTTATAATCTGTTTCTTGGGAGTCATACTTATGTTGGGATGTCTTAACAACAGTATCAGTTAATTTGCACCATGGTATTTTGTTTCTGTTTTTCCCTCTATCCTGCTATTCTCAGAGAATACAATTTTAAGATATTTAATTCTTCTGATTGCTTTATACAAGTACAATCCAAATGCAGCATACTAGGAATGCTACTGATCTACTTTATTTCAGTTTTCTTTACTGTGTGTCCTAGTCTTCTAATACTTCAGGCACAGAATATCTCCAGCCTACTTCTGGTTTTAGCTCTTGTTCTGTGCATTTCTGAATTAAGGGCTGATTAACACATGTTTACTTTCCTCCATAATTCTCAGACAATAATAATGAAACAATTATATTCTTTACCAGTTAACTGAGTCTGTCTGAGGATCATTTTTATTTGAGCAATTACTGTTAAAAACACGCACTAAAACACATTTAAACTACTCAGAATTTCAGTAAATGTTTTTTTTTTTAAATCAAGACATTCCTGTCTTGTTTAAAGCCCCACATACGCAACAGATTTTCACTTAATTTTACTTTGGTGTTTGCTCCATATTTCAGCTTGGCTGTCAGGCTAGACTGGTTTATGCAAATGTCAAAACATCATTTAAAAAGAGCGAAGATTACTTTTTCGGAATAAAAGTAAGTGGATTTAAAGATGATCATGTCAAACAATGCATGGCTAAAATAAATTGTCTACATAGAAGAAACGTTGTTGAGTGTTGAATATTGGATTAGGAATCAGCATCACAGCACCTGAAACCCTCCTTCAAGCGCTCCATCCCCACCATTAACAGCAAGCGATAAGTTTCAATTCCTAACTGTCTGATTGTCTATCCATCTCGCCTTTCCATTGAGTGTTGAGCGTCGAACAGATCCTCTAGTAACTCCCCACAGCGCCATTCTCCTCAGAACGTATTGATCTGTTTGTGACCCAACGATTCTTGCTCAGACACTTTGACCCAATCCTCTAGTACACTTGCCTGTTGTTACAGTAGTTAGTAAACTTGGACGCAGTGACAGTTGTTGGTACACTTGGCTGATGTGACAGTAGTAAGTAAACTTGGCTGCTATGACAGTAGTTAGTAAACTTGGCTGCTGTGACAGCAGTTAATACACTTGGCTGCTGGGACAGTAGTTAGTACACTTGGCTGCTGTGACAGTACTTAGTAGATTTGGCTACTGTGACAGTATTAAATACACTTAGCTGCTGTGACAGTATTTAATACACTTAGCTGCTGTGACAGTACTTAGTACATTAATCTGTTGCGACAGTAGTAGTACACATGGCCGCTGTGACAGTAGTTAGCACATGTGGCTGTTGTGACAGCAGTTAGTTAACTTGGCCGCTGTGACAGCTGTTAGTACACGTGGCTGCTGTGACAGTAGTTAGTACACTTGGCTGCTGTGACAGTAGTTTGTAAACTTGGCTGCTGTGACGGTAGTTAGTAAACTTAGCTGCTGTGACGGTAGTTAGTAAACTTGGCTGCTGTGACAGTAGTTAGTAAACCTGGCTGCTGTGACAGTAGTTAGTAAACTTGGCTGCTGTGACAGTAGTTAGTACACTTGGCTGCTGTGACAGCAGTTAGTAAACTTGGACGCTGTGACAGTTGTTGGTACACTTGGTTTCTGTGACAGCAGTTAGTAAACTTGGCCGCTGTGACTGTAGCTAGTATACCTGTCTGCTCTGACAGTAGTTAGTACATTTGACTGCTGTGAGAGCAGTTAGTACACTTGGCTGCTGTGACAGCAGTTAGTACACTTGGCAGCAGTTAGTACATTGTTCTGTTGTGATAGTAGTTAGAAAACTTGGCTACTATGACATTGGTCTGGGTTTAATCCTTAGATATTGTTAAATTTTCCCCACTGAGTACAGCTTTGGGGTTAACCTAGCCAGAATGTGATTATATTATAATTTACATAACGTCAGCTTATCCTGATTGAGCTGACCGTGCCGTATGAGTGGCTAATGGAAGAAAGCCATATGTATAAGTTCAAGAAATATAGTGACTTAGCGGCTGGTCTGAGGAGAGGCGAAGCGTACACAGTAGGAATCTTCGCCGTCCAGGTAGGTGCAAGAGGTCTCGTTTCCACTTCAATGTACAATGTGATTAAAACAACTAGGCTTACGAGTGAATGAACGCAAACGAGCACTTAAATAACTGGGCGAGGTTGCAGAGAGGGCCTCGAGCTGGCTCTGAACACAACGAAACGTCGTGGGGGATAGGCCTCGATGAGCTTGTCTGGGTGTCTAGTGGAAAAGAATGACTTATCCCTTAAAGTCCATCGTGTCCGATTTGTCTGCCAGTGTCCCTCTGCCACCTGCCAACAAAGTCCAACATGTGTCCGGTAAACCAAACGCAAATTTGCCACTTGGTCGTCCAGGTAAGCTGACTGCTCTAATTATGCTAAAAAAATCAACACAGCCTTAAGAAAGGGGATTGGTGCACCGCCTTGTCTGACTGACGTGGCTCTTTATTGTAAGCAGGCTAAGCTGGTACTCCCGTTCAAATCGATAACCGAAGAGTTTAAAGTCGGCAAAGTTGGACTCGCCATGGTCTTGCGCGAGTCTTCAGACCCAAATGTCATCGCTGTCCAGCCCGCTCTAAAGACTGGTCAGAAGTGGAGAGTCCTAGATGCGATCGAATCTGCTCAGAATGCACTAAAATTGAAGGAGATAATGGGATACACTCAAACCGACCATCGAGGCCTAGGTCACGGGAAGGTCAATTGGTGGTCCAAAGCCACAGCCAAAGAACGCCGAGACATAGTGATACAGCAAGTTAGGGACAACAAAAACGAGGTTCGGGTCCAGAAAGCAGCCCAGCAGTCGCAGCAGGGCCATTGGTTCAGCCTGGAGAGCGCATTGCCAAGAGCACTCACATGGGGTGAGATCCGGCGAATGACCCCGCTGCGACTGAGCTTTATCGTTCGTTTTGCGTACGATATATTACCGTCCGGTGTTAACATGGTTAAGTGGTCTGCGACTAACGATCTGACTTGCCCGCTTTGTAGAGCGAAGTAGACGTTAGAACACTTTCTGTCTGCATCCAGGAAAGCCCTAGGTCAAGGCCGATACTCTTGGCGCCACAACAAGGTGGTAAAAGAGTTGGCAGCTGTTGTGGACCAGGCTAGGATGAAGGCTAACGCGAGAGGCAGTCCTACCGTCGTCTCCATACGCTTCCTCAAGGCTGGACAAATTCAAAAAGGTAAAATCAACAAAGTCGCATTCGCTCCATCTATGCTAGACTCTGCGAGGGACTGGTTACTGGCGGTTGACCTGCCTGGCCATGAAGGGTACTCTGAGTCAATTCGGAAGACCGGCCTGCACCCTGACATAGTTCTCCACTTTGCGGAGAAACGGCAGCTCATCCTGATTGAGCTGACCGTCCCGTATGAGTCGCGAATGGACGAAATTCACATGTATAAGCTCAAGAAATACAGTGATTTAGCAGCCAATCTGAGGAGAGACGAGGCGTACACAGTACGAGTCTTTGCCGTCGAAGTGGAGGCGAGAGGTCTCGTTTCCACTTCACTCTACAGTGTGATTAAAGAACTAGTATTGCGCGGTAATGAACTCAAACGGACACTTAAAAAGCTGGGCGAGGTTGCTGAGAGGGCCTCGAGCTGGCTCTGGACGCAACGAAACAACGTAGGAAACGGGCCTCGGTGAGCTGGTCTAGCGGAAGAGAATTTCTTATCCCTTGAATGTCCATCGTGTCCGAATTGTCTGCCAGTGTTCCTCTGCCACCTGCTAACAAAGTCTAACATGTGTCCGGTATACCAATCGTAAGCTTGTCGCTCGGTCGTCCATGCAGACTGCTTTAATTATGCTACCGCGACGACTTCTTATCTCACAGTGCTTTCTCCAAAATCACCAATTCGCCTTGTCCCTATCCTAATGTGACATGACGCGCGTGGATTTAATGATTCAAATGTTGAGAAAGGATTTTCCTCTCAACACATTCCCTCCGCCATATTAACTGACTAATATCCGAACTATGTTGCTCTCAGACAAAGTCCTGGATATCCAAGAAAACAGTCATATTGGCTCGTTAATTACTTTAACATAAGCTGCACTTGGTACCCACAAGAAAAGGAAAGGGTTTTTAGATGTCTATCATTATATTAAATGAATTATTAGACAGGGCAAATGACCCCCCCCCCCTCCCCACTCCCCGTCCCACCTTCTCCCGGTAAAGAATTATTAATATTATTTGGGCACCCACCAAATGGTATTCTATCGTAACAGTTTAATTAAACATGTAAGAACAGGCACATTTGGAATTACAAAAACTGATGCAGGATAAGACCATATATTTGATTTATTAACCTAGCAATCAGTGAATGACATTAGTCATCATTATTATTATAATAGACAGTGATGGTATGGTGGTAATGGGAGGCTTCAGTTAGATACCTGAGCACCTAAGATTAGAGTGAAGTGATAATGGTGGTGACAAGTTTACACTCATAAAAACATGGTGATACGTAACTTTAGAACCTCTGACAGCCGTGGGTACTGTCAAATTCTTCCACCTTTTCCTCCCAGTTCTCCTGGTTCTCCACCTCGGTCTCTGCTCGTTCCCACCCCGTTCCCAGCTGGCCGAGTCTAACACTATGTAGTCTCGATCATGGACTGATCGTCACATGGGAGCTGTAATCATGGAAACAAACACATACTTGTAGTATCTTGACTTACACTAAGAATACATGTATCAATTAATGTAACATATAATAATAAAATATATCCCATCACTCCTCCTCATATTCCACATTCTCCCCAGTCTAGTCTGAAGGTCTTTTGTCTTACATGGACGTCACATATCCTGCCTTCCCTCTCATGTTCTATCATGATAGTTGACTTTCTAAGTCTGTTGTTCGTCATCACTCAGACTTCCAACTGGCTGACATTGAAACATGTGGCGCAGGTTATGTGCTGAACACGCACAATATTTAAAACGCGCACGCTGTCCTGAATATTATCTTTCAGTGACAGTGAATTCTATACACCCATCATTCTTCCCCTGGGGTTATAAATCCCCTGTGTAGGTGAACCCATTTAGTGAGCACACAAACGTAACAGCATCCCTGCACATGTGTGGGCATCATTTCCCCCAGTCCAAACTCATGTTTTGGTTTATGGTTGAAATCTATCTGTTGTCCAAATTAAACTCCTCCCCCTTCTATGTTCTACTGGAGAAAAGCTAAGCCACGCCCCAGAAGTACCTTGCAGATCAAATTAGCTAACAAGTGGCCTGTCTCTCAGGGTGAACGGCCTTGATAGATGTTTGGACATCTTAATTGGCAAACACCTGTTCTCCTGAGAATTTCACTGACATATGTGAAGCTCCAGCCTCTTGACGCCGTCGGGTCTACCAGTCCACTTAATTCCCCTGATCTGCTCTGTTCAAAAGAGCCCCGCTCAGTCTGTGTTATGTAACCTTTATGACACTAAGATTCAGCTCAGGGGAGATAATCTCAGGTGTGATAATTAGTTCCCCTTTTGCTGGCCCTTACAGACGGGTCAGGAGATAACATATATGACACTGACACGAGAAAGGAATTCCTAGCCAAGGTAAAGTTAGGTAATATTACACAAGGCTCAGTCCTTTGTCTGGACTAAGGACTGGAAACATTTAAATCAATTCGGTTTAAAGTAATATTTGGGTTAAGGGTATAGTAAATATAATTCTGTCTCTTTAGAACCAGAAGAAATTATTACAAGTACTAAACTACTAGAACCACTGAGGTCGTCTCGTGACACCGAACAACATCCTGTAATTTCGTGCAGCAGGGAAACCAACCCTGAGCTTCATGAACTCAGGTGGGCCCACTCTCTGAAAACGTCGAGGAGCTCGTGGGCCAAAACGTTTGTCGACGAGAGATTACTTCTACTGACGATTGGTAGATCCCTGCTGTACATGCTCCCCTGTAGAGTTTCTTCCTATGCTACCGCAAAGACTTCGTATCTCACAGTACCTTTCGCAAAGTCACCAATTCGTCTTGTCCCTGTCCGATAACATCCGGTAATATGTACAGTAGGAGAAAATCAACCCTGAGCCTTATGAACTCAGGTGGGCCCACTCTCTGAAAATGTCTAGGAGCTCATGAGCCAAAACATTTGTCGTCGAGAGATTACTTCTACTGACGATTGGTAGACTCCTGCTGTACATGCTCCCCTGTGGAGTTTCTTCTTACATAATATTCTTGGAATTCTCAGAAGAGGAAGGGCAATACAGGAAACTAGGCATCCTGCCTGATATGTTGTTACCTAGAATGTGTGATGCCCTAACAATCCGCAACCCAATTGCATTATCTGCTATAGAACTTTTCTAAAGTTTTTCTGATTATTGAATAATGCAATGGCCTATGTCTGACTGGAAAATGGAACAAAAGGAGAAAAAGAAGCAGGTGGAAGAGGAAAAGGGGCAAAAAGAAGAAAAAAGATAACATGTAGAAAAAGATGGAGGAGGAAATGGAGGAAGAGACAAAAAAATGAAAATGCAAAAGAAGAATAAGAAGGAGGATGAAAACGATGAAAGAGAAGAAAACAGAGAAGCGGGAGAAGAATAATGAGGAGGATAGGAAGTAGGAGAAGAAGAGAAAGAAAGAGGTGAGTGTAAGGGAGGAGGTTGAGGGGCAGAGGAGAAGGAAAAGAAGAAGTGAAGAAAAAACAAACAGGGAACTAGCATGAACTGCACGAAGAATAGCAGCAGAACAAGCAGCGACACACGTGGTGACCATATCAGACCTTATGAACATGCTTCAGAAAATCACAATAGGCAACCTGCATTTTGATTGGGTACCCGCATTCAGGATACTTAACCTCTCTCACCTGGGTCTGAACACCTGCGTATGTCAGAGTCAAAGACAATAAACGAGAAGACAAGCTGGTAAGTATTGCAACATTGCATGCTGGAAGATGCTTGGACAGAACAGATATCAGGGTTAGACTGGACTTGTAGACAGTAACGAATCTCTGATGTTAAGATGATTGCATGAACCTAATGGGAGCACATGTCGAATATCTGCCATAGGAAGGGGTCTTGAGCTGTTCCTTAGTTCCTACCAATTCCTGATTCTAGCCAGTAGGTATAGAGAGTTTGTACAGATTGCAGGATCTAAGCAATGGGTATAGATTCTAACCTGCCCCGGCCTCCTCCTCCCCCCACCTCCTCCACTAGAGGTCTGTATGGTGTCAACCTAATGATAAGAATCAAACAGGTGGAATTGTACAGCTTGTTGGTCTCTCGCGTGGGAGACCTGATTTTGAATTCTCTGTAAGGTTGGGGATTTTGAAGCACAGTGAAGCATTCTGGTGCCGTCTTCAAGGTCAAGATAGGAGACATAGCCAGCTCTCATGTGAAAAGTCAGTAGAGCATGGAGCAGGAAACACACTGGTGGCATCGTGGCAGCAATGGACATGGAACAAAGAATGTTGTTCACAATGTTCCAGCATGAGATCATGTCGGTGATAGATTATGGACTTGGCAAAGAGTCAGCTGATGAAACTTGAACGCATACAGAATTAAGCCATGCTGGTGATTCTGGGATGTACAAGAGATACCCCGGTAGTATGTATGCAATATATACTTGCACTGCCTACTATTGCAGACAGGCTAAGTTCTGCAGGCAAAGTCATATCTCAGAGTAGCTGAGGACAAGAGGCAGACAATTCGACATGTGTGCAGGTTTGATAAATTTAGGCGAGGAGAGGAGTAGGTCAAAGTGTCTGATCATGTTTCAGATTTGTGTAGGGTTCTAATAACTTTGGGACGTGAGTGCAGGGACTGGCCAGCTGGTGCTGCAGAATCAGAAGTTGAACAAATGATTCATGACAATTCCCGCTCAAGTGATGTGATTGTATATACAGATTGCTCTGTGGTGAGGGGCAGACGAAGTGCATGGGGGTTCGTGGCGAAGGCGAATGGACGTCGCTTGGCGCAACAAAGCCTGGCATATGATATCACAACGTCTAGTTTGCGAATGAAGGTGGAGGCAGTCACTGCTGCCAGGCTTGAGAATCAGCTGTACACACATGTAGTCATTGTAACTGACTCAAAGAGCACGCTGAGAAAGGCGGAGACAGGCATGCACCATGCAGAGTGGTAAGCATTCTTTGGATATTTTCTCCAGGTCACGCCAGTGTGTTGGGAAATAAGCAGGCGGATAGACTGGCCGGTTCTGCACCACTTGGTGGTTAACTGATATATGAAACGCTGGATGTTGTGAGGGCCCTTTAGGAGCGAGTGAACAGTACCGATAAACAGATAGATCATTACGGTCTGAGGAGAATGGCACTGCGAGGAGTGACAAGGGGATCTGGCCGACACTCGGGGGAGGGGCGAAATGGATATGTAATCAGACTGTTACTGGTACCATCGAAATTTTTACTCCTCGCTTGCTGCTGAAGATGGGGACGGAGCACTTATGTGAGTGTCCTGAGTGCTGTGATGTCGATTCTTAATTCAACGTTCAACATTTATGCCTCGGAGGACTGAGCATGCAAGGGAACAATGATAACATAACATAGCATAAAGAAAGGTTCTTGACAGGGTAAAACAAATACGGACGGATGCAATAATGTCACAGATTATGAATAATACTGTAGAAAAAAAAAACAGTCATTATCTATACTGTATGTAAAATCTAAATATTTACTATATAATTTATGTCAAAACTGCAACCCAAATCAAAGCAATAGTTAAAACAATACAAACTACATATTTGTCCAAATAAATGCGAGTAATCTCACAATACATAAAATAATATAAAACACAAAAATACATACATAAATACATACATACA
>CAJHNH020000960.1:123679-148679 GCA_905116865.2 Candidula unifasciata | reverse complement strand
TCATGTTATGAGAAGAGGGAAAATGGAACATGTTGTGACCATTGGAAAGATCTGTAGAGAGAGAGAGAGATAGAGATAGATAGAGAGAGAGATAGATAGAGAGAGAGAGAGAGAGAGAGAGAGAGAGAGAGAGAGAGAGAGAGAGAGAGAGAGAGAGAACATGATAAGATTCTTGACGGCATTTTATCAGTGCATAGAGGGGTGTTAACACACAAACTGATACACGCAGCTTCAGATCGCAGATTGTGGAAAGGCATGATTACCCACGCCAGGCGGCAAGACACAGCCCTAGATGATGAATGAAGATGAGGACACAGAAAACAGTCGTAAACAATCTGAAGAATTGTTTTTAAAAAAAATTATTGGAAGAGCAATAAAGTCTGAAATATGCTGATGTCATAGTGCTATCAGAATGTGAGCAGGAGTTACACGACCTAAGGGATCAAAATAGGCAGAGTGTGGAGTCTGGTTTAGACATTACCATTTAAAAAAAAAAAAAAAAACTGTGGAAATTAACAATGGAAAAGAGCGACCAAACAAGAATATCACAGTAAACTTTAAGAAATTAGAACATGTAACAAGTTTTACCTATCTTGGACATGTAATAACAGATGATGGCAGGTGAAACAGAAATATTTAAAAAAAAAATGAGAGAATAGGAATGACTAAAACTATCTTTAATAAGATGCACAAATTATTGACATCAACAGAGATTAAATAAAACACACACATTAAACATAAGAATCGTCAGAGGTTCTAGAAAGACTACAAATCAAAAGGGAAATACTTAAATGTTTAATGTTTAATAAAGAATTGACATCACAGCAGTTGTCCCCATCTTCAGCAGCAAGCAGAATTCCAATTCCAATGGTACCAATAGCGGTATGATTGTATATTTGTCTCACCTGTCCCTTGAATGCTGATCGTCGAACCGATCACCTGGTCACTCCTCGCAGTACCTCTACAGACCACGATGATCAATCCGTGCTTCCGTACTTACTCGCCCCCAAAGGACCCTTACAACATCTAGCTTCTCATGTATCATTCACCACCAAGTTGTGCAGAACCAGACAGTCTTCTGCCTGTTCATTCCTAATACACCAGCATTTCCTGGCGAAAATATACCCGGGGACTCTGAAACAATGCGTGCCACTCTTCACGTAACATATCGGTCTATTACGATATGTATGTACAGGAAATTCTCAGGCCAGCGAAAGGCTGTAGTGACTGCCTCCACCTCCATTCTCAAGCTAGATGTTGTGGAGTCATATGCCTGGCTTTGTTGCACTAAACGACGTCCATTCATTTCTGCTAAAAACCCCTATGATCGTCGTCTCCCTCTCAACACAGTGCTATTTGTAAAGATTAACACATCACCTGGGTGAGAATTGTCATCAATCATTTGTCAAACTTATGATTCTGCAGCGCCCGCTGGCCAGTCCCTGCACTCACAGCCCAGTGAGATCAGAACCCTACACAAGTCTTGATTTTTGCTGGGGCATTCTTTTCCTCGCCCAATATTGTCAGGCCTACACACGTCTAATTTTGTCTTCAGCTTGCACCATCCAAGACCTTTATCTTTTCAATGCTTGACCCTTAGCTCTGTCTAGGGCTTCATGCAGGGGGTGCTTCTTATCTGTGGCTTCTCTGAGAAATGACATAGCTTTCTGAGCCTTGAGTCTATCTGGAATAGCAGTGCAAGTATACATTGCATACATACTATCATATTATCTCCTGTAAATCGCAGGATTACCCGCATGGCTTAATTGTGTATGTGTTCAAGTTTCATCAGCTGACTCATTGACATGGTAAGCATTCCAAGTCCATAATCTATCACCGACAGGATCGAATACTAAAGCAATGTGAACAACATTCTTTGTTTCAAATGAATGCAGGACAGCTGCTATCCAGTTCACTAGCAGGGACACACTTCCTTCTCCAAGAGCGTAAATTTCAAAATATATCTGACTCTACTGTAAGCATTCTCAAGATCATGCATCGTCACCACCGCCTGTCCTGTCTATTCTAGAACCTGTCATAAACATGAAAGGAAAATGTATCTTTTCCTAGCCGGTAACTGCCTAAACCTCTTAGCAATAGCTCATTCGTTTCTGAAAAAAAAGTCAGCTGTTTAACAGTAATAATTGTCTCCAGCAACTTGCCAAAAGTATTTTGAAGAGTGATAATCCTGAAACCGCTGAGTCTCGAATGACCTTTGCCTGGTTTTGGAAGAGGTATTAAATAGCTGTGCACCCAATCCTGGGTACTGACTCTTCTTTGATGCTCTCGTTGAAGTAGAAAGCCATCTCCCTCAAATCTTCATTGCTCGCATCCTAACTGGTTCCGCAGTGTCTTTTGCTTTCTGCAAGATATGTTTTATCATCTACACTAGTAATCTCTTGATAATAATTATCATTAATTGTATTCGATAAATTATTCCTAACTGCCTGTCTACTTTCCCTTTTATTATGATCAGTTTGTGCTATAAATCTCTGCGAAAATGCTTCCCCTTATCTTTGTCTATAAACATGGGTATACTGGTATTGGTGTGTATAATGACTATTGTGAGAGGCCGATCCATTCTTCTCATCTGCCTGCGAGGTTTTCAAAACCGACCCAACGATCTATTACCTCCTATTTGATTCAAATAATTTTCCCACATTTTTTCGCATCTGCTGCATACCGCTTGAAGTCTTCCACTTTTCCTCTCTTTTTTTTTTTTTTTTTTTTTTTTTTTAACCTTTTCTGCCTTGTCTACCTCTTCTTGTAACTTTTAAGGTGACTTTCGCACTTTCTGTAATCGTTTACTGCTGCAGTCTTTTCTTTCCATGCCTGATCGACTTCCTGGGTCCACCATGGAGGCTGCACAAATGCAAAAAGAAAGGTCCTGTTACCTTTTGCTGAAGGCATATAAGAAGGGTATTGACCCTCTCATACTTAAAGGTCATATGTGTTCTTAAAGCCCTAATCTTGTTAGCTTTGGAAATAGAGACTGAGCATGGCATGTTGTCACTCTCACAAATGAGAAACCTATTGCCAGAGATTTTCTCTAACTCTTTAAACCAGTCCACTGGTCTTTTGTGCCAAGCGAGTCAACAGCAGCATAAACATTTACTAAATTCTAAGCTGTGCCCTCGTTATCTATATGTAAATCCCGAACCCTTGTTGTACTGTCATTCTACTAGCCCAGGTCAAGCATCAATGCTTCACCTCGTTCTTCCCCAACAGACATTGCCCATGTCTTCCTCGCCCAGTAGGATTTATATAACTGGTGTATACAGGACACTCTAATCTATATGAATTTAATTCCTGAGCCGTGAGGACATCTAAGTAACAAATCAGCCTCTCTATTACATGCCCGTTTACTTGGCACTGGGACAAATCTAGCAACCCACTCTAATATATTTTTACCCAAGGAGTTTCGATTTTCGTGTGACTCTCTTGGCTTCCGCTGTCCTATTTCTATGCCTTCTTCTCTCTCCATTCCCTTGTCTTTTCCCCTTCCCGCTCTCTCGGTTGCTCGCTGAAGATGGTGTCGAGTACAGAGCAGGAACTCCGTAGCTCCGGCGATGAATCTTTTAGTTTTAAATACAAAATCCGTAGTATTGCCTGCGCTGCTAGGGAAGAGGCAAGGGATGTTCCTAAGGAGTCCATATGCCTGATGCCGCCAGTCCCATTAACAAGACATTCCACGCTTTTGACTGCATAACCCCCAGCCATTCCGCCCATTGGCACGTAGGTCCACCTTAGGCTTAGGTATTTTTTATTCGAGGTTGTCTTCTCTAGATCCTTCGTGCATTGTGCTCTTCGGTCACGCACAACGGTCTTTACTGTAAAATGGTAAATTTGATTAAGGGACTTGCGACCTGAGGGTATCCCTTTCACCCTACCAGTTTGAGTACCGATAGGGCCAGATCCAGCACTCAAGCGAAAACAGATGTTATGCTCCACTGCCCTAGAGAGATATGACATCTACAGTCCCGGATTCCAGACCCTTCAGTGTATTCTGGTGTATATCGTGCGTTCACGCTGTTGCTAGGGCATGAACTATACGTCGGTCGCAAACATATCGAACATGGCAACAGTGTCCTAAAAAGCACGACAATCTTATCCCACTTCCATAGCGAGCATGACCATTCCGATCAACCCATCTAAAGAAGTGTTATCCATAAACCAAACACATTATGTTATTGTTGTATTGCTGAGAAAGTGTAAAACCAAGAAAAGAAGGGTATTAGAGATCCACTGAAGAACACCTTGAAAGTGGTAACAGAACCTGATTGACTGATTCCTCTTGTCAGCAGCTACATCTTTGGCTTAACCGAGCTTTTACCTCTGTCATGACATGTCTGTTTAAACATGAACGGAGCTGGCACCTTGTACCGTCCAGGAGTCGGCTCGTATATTACTCTTTCCTAGTTGCTGTAACTATATCTGTCCGAGCCAATGTTATTTGATTTCCTTTCTCAAACAGTTATCACTATCAACAAAAATGGCAAACAATTATCACCTTCAAATTGCATAAATCTGAACATAAATGGATAATCAGATCTATAGCACACTGGTCAAACTCGAACATCGCTAGATACATGCGCTTGGTTTTTCTCCATCTAGTGGTATTTTTCAAGAACACTTGTGAGCATAAAATTTGTTCAGCTGATTGGAATCCACAGACAAGAAGTTACACTGTTAAGGTAAAACCATCTAAAGAAATTGCTTTTTTGTTTTGTTTTTGAAAAGAATCATTTCTTTATTGATTTATTTCTTCATTCATTATTTCGTTCATTTGCTAGTTGAATTGCGTAGCAGTGAACCTGCGAATGTGAGTGAACAAATCAGGACAATCTTGGAGGCTGCAGATCTAAGACTGAAAGTAAAGTAAATAAAGATCCCTTTTTACGTCTTTTGGTGCATTGGGCATATGGGAAGAGCACCCATATTTTTACAGACTAATCGGCACTAGGTGGCTAATGTGGTCAGCATTATGTCGGCCGTCTTTACTTCCTTGGACATACATCCTGCTACCCATTTTTAGTCTGGGTAGACCCGCGAGGCCCCATACCATGATAAATACCCACGCAGCCAGCAGTGGGTTTCGATCGCGGTACGTTGGAATTACGAGTCGAACTCGAAACGACGTTGCCACGGACGCCGCTTGAGACTGAACGTTTTTTTTTTTTGCTGTGGACAGTCAGGGTGGCTAACAATGGATGCTAACAAAAACAAAAACAAAAATTAATACATTCGCTAAAGCAATTCTTGAAGCCTAAGAGGTGTGTTTTTACAGAAGAAAGTTTAAAACTCCTTGGTCAGCCAAAAAAAGTAAACCAGATGTTCTGTACAAGGCAAGGGCTAAAGACAACTTATTACAAACATCATATAGAGACCTCTTTTTCGACCATATTTTGGGTACATGGGAACTGGAAAAATATAATGTTAAAAGACTCAGTTCCCTTAAAAATCGCGCTTTTTGCATGGTTTCAGATAGAAAATGTACCGACAAAAATCTTCTCTATAGCCATCTAAGACTTCTGCCACTGAGTAAACGTTTAATTTTCAACAAAGTTAAACTACCTTTTCCAGTTGATTAAATCTAATCTTACGAACAGCAAGAGGCTAAATTTATTACATTTACCTAAATCTAAACCTAGAAAAGATTTATTTACAACAAGTTTAGCATATTCTGCTGCTTATTTATGGAATTAGCTACCACTTGGTCTAAAAAATACAAAAAGTTCCTATTCATTCAACCGCAAACTTTTTCATTTCATGCTTACAAGTGATTATATGCCACTCTAAATGTAACTATTAATCCGTTTTGCATTATCAATTTATAATTTAAAAAGGTGTGTACGATATGTATGTATGTGCGGCATGTAAATGTGAGGTATGTATGTGTGTATGTGTAGGCGTTTTTGTGTATGTATGAGTGCGTGTATCGGTAATTGTATAAGTTGTTGCGTGAATGTGTGTATGTGTGCCTGTATGTCTACATGTGCGTATGACTGTGTGTGTGTGTGTGTGTCTGTAGGATTGTATGTGATTATGTCTCTGTGTAGGCGTGTCTGTGTCTACATGTCTGTGTGTGTTTGTTTCTGTGGGCGTGCGCCTTGTTATGTTTGTGTGTGTGTCTATGTGTGTGTGTGAGTGTCTGCGTGAGTGTTTTCTGTGTGTCTGTGTGTGTATGTGTCTGTGTGTATATGTCTGTGAGCGATAGTCTGTGTTTGTATGCATGTGTGTCTACGTGTGCAAGACTGCCTGTGAGTTTGCGTGTGAGTCTCTGTGTTTGTGTCTGTGTGTGTTTGTGTGTGGGTATCTTTCTGTCTGCGTGTTTTAGTATTGGGTGTCTGTGTGTGTGTATCTATGTATATGTGTTTGTTTGTGTATATGTGTGTGTTTGTGCTTGTGTGTGCGTGGATGAATGTGTGTATGTGTCTACATGTGTATCTGTGTGTGTGCGTGTCTGCATGTGCCTGTGAATGTGTTTGCGGGTAGCAAGGATTGGTCTGTACAGGTCCCACCTAAAAAGTGGGAAATGCCTGCGCGTAACTTAAAGCCTCTGCCAATCAAGTCATCCGTACCTACACGTGGTGCTACCTGTTGTAACAGACACGGCTCTGGCCCATAGCGAGTCTCCATCGCTAACAAAATGAACCCCAGAGCCCGAAGGGGTAAAATACCAGGCCATGGCTGGGGTAAGCCAGACAGAACCCTCGTTGGAGTGTGACCTCCCTGCCCCCCCCCCCCCCCCCCGTAAGATGCGGCCGATGCTGGGCCCACCGGCGCATTGACATGTCAGGATCCCCACCAAGGTCACACCCAGGCAGTCCACCCTGGATAATAAAATGCGGAGAAGGGAAACTCCCACAACCTCTGATTTCTGGGAGGCAGTGTTTGGATGAACTAGGACACGGATAGGAAGACTCCATAACTTCACCCACCGAAGACGAACATGTCGGCCTGAATGGCGTGTGCACCCAGAAATGGAAACGGACATCAACGCAATATACGGTTAATGAGTATGCTTAGATACGTACACCGTTATGGGGCTGCTTCTGTGGACTACTGCCAGGCGGGAGCAGCGCCGGATTCCGAGCCTCGAGGGAATCCACCCCAAACTACTGACGGTAGCTCTGCTCATCGGCGGACCAGGATTAAGCAGAGTAATGCTTCTGTCCACACACACACACACACAAAAAAAAAAACCCCAAACACTAAAGATAATGCAATGGAATGCAGAAGGTGTCATGATGAAAAAGCTCGAAATGCAAAAACTCATATATGAACACAATATTGATGTTGTCTGCATTCAGGAAACCCATTTAAACATATGCTCTCGCTTTTCTGTCAGAGGCTATGAAACATACAGACTAGACAGAGATGACCATAAAGGAGGCATCATTAGATTAGTTAAAAATACTATTGCAGCCACATAAACTTCAAGAAGCATCAGTGAGTCTGAATATCCGACTATAAAACTGCATATACTTCCTGAGCCGCTACAAGTTATTAACTTTTACTGTCCCAACAACAATAAATTACAACTAGAATACATCCAAGTAGCTGATAAGAGCAACATAGTTCTTTGTGACTTCAACAGTCATTCCCCTAGTTGGGACTATGCTTCTATGGACGCAAGAGGAGAAGAGGTAGAGGAATGGATGGTAAAAAACCTGCTGATACTAATAAATGAACCTGGCTCTGAACCAACATTCTAATCTAGACGATGGCGAACATAAAGTACACCGGACCTAGCTATAGCTACAGAAAACATCCAACGTAGAGCAGACAGAGAAGTTATGAAACAGCTGGGAGGAAGTGATCAAAAACAAGTCATCGTCATGATAGGAGGTGTCAAGCCTCCAGAAAATAAGAAGAAGATAGCCAGCTGGAGCTACAAGAAAGCAGACTGGGATCTCTACCAAAACTTAACTCAAAAGAAAGTATCGGAGCCCTTTCCCACAAATGAGGTTAGGAAAAACACCACAACTCTTACCAAAATCATACTCGAAGCAGTACAAATAGTTCCCATAGCCAAGAAAGGAAAGCCCAAGAAAAACAAATTCAGTTCATCATCATCATCAGGTGCCTTGCCGACTGGCGTGGGCGATCATGCCTCTCCATAATCCGCGATCTCCTGCAGCATGTATCAGTTCGTGTGCCGACACACATCCATGCCATGCAACAAGACTGTCAAGCATCTTCTCTCGTTGTCTTCCTCTATCCCTCCTTCCACAGATCTTTCCAGTGGTCACAACATGTTCTATTTTCCCTCTTCTCATAACATGGCCGAAAAATGATGGCTGTCTCCTTCTGATGTCAGTGATAAGTTGTCTTCGGGCTCCCGCCTCTTTTAAAACCTCTTGGTTGCTCTTTTTGGCTGTCCAAGGTATTCTAAGCATTCTTCTGTAAAACCACATCTCTGAGGCCTCTAAAAATTGTTTGGCCTGCCTACCGATTGTCCAGGATTCACAGTTACCGCCCCATAATCCTCCTAAGCTGCCTTATAAAGACCATGGAAAGATTAGTGAACAACAGGTTACTTAATTTTCTAGAAGAAAACAAGATAATGGATGACAGCCAATTAGGCCTCAGGAGATACAGAAGCACTGATGACCAAACCTCTTATCTCGCACAGGAAATTGAAGATGCTTTCCAGAAAAATACAAACTGCTAGCTACTTTCTTTGACCTGACCAAAGCCTTCGAAAAGGTCTGGAAGAAAGGACTCTTGCTAAAACAAGCACACTGTGGGATAAAAAAGGAATATGTTTGCCTGGATTAGAGACTTCCTTTACAGACGCTGTGAGAGAATCAGACTGGAAGATTACAAAAGCAAGTTGGTCAGGCTACATAAGGTGTCCCCCAGGAAGGTGTTATATCTCCTACCCTGTTTATTCTTTTCATCAAAGACCTCTCAAAATAGTTCACGACTCCCATTCACAAGGCGCTACATGCAGATGACCTGGCCATATGGACTCAAGCTGAACATATAGGAACAACTAAAACAAGAATGCAGGTAGCTATACATACAGTTAAGAAATGGACAGACTCGTGGGGAGTCACGATAAACCAGACCAAAGCCGTCTCAACTTTGTTCTTTCTTTCCACAAAGCCAGAACAAGTTTATCTGTACCTAGAAGGCAACATCCAGGGACAGGGTTTTCTAGGTTGTTATTGCGACAGCTTTATTTACCCACCGCCCCTTCCCCTCCCCCCCCGTTTTCTCTTCATTTTCCCCTATGCCCTAATTTTGTAATCATCGTACCGGCGTATTATATGTCAGCATGATTTTGGTTTCTTTAGATCACGTTGGTACCAGTCAGAAATTCTGTCAGCGCTGGGTCTAAAACAACAGCATTTTCTATTGCGATCTTGACGCCTGGCACTGGTCGATACATCAGTATTTTGGTAAACACATACTTCCACTTGTGAAGGTAAGTTGTGCTAGTCTTAGGAGCAATAGCTGAGAAATTGCTAGTGCCCATTGTGAGTTGTTTTTCTGCAATAAACAGTAAAGCTCATCTTGGAAGATTTTCTGTGACACTTTTCACATGAGGGGAAAACTGAAATCTATCACAGTCGTTTTCCATAAATAGGGTAGCGTGAGATAAGTGGCAGGAAAAAATTAAAGAATCAAGATGACCACAAATTTACATACATCGTTTGTAGACTTATAAACAAAACTACTTTTCTAATAGTTTAGAATTTCTCAGCTCTGCAAGGATCATTATTTAGCATACCTTCATCTTAGTTTTTTTTTTTTAAATTGATTTTCTGTCTCATTTTAATTTATATTCGTAGTTTCTTATCCATGTGACTTTTTCATATGTTTGATGAGTAAGATCGTTTCCTGTTGTTTTATTTATTTATTTAGATAAAAGTGCGAGAATTTAGTAAGAGGACAACAGTGGCTATATATTACGTGCCAGTTGTGACCCGTGGGTGCGAGTCATGGCAATCACAACAGCTTGCAGAAGCCAGCTTAAGGCCTCAGAAATGAGGTATGTGAGTAAAGTGGCCCAAGTGACTATAAAGGACAAAGTTCACAACCTTATTATCTTGAAACCAAGGCTTTACAAACTCGGGTGGATCAGTCACAGTTACAATTGTTGGGACATGTATGCAGAATAGGAGAGAATCAGTCACCAAGGCTGACATCGGTGACCACTTGGGTGGCCCAGGGTCCACTGGGCAGACAATATTTCACAAAGTGTTGCCATGAAATAAGATCGTGACTTTTGGTATTTTCCTCTTCAATAATATTCACAAGAATAGATGTTGTTTTCAAATACAATTGCTATTTGCTATCTACTTCCTAGCTGATAGGTGACCACATTTGCCTTCTTTACTCTATATCTCTCTGTCGAGGTTTTCAGGAACAGGGGTCCAAAGTGCTGTGAGAATTGAGAGTCAAAATCGGCACATCCAGGCACGAGAGGCACACTGGATGTACAAGAAGTCTTGTCAACCAACATAGGATCAGCATTATTGACCATGGGTCACTGATTCGTATGCTAAAAGGGCAATGTGATTATCCGTGGACAAGTCTAAAGTGCCAGTAATCTGACCCAACTCATAACTCTTAGTCATGTCTACCATCTTCTGTAAATTTGTTTCCTAAGTATCATGCTTACTGTACTTGTTTAACTGTAGTAAACTGACAAGGATGCCTGTGTTATGTTTTCTACCTGTTCTAATTATCAGTTTTTGAAGTGTAACTTTTGCAGTTGTACTGTGTGAATAAAACTCAGGGGAAAGACGAGACAGATATACAAGCAGACAGCTACTTGTACCATAACTCTTTGCTTCCTGCGAAAGATGGGAACGGAACACTTATGGGGGTTGTCCCGAGTGCTGTGATGTCGATTCTTAATTCAACATTCAACTGTATGAAGTTATAACATAAGTAGTAACTATGCTGATTTAGATTCTGTCATCTGCAAGAAAAAGTTTATTGATTTCATCAGTCTTTATTTGCCTCCGGTGTAATTCGGTTCAGGACATTGCATCGAAAACATTGACAGTAAATTTGACAGGATTAGTGCCTATACACAAGAATGACCAGTTAGCCATTGTTAATAAGGTTACTGGTAACAGCAAAAGTTTAATGTTTCAGGTGACAGTCAAAATTGAGGCAGGGTTTGCATGTTCCCTCACTGGTGACCCCCACGTTACAGGATTTGATTACAAGTGAGTAGTCTATGTTTGCATTGAATGTCTCAGTGAGTAATCTCTTTCAGGTGAGAACTTGGAGCCACACTGTCAGAAAGTCACTTCTAGTAGTTTACACTGGTAAATGTTTAGCCAGCTTGAACAACTTCTGACTTAAAGTTTGCACATTTACGATGCAAGAATTTGTTTCTCTAACCTTTAAGGTGCATAAAATGTTCTTCATTTGATGAAATGTGGCGTCTGTATGCACATGTTATTTTTTTTTTAATCCATCGTTCAGCTTCTATGTGTTATTATCTATCACCTTCCATGTTTTATTATCTATCCGCGCCTCGTTAGTGGAGGTTCCAACTTCACTGCACACAGGTTGCACCACGGCTGCTCCATTTCCGTGCCAGTGGACAACACCCAAAGTGTTCTTCAATGTACCATTTTAGAAACTATTAAAACACAACTTATCAGTCGCAGAAAGACCTTGCATTCAGCTCGCACGTGCAAACTAAATGCGTAAGACAGCCATGAGATGTGCCAACACTAACTGTCACCTAAAAGAAATGCAGCCCACTGTTGATGCAAGCAGTCAGTCATGAATGCCTGAATGTAATTGGCAGCCCTCCATGTTCAGTGCAGTCACAACACAATGCCGCCGTGGGCACAACAGAATAAATCCATTCCTCGTGAAATCCATATTTTGCAGTGTCACACCACTCAGCTCCGTAACTAGGTGACATATAACCTTTAGACTTATGCTTAGTTTGGCTGTCCAATGAATTGTCAGCATTATTCTGTAAAAGTATGTCACGGTTTTAAAAAAAAAAAGATTATTATTCTTGATTCATTTCCCTGTGTTAAACTGGGTCTACGTTAAAGTAGATGTTATTTCAATTCCAACAAAAGCCAACGAAGGTTGGAGAACCAAACATTTTAAATGAAAGTTACATGCATTTGAAAATAAATGTCTGAGGAAAATAATAAACATTCAATGGGATGAATTTAAAAAGACTAAAGAGATCATAGAAATGTCTGGACAAATACTTGTATGAACTGAATTAAGACAAAGAAGGTGGAGATTTATGGGGCACACTCTGAAATGAAATGAGCAAAGAATTGCAAAACAAGCACTGAAATGGGAAACAAACGGTCTGAGAAAAACAGGGCGTCCAAGGGAAAGATTAGGAAGAACATTATTACGAGAGGCTAAATATGCTGGGCTAAACTCTATGTCAAAAATCTAGAGAGATGCATGCAATAGAACAGAGTGGGGGAATTGAATCTGAGCCCTGTGTCACGTCTCACGGCACACAAAGGATGATGATGATGTTGAAGTTAATGTTAAGAGAAGTTTATTGCACATGGTTTTTATCCTATTTGAATACGGAATAGCTGCCTGACAACGTGTCTCTAAAAGAAGTAACTTTGCAGATCCAGTGGCAATCCCCATATATCTCCATAAACATTGTGCCTATGAACAGAGCGACACAGTCTGTGAAATGAACCCATGACCTTCAGAGTGCAATGCGAACGGCTTTGAACACTTTGTCATGGAGCTCCCAGAAAAATTCGCTTATGAATGGACACAAATCTGCAATCTCTGGCATAGGAGGCTAAAGACTAATCCCTTCGGCCATGGAGGTTCTATTTAAGATGCAAGAATTTGTTTTTCTAACCTTTAAGGTGCATTAGATGTTCTTCATTTGGTAAAATGTGGGATCTGTATGCACATGTTATTTTTTATCCAACTTCCATGTGTTATTATCTATCAGCTTCCATGTGTTATTATCTATCAGCTTCCATGTGTTATTATCTATCAGCCTCCAAGTGTTATTATCTGTCTTGTTCCAAATAAATCATCATTAACTTAAATTTTGTATTCAGGTATGGTCCATTTTTTGACATTACTGGTAATTTTATCTTCCAATTATTTTAGATGAGGCCCTGTTTCACTGTCTATAGCCAAATTTTCTATGTTTGTGGTTTTTCAATAAATATATATATTCAGTTATTTGTTGCTGATGTGTATTCATGTAATGCAACTATTTGAATCTGCCCACATTTAGACACAGCTATCATTTCTATGAGGTTGGAGAGTACATTGTGTACACTGTAGATGACAGAAACTTTCAGGTTCAAGTGAAAACTTGGAACTGCTGGAATAACCATGTCACTTGCATCTGTGGGGTTGTTGTTAGAGAACAGAACAGCATCATCAGGTTTGTACTTAATAAGAGCAAGCCAATAATCACCTTCATATTGACGGTCAATTGTATTTAATCTTTATCAACCTCAGTCTCGTCACAGTCTCGTTCCATAGTTATGTCATATCTTCTGACTGTTTTCCTACTTAAATCATTATTTTTCTCTTTTGATGCCCTCTTGTCTTACTCACCATTATTTTTTCCAGTAGTGTTCTGTTTTTTTTTAAAATATACAGAGCATCTTAAAGGTAATTTTTTTAAAACCAGTCATGTGTAGCGTGGTTATTATCAGTCACAAGAGTAAGGGAAAGTTAGGACTGTTGTGATCTACGTAAGAAAATACGGCGTACCTCACCTCAGGCACCAGCCCGCCCTGTGCTTGTTTTATGGATTCTAATGCAAGACTCCTGCCACACGCTTGGACACGCTCAGAGCAACAAAACCTGGCACATGATACAGCAACATCTAGTTTCAGAATGGACGTGAAGGCGGTCATTGTAGCCTTCCACAGGCTTTGACACCTCTTAGTGCAACAAAGCCTGACAAAGGATACAACATCTATTTTCAGAATGGACGTGAAGGCGGTCATTATATCCGTCCACAGGCTTGAGAACTAGCTGCACACAATGTTGAGGTTATAACTGACTCACAGAGCATGTTGTTAGACCAGCTGGCTCTGCATCACTTGGTGGTAAAATGATGCTTGTCAAACTAGGTGTTGTAAATGCCCTTTGAGAGCGAGTAAACCGTCCAGAGGCAGAAACAGATCATTATGGTCTGAAGAGAATGGTGCAATGAGGAGTGACCTGGCGATTTGGACGCTCCTCACTCAGCGATACCATCAGAATTAGAACTTACCGCTGAAGATGGAGACAGAGCACTTTTGGGAACGTACAGCGTGCTATAATGACTATTCCTAACTCACAACTCTGTTGCTTTTTTAGTTAATGTAACAACTCCAATAGTTTGTTTTTGTTTGATGTTTCAGAGTTTATGGCTGTGATAAACCAGGCAATCTATACGCATCAACTATTACTATTCCTTACAATCTCGCAGAGGGAGCTGTAGTGATGAGGTCACAGAATGGACATCATATCGGTGTAGGTTCATTTCTTATTAGTGAAAAAATGTCCAGTTCAACCTTTTGGACCATAACAGGGGTGTTTGTCATATCCCATAACTTCACAAAATGCATCTTCATGGCTTTGTTTTTATGATTTTCATGTAATTTGATACTGTACTACAGTAAAACCTCAAACTCACTTAAGCTATACACTTATTTAAAATGAACACAGGGGTGTATTATTCATAGCACATTTGTAAGTCCCCAGTTATCAAGTAACACAAACTTTTGATTTTTTTGTCCTTTTTTTTCCCAAATGTACTTCAGTTGTGCCTACAACTTTTTTTTGTATCAGCCATGTAAATGAGGAACAGAAAAGGAAGGGGCGGGGAGGGGTGTGGGAACCACACAAAAGACACACACAGACATATAAACACACACACAGAGACACACAGCAGACATATATACATACATGCTCACACACTGACACACACACATATACATACGCAGGCACAAACATTCACGCAGACAAACATGTAGCCACATAGACACACACGCAATCAAACACACACACACACACACACAAATATAGACAACCATGCAGACAAACACATACTGACACCCACACAGACAACACACAGAAATTCATACGCAGACACACACACTCAGACAAACACATAGAAATACACACGCAGACACATTTACACAGCACACACAGACATATACTTTGACATGCAGACAGATACACACATCAAAGAGGCACACACAAATACACGCTCAAAGACACCCGTTGATAAATACACTAGACACACGCGCACATAGAGACAGACACACACATAGACACGCGCACACAGACAGACACACGCAGACACACACACTCACGCAGACAAACATTCAGACACCCACACACAGAGACACATACATACAGCCACATAGACACACACGGTCAACAAACGGTAAACATAAACATACACAGACAAACATGCAGACAAACACATACGGGGACACACACAGACAAACAAGCAGAAATAAACCTAGTCACATCAGACATGCAGACAAACAGAAAGACACACAGACAAGATCAGATGTGTTAGAGGAACATTTGTTTTCTTATGAATGTTTTCTTTTCCTAAGTGTATTTAAGGACCCCATTTTAGAGGGGAGAAAGAATATACCCACTGCCCGCTAACACGCATGTCATAGGAGACGAGTAGTGAGTGTTTCCATCAAAGGCAGAGTTCATTTGCCTGAGAGGTGAGGAGCCAATAGTTTGCATACAAACACGCCAGATGTGTAAAATGGATGTGCATGCAAAACTCAAGCTCTAGAGTAAGACCAAAGTTCAGAAGTAGACAAACAACTAGAACTGTTGGCCAGAATCCAAAAGTAGACAAATAACTGAAACTGTTGGCTAGCGTTTACTGCCTATGAGCGCTAAGAAGAATATTTTCTGATCTGCGTTGAATTTCCATTGACAGTCTATGTGACAAAAGAGAACAAGTCAATAAATAGGCCGCAATGATAATGAAAGCAGTAGCTGGTACTTACCAGGAGTGTCATTTGATAACAAAATCAGCCTGCAGATTAATTATTTATAGCAGACTGCTAGGTATCACAGATCAAATAACAATGACAACAGTAAACATGGAGTATGCAAAGGCCAAACAGCGCACTGTTGTGCTATTTTTGTGAATCTGTTGAATGACTTTCTATATAAGCTATACATAAGCATATATTCCTTGTTTATAGTAAAAAGAGGTTGTAACAATATAATGCTTTTTTGTGTTATTTTATCATAATCTACATCACTGCACACTGGGTATGCCCATGTAAGCTGAGTCTTCCGATGTAGTAGCCACACCATGGTACCTCTACTGACTGTTTCTATAAGAAGTTGGTTATGGTGTCTCCTGTCCTGACCTCGAAGACGGCATAGACGTGCTACCCAAAGCTTTAACAAAAATATCCAATTTAACTGAATAATGTAAAATTATAGAATAATGTCATTTTAAATGTCACATAAGTAGTTCTCAGATTGTCATTTTTTTTTTCTCCACAGATTACTTTGTTATCTGGGTCAGAGATAAAGATTGATCTTTATCCACTTGTTATGAATGTGTACATAAGAACTCCTGCCTTCGACATCAGCAAAGCTAGAGGTATTTGTGGAACTAATGACGGGAATCAGAGTAAGCACACATTTTCTTGATTCGATTTAACAGTATCAGTTTCTCGTCTCAATTTCTGCTGAGACAGGCAGGGTGTCAGAGAGGCAGGCAGGGTGTCAGAGAGACAGGCAGGGTGTCAGAGAGGCAGGCAGGGTGTCAGAGAGGCAGGCAGGGTGTCAGAGAGGCAGGCAGCCAGATAGGCATGTAGACAGACAGAATAAACGAACTAACTAACTAACTAATTTTAGTTTTAAAATTGGGCACGCAATATACTTGATATTTCCATTGATGTATTACACGATTTGATTAGAGTCGACTTAAACGAGGCAAATCCTGGATGGGTCGGGCTGAGGATTCCATCGAACGTGTTTGCCGCCTTACTGACAATAATTTTGGATATGAATAGATAATTAAACCCCCCTCTCCAAATATTAATATTACAGTCCATATCACATTTGCTGGAAGCTGTAGAGAGCAGATTCCTTGCATTGTTGACACTTTAGTCAGAACACTGATTGACGAAAACACAGATGAGGGTGATGCTATAGTTTACACAGATGGGTCAGTAATTAGGGGCAAGCGAAGTGCACGGGCCTTCACAGCCTTCAGGGAGGGGGGGGGGTGGGGGGGGGGAGGAACCATCAAGGAGATGAAGGACGCCTTTGCTGTTAAAACTAGTAGCCTTACAATGGAAACTATGGCTGTAACAAGGGCTTTAGCATGGCTTGGTACTCAAAAGTTCACACATGTATGCTTTCTTAGTGACTCGATAAATATGCTTTAAAAATCCAAGCTGGATTTATCAGGCAAGAATAGATTGAAATAATAAGCACTTCACGAATATCTACCCTAACCTTCATCTTTGTGCCAGGTCATGCGGGTTTTCAAGAGAACGAGCGTGCAGACTATCTTACTGACACTGCAGCTGCTATGGCTGGCCTAGTACTGCACAGAAGTAATGTTATCAATGCCATGCGCTGCACTTACCGTACGGAGGAGAACGCCAAAGGACATGACTCCATATCCCTGTCTAGACTGAAGGACATGGGGGTGCAGCCTGGAGCTGCAAGAAATGAACATGTCACTAAGAGGACAAGACGTTTCATTATCAAAATAGTCGTTTTACACTTGTGGAGCTTTGAGGAGAGATCGGAGCACCTTTGGATCTGTACGGAGTGCTGTGATAATAATGCTTTCTAATCATTAATCACAATATGATAACAGTATCACATTATTTAAAAAAAAAATAATAAACTTGACAATCGATTCACTATATGAAAAAAAAATCATGAATTCAGACATAAGACAGACATAAGAGAAAACCTTACAGAACGGACATCAAATTAAATATTTTGCCCATTTGCGATGCCAAACCGTACAATGCATACTCCAAAAAAGAGACAGCGTGACATAGAGCAAGATGTAGACCAAGAACAATATTGGAAAATACATCAGAGAAAAATTACATCAGCAGAACGTGTCTATAATCGATGCAAACAGAAGAGCAAGAACTAGAATGTTATTTCTCCCTGGACATCCGAAGCACTAAAAAAGAAGGGATGAAGAAGAACAATCTACACTCTTACAGTGTATTCAAATTAATACATAATCCATGCAGTAATAAAAAACCAAAAGTAACTGACAAATATAAATATCCAGTTTCAAAATATAAAAAGATTCTATATGTCCCAATTATTACACATACGGATTGAAAAGGCTATCACTGTTGAAGTTACAATGACTATTAGAGGTAGGTAGGCAGCTGTAACCCACCAGGACATCTCCCTTTTCTGCCCCAATGGAGCATAGGCCCTCAGTCAGCTAATGCCAAGTCGTTCTTTCCTTCGCTATAGCATGAAGCTCTCCCCATGTCCTTCCCATCTTTCCAACTTCATTTTCCAGCTCTCTTCTCCATGTTTTTTTTTTTTGCCTTCCTTTATTCCTATGTCCCTGTGGGTTTCAATGCAAAGACATTCTAGTTATGCTGTTCTCCGGTTTTCTCAATGTGTGTCCTATCCAACACCAGCGACTTTTCATCACCTCATGGTCCACTCGAGCTTGTTTAGTTCTCACCGAAAGCTCTATATTGGTTATTGTATCATACTATTAAATTCCCTCTATTCTGAGCAGGCACCAGTTAATGAATGTCTGTAATTTATTAGTAACTGCCTTAGTTGTTCTCCATGTTTTCGCCCCAAACAAAAGTACTGATTTGACATTAGAATTAAAAATTTTAAGTTTATTATTTGACCACAAATTCCCTAGTGCTATGATAGTTCCTCTATCCTTTTTTGTTCTTATTTTAATATCTCTATTAGTTCCCCCATCTGTATCTACATTACTGCCCAAATAGGTATACGACTCCACGTCTTGGAGTGGGGTACCATTAAGAGAAACCACACTACTATATGCCTGATTTATTCTCATTACTTTTGTTTTTCCTTTATGGATTTTCAGACCTAACTGCTGGGATCTCGCATCAAGTATATTTAATTTATCTTGCATCTCATTCCGTAAAAAGGTGGGGGGGGGGGGGGGGGGGGGGGGGGGGGAGAAATATATCATTAACTAAGTCTAGATCGTCAAGCTGTTTTGTAAGGGTCCACTAAATTCCATTCTTGGTGTTAGCAGTTACTGTCTTCATAATCCAGTCTATAGCCAGTAAAAATAGAAGAGGCGACAAAAGACATTCCTGTCGCACATCTGTTTTTATTTCAAATGTATCTGTTAGCTTTCCCTCATTAGGAACTCGACATTTCATATCTTTATATGTTGCCCTTACTAAGTCAATAATTTTCTGTGGGATTCCATTATCATCATCATCAGGTGCCTTGCCGACTGGCGTGGGCGATCATGCCTCTCCATAATCTGCGATCTCCTGCAGCATGTATCAGTTCGTGTGCTGACACACCTCCATGCCATGCAACAAGACTGTCAAGCATCTTTACTCGTTGTCTTCCTCTATCCCTTTTTCCACAGATATTTCCAGTGGTCACAACATGTTCTATTTTCCCTCTTCCCATAACATGGCCCAAAAAATAATGACTGTCTCATTCTGATGTCTGTGATAAGTTGTCTTCGTGCTCCCGCCTCTTTCAAAACCTCCTGGTTGCTCTTTTTGGCTTTTCAAGGTATTCTAAGCATTCTTCTGTAAAACCACATCTCTGAGGCCTCTAAAAATTGTTTGGCCTGCCTACCGATTGTCCAGGATTCACATCCATATGTTAAAACTGGATGTATATAGCAAGCAAGAATTCTTTTTCTAACTCTCAATGACAAGGATATATTGCACGAGATGTTTTTCATCTTATAAAATGCAGTTGTTGCCTGTCCTATTCTGTTTTTTTTTTTATCTCAGTTATGCATCTTCCATCTGATGTTATCCATGTGCCCAGATACTTAAATTTATGTACTTGTCCCAAAATAACACATTCAACTTTTATTACACACTTAGGAATAATTCGTTTCTTTGATACCACCATTACTTCTGTCTTCACATTATTCAAACTGAGGCCCATTCTTTCACTTTCTAACACCACAATGTCTATCATTTCATGCAGTTCTTTCTGACTTGTTGCTATCAAGACTGTGTCATCAGCATAACGTAAATTGTTTTTATTGTGACCACCAACATACCAATTAAAGCTCTCATTATATAGTCACTGTATATTGAAAACAAATCAGGTGACAGTACACATCCTTGTCGTACGCCCCTCTTTATGCTTTGAAATGTACCTAAACAGTAGTTAATTCTTATAGCTGCTGTTTGCTGCCAATACATATTCTTTATTATTCGTAGATCTTTCCCATCAATGTTTAATTTTCTAACAGTTTGATTACTTCTTCAATGCTTATCACAGTCAAATGCTTTTGTATAGTCTATGAAGCATATGTACAAATCAGTCTTTACTTCTATAGCTCTTTCTGACAATGTCCTTAGGATGTAAATGGCATTGTTTGTACCTTTTCCTTCTACAAATCCACATTGTTCATCGCTGATTTCTGGTTTAATTTTGTTTCTCATATTTATTCTCAGTGGGATTCAATAGTGCTCCCAAATTTCCAGAGAGATTTCCTATCAATGCTGTCAATGCTTTATACGTAATGAGGCTATCTGGTCAGTACAGGATCGGTTTGGCCAAAAACCTGCCTGTTCATCTCTTAGCTTTTAACAATAGATTCTTTTATTCTTTATCCCCCAAAAATTATACCTAATATTTTTCCAGGAACTAACAGCAACATAATTCCTGTATTGTTTTCACACTCATGTTATCACCTTTTTTGGACAGTTTCACAAGATACACTTCTCTCCTGACTGCTGGTATTTCTTTGGTCTCCCAGACTTTACTAAATAATCTATGTAGCAATTCCTTTAATGTGTTTATGTTGGCCCTCCTGTGGTAGTTTCTGAGTCGTCAGGGTACGACGGGCAGGGTGAACCCCACTCGCCCGGAGAGGCCCATGACGTCGACTGCGGAGGAGCACTTTTGATGATTTCTGAAGAAGTGCGTTCCAGAATCAGGTTTCCACCTGCGAGCGAGAAGGTGATGTGGTGTAAGTTGGAGGCTACATTATGTGAGGTACTTAAACATGATTTAAACAAGAAGTCGCTAGACGACAAGCTTACAAAATTTGATGATGTAATATATGAACACTGCTCCCGCGAGTCCGGGACAGTAGTAAAGGCACAGCCGGGTGCCAAGCAGAATACTAGCAGGAGGCAGAGGGACATTCTGAAGTGTCGAGCAGACAAGAATGCCCTCAGAAAACGGTTCAAAGCCGCTACAGGCAGCGAACGGGAGGGGCTGTACGAAGTTTGGTTGCATTTAAAGAACAAACACAGTGCACTCTGGCGCGCTGAGCGTTTCTGTAACAACAGACGAAGAACCAAAAGGGAGCGAGAGAAATTCTTTAGGGACACGGATCAGTTTGCCCGAGGTCTATTCGAGCAACCGAAGTCTGGTTGTCAGTCAGGAAGAACTTGAGCTACATCTACGCAAGATGTACTCTGACAAAAAGAGGAGAGAGCCCCTCGATGACAATCCAGAGATCCTTAGCGGTCTCAAGCAGCCTTCGGTGCCAAAGGTACCATTTAAAATGGTACCTCCCCTTTGGTCTGAGGTTGAGGAGGTTGTTAAAAAGGCCAGCGGCAAGTCTGCCCCAGGTCCGAACGGTGTTCCGTACGTTTTTTACAAGCGCTGCCCGAAAATCCTAAAAATGCTTCACGTCTTGTTGAGGCAAGCGTGGATCCGTAATCACATATGTCCAGAGTGGTCAAAGGCAAATGGGGTCTACATTCCCAAAGAGCAGGACTCGAAGAGTCTTTCCCAATTCAGGCCCATCTCGCTGTTGAATGTCGAGGGTAAGATATTCTTCTCAGTCATGGATCGCCGGCTCACACAGTATCTAATGACTAACAAGTACTGGTCAAAGGCAAATGGGGTCTACATTCCCAAAGAGCAGGACTCGAAGAGTCTTTCCCAATTCAGGCCCATCTCGCTGTTGAATGTCGAGGGTAAGATATTCTTCTCAGTCATGGATCGCTGGCTCACACAGTATCTAATGACTAACAAGTACATAGATACGAGTGTTCAGAAGGGTGGTATTCCAGGCGTTCCTGGGTGCCTTGAACACGGGACCATGATTTGGGAGGCTATCCAGAGAGCCAAGCATGAGAGAACCGAATTGCACGTTATATGGTTGGACTTAGCCAAAGCCTACGGGGCAGTCCCCCATAGGCTACTGTGGCGAGCCCTTCGCATGTTTCACGTACCGACACAGATCAGTCAAATGGTCGAGCAATATTTCTCTAAGTTCGCTTTGCGCTTCTCTACCTCGACGTTTACCACGAGGTGGACTGAGTTGCAAATTGGGATAGCTATGGGGTGTACGATCTCACCTATACTGTTTGTCATGGCAATGCAGATCATGTTAGACGAGGCGGCCGGCTACGGACTGGGCCTTTAAATAGGGGATCACTGGTTGCCGCAACTACGCGCATTTATGGATGACACGACTATTATAACGGGCAGCGAGGAGTCTGCCCGCACGTTCCTGAAAAGATTGGACGCGGTGGTCCAGTGGAGCGGTATGCAGTTCAAACCGCAGAAGTCGAGGAGTCTGTCAATCCATAAGGGCAAGGTGTCGGCAATCAGTTTTACGGTGGCAAGGAACAAGATCCCCACGGTTCTGGAGGAACCGGTGAAGAGCCTCGGTCGCGTTTACGATTCGAAGTTATCTGATAGAGCGGAGGTCCGGCGAATACACAAGTCACTGGCTACAGGCCTGCTCGCGATCGAGCGATGCAGGCTGATCGGAAAATTCAAGGTATGGTTTCTCTAATTCATGTTGATTCCAAAGCTCCTATGGCCACTGTTAGTCTACGAGGTGACGATGACTGCAGTGGAAGGAATGGAGAAGAAAATCAACACAGCCTTGAGAAAGTGGATTGGTGCACCGCTTGTCTGACCGACGTGGCTCTGTATTGTAAGCAGGCTAAGCTGGTACTCCCGTTCAAATCGATAACCGAAGAGTTTAAAGTCGGCAAGGTAAGGCTCGCCATGCTCTTGCGCGAGTCTTCAGACCCAAATGTCATCACTGTCCAGCCCGCTCTAAAGACTGGTCAGAAGTGGAGGGTCCTCGATGCGATAGAATCTGCCCAGAATGCACTAAAATTGAAGGAGGTAATGGGATACACTCAAACCGACCGTCGAGGCCTAGGGCACGGGAAGGTCAATTGGTGGTCAAAGGCCTCAGCCAAAGAACGCCGAGACATGGTAATACAAACGGTGAGGGACAACGAAAACGAGGTTCGGTCCAGAAAGCAGCCCAGCAGTCGCAGCAGGGCCATTGGTCAGCCTGGAGAGCGCATTGCCAAGTATACTCACATGGGGGTGAGATCTGGCGGATGCCCCTCGCTGCGACTGAGCTTTTATCGTTCGTTCGGCGTTACGATGTATTACCGTCCGGTGTTAACATGGTTTAAATGGTCTGCGACCAACGATCCGACTTGCCCGTTGTGTAAATCGAAGCAAACTCTTGAGCACGTCCTGTACGCGTGCAGGAAAGCCCTAGGTCAAGGCCGATACACCTGGCGACACAATAAGGTGCTAAAAGAGTTAGCAGCCGTTGTCGACCAGACTAGAATGAGGGCCAACGCAAGGGCCAGTTCTAGCATCGTCCCCATTCGTTTCCTTAGGGCTGGGCAGGTTCCAAAAGGTAAGGACAACCGAAACGCATTCGCTCCATCTGTGCTAGACTCTGCGAGGGACTGGTTACTGGCGGTTGATCTGCCAGGCCATGAAACGGTACCCCGAGTTTGATCCGGAAGACCGGCCTGCGACCGGACATAGTTCTCCATTCTGCGCAAAAAAAACGGCAGCTGTCATCCTGATTGAGTGACCGTCCCGTTTGAGTCGCGTATGGAGGAGAATCACATGTATAAGCTCCAGATAATACAGTGATTTAGCAGCCGGTCTGAGGAGAAAACGAGGCGTACACAGTACGGGTATTTGCCGTCGAAGTGGGAGCGAGAGGCCTCGTTTCCACTTCGCTCTACAATGTGGTTAAAAGAACTAGGATTGCGCGGTAATGAACGGAAACGAACACTAAAAAAAACTGAGAGAGGTAGCCGAAAGGGCCTCTAGCTGGCTGGACGCAACGCAACAACGTAGGGGAGCGGGCCTCGGTTGAGCTGGTCCGGGTGTCTAGTGAAAAGGGTTTCTCACACCTTTGAAAGTCCATCGTGTCCGAATTGTCTGCCAGTGTTCTCTCTGCCAACTGCTAATAAAAGTCCAACATGTGTGTCCGGTAAACCAAACGTAAGCTTGTCGCTCGGGTCGTCCAGGCATGCTGACTGCTTTAATTGGGCTGCCGCGCGACGATTCTATCTCACAAAGTACCTTCTGCAACCACCAAGTCGTCGTGTCTCTGGGCCGAAAGAAAAACACCATCCGGTAATTCCGTGCAGCAGGGTACCAGCCCTGAGCATTCATGAACTCAGGTGGGCCCCACCTCCGAATGAGTCTAGGAATCGTGGGCCGAAACGCGGGTCGACGAGGATAATTTCTACTGACGACTGGTAGATCCCTGCTGTACTTGCTCCGCTGTGAGTTTATTCCTGATTGGCCCTAATGGGGCTCTCCTGCCTGGAACCACTTTGAACATGTCCTGCAGCCATTTTCCTTTCTTGAGAAGATTGATAGCTTTTCTAATTCACTCGTTGGATAGTATCTCACGTGGCCTTTCCATTTTAAAAGGGTAGATACTGGAGGAACCTTGGACCCGGTCTATTTAGAAAATTTTAAAAATTCAGCCCATCTGTTGTTTGACCTTAGTGTTTTGTAACCTTTCCCTTTAATTTTTTATTGATTCAGTTTGCTGTATATTTTCCTACTAAGT
>CAJHNH020000960.1:60000-120359 GCA_905116865.2 Candidula unifasciata | reverse complement strand
TCTCGGATGGTGAGGTCACCCCCGTGTCCCCAAAACCCTGGTTGGTGAGACCTACCCCATTTCAAATCCTGGGGGTTTTCCTTATTTGTTCTCGGGTGTGTAGTAAATGTCTTTACCAAACTAAATGACGTCACGACACTGCAGTTATTATTGACAGTTCGTCCAAATCTTCACTATTCTGTAAAAGGGCACCCAAACAGTGTTGTTGTTGAAAAAACTCTTAGGTTTTTAATTGATAACAAACCCTTTTCTCCATCTTTTATCCTAAACAACTATAACTCATTAATTATCATATTTATCATTCTAACCTGTCATTATTCTTGTCGTCATCATCAGTCATCATCACTCATTAACGAGTTAACATCATCATCGCATCATAATCATCATTGTCATCATAAGCATCTATCCATTGTCATCATCATAGTGCAATAATCAAGTGCTGTTGCCAGAATGATCACGCTTTTTCACCAGCTCCCCATTCTTCAGTAGAGAAATACCTTACCCATTAACAAACAACTATATATGACCTTATCTCTCATGCCATGCCGAATGCTCTGGTAAAAACCGTTCTCTGTATACTCAACTGTATATCCAGTGCTCTACTTGACTCTGCTCCTAATCATATATAGATACAGTTTTATTTAACCCCGAATAGTCGAAGTGATTTAATCAGATGTTTCCTCGTTCAACGATTCTGGGTTATAATTGGGATGTATATTATAATGTAAGGACTTTTCACAATCAATGGACTCAGTTTGTCCCTCTGGGCTGCCACCTGTAGGTTTATCACTATCATACTGGGATTCTAACAGTTCTAGATGGAAGACCATCAAGGCAAGATCCCAGGATACCCCCGTTTAAACTCCAAAGAAGTTATCCTTAGGGCACCCGTAACAGCTCAAAACAGCCTGATGTAACCTGAAGTCCTCAAAACAAGTAAAGATGTGATCTTGTCAGACACTGGGCGCTATTTATAGGTTGCCGACAAATACTTTTGGCTATTTTACCAGTGACAAAATTGTAAAGTGTTAAATATAATAAACAATTAATGGTAACTTGTCAAATAATGACGTTGTGTGTCATTTAGGAATATATTTAAAGGATTATTATGAATTACTTTGCAAACAAAATATTCTAAACATTAATTGAAACTCTTTGTTCTTGTTATTTTACTGTTTTATAATTTCTCGCAGTTCTCTAGAGTTATGAGTTATCAATCTTTGACAGTTTTTTTCTGTTGTCATATGTTTATTGCAGTAGGTAATATATTTGCCTAAGGATGTCCACTTTAAAGTTTATATTTAGGATACAAAATTAAAAACCACATATTTTAACAAATCAGAAACCTCATGTAATCTCATTTAAATAAGCGTCATAAATTATAATTGTTTTGGCTTCTCTGTGTTAAAAAAAAAAAATTTACATTTCATGTCGAAAACTGAATTTGCATATCTTAACGTTTACCAGAGTCTCGAAGGACCGAAGCCTGTTTGTGACAGTTCCTTCGAGGACCAAGGTCGACGTTAATGAAAAATACTGCTCTTGTGATTCAACCCGACCACCACAGCTGCTGCTCCTCTAGCCAGCATAGCAAAGAAACTGTGGCTGTGGTAAGACACCAAGTTTCTTCGTGATTTCTATCCGTACTTGAACGTTTTAAAGCACACACCCGAGTATTTAATGCACTGGCAAACTTATTTTGTATATTTGACAAACTTACCCTGATAAAATCTTTTGTAAATTGGAAAATGTGCCCTGATAAAATTCTTTGTAAATTAGAAAATATATCACAAAATTACTTTAATGGAATATGTGGATCTTGTATACACATAATGATAGACAGGATTCCTCTTCTGTGCTAAACTTGTTTATATGAGGGAAGAAATGTAACACTTGAATAGTGTGACAGATGCAGTAACAATTAAAAATGGAAAAAATGCAACCAAAACCAGTTCTGATAGAGAATATTACCAAAACAAATTAAGGAATTAAAGAATGTTCAATTTTGACATTGATAAAAAAAAAAAAAAGATAAACTTTAATTAGTATAAATCTTGGTGTATGATGAAAAGATATTTTGCACTGTGATTTCAAGAATGCTTACTCTGCTCGGTGTCGCGCAGCGTGCCAGATTGTTTTTGATGTGATACCTGATTAATAATAGTTTATATCTAGGTACAGTTGAGAATTTTTAACTCCAGATACCAAATGGAAATTGTGACTAAGAATATTCTGAAGCAAGATATACTGGTGTTAACTGGCAACATATCATCATATATATCATCATGCTGCAGGAATTAAACATAGCCAGATATGATTGTTCTGGATACATTAGTTACATAAATCCTACTGGACAGGGAAGACATGGGCAGTTTCTGCTGGTTAAAAATGGGTTGCAGCATGGGGTTCTTGACCTGGGCCGGTGGGATCATAGTACACTGAGGTTCAGGGTACACAGATAGATAATGGTGGAACAACTTGGAATTTAGTGAATGTTTACGCTGCTGTTGAATCTCTTGTCACAAAGGAACATTGGGACTGGCTCAAAAAGGTGGAGGAAATCCCTAGTAATAGGCTTCTCAGCTGTAGGGATTTCAATGCGCGGAACAGAGCATGGGACAGTAATGGGAAAATAGGCAAGGAAATGCTTTAGCGGATGCTATGGTGGACGTAAACGTAGACGGTAGGCCAACTAGAATGGCAATGCAGACACGGCCATTGATTTGTCTTAGTTACCCAGTCCACAAAATTGTGTCCTAAGCGATCATGGGAGTGACCATATGCCATGCCCAGGCTTGATTTCTAGAGCTAGCAAATTTAAAGCTGTGAGAATGCGTAAGACTTTTAAGAGTGACACGAACAGTACCCTTCTTGGACGCCTTTGGCAGAAGGTATGCAGCAGAACCACCATCTCTACTTTTGTGCAGCCTCCATGGTGGACCTAAGAAGTAGAACAGGCATGGAGAGCAAAGCGAGCAGCAATTAGGAAATTACAGAAATGCGAAAGGCACCTCACAGGTTACAAGAGGATGTAGAAAGGCTGGAAAGAGTTAGAAAAGAAACAGTAGAAGATTTTAAGCGTTGTGCAGCAGATGCAAAGAAGGCTAAATGGGAACATTTTATAAGCGAAATTGGGAGGGGATAGATCACTGGGTAGGTTTTGGAGACTTAACACACAGATGCAAAAGAAGGATCAGCCTACTACAACAGGCATTATATACACTGATAATGATATACCAATGAAAACAGACTAAGAGAAAGGGAAGGCATTTTTGAAGAGATTTATAGCCCAAACTGATCATAATGATAGGGAGCTTAGAAACTCAGTTAGAGATAATCTTTAAAATACAATAAAAGATAATTATTTTGAGGATATTATTAGGGTGGAGGATTTAAAACATGTATATGCAAAAAAGCAACAAACACTGCGCTGGGGCCAGATAGAGTCAAGTATGCCCACATGAAGAGCATGAGTGATGAAGACTGGAGGGAGATGGCTTTTCACTTCAACCAAAGCATCAGAACAACTTTAGTACCCCAGGAATGGGTACACAGCTGCCTAATTCCACTTCCAAAACCAGGCAAAGATCATTCAAACTCAACGGTTTCAGGATTATTCCCCTACAAAATAATTTTGGCAAGGTGCTAGAGAAGATTATTGCTGTTAAACTACAAATGGAAACAGAAGAGCTCCTGCCAAAAGGTTTCCGTAGTTACCGGCCATGGAAAGATACCTGGTCCAATGCAGCTACGTTTGCTTGATGTTGATGAGGTATTTTCATAACAGACAGGAGATGGTTGTAGCAGCACTTGATCTTGAGGAATCACTAGGTGTTGGAAGAATATTGACATTTGCCTATGATGTCCTTGCATATAGACAAGGGGAGAGATAGGCGACAGATAGCTCGCGAGCTACAGGCAACAGTAGACAAAGTGACTGACTAGTGTGCATAAATGTGTGCTGTCATCAACCGCAGAAAATGCAGCTGTTTTGTGCTGCTCTCCGGACATTAGAATTGTGAAAGCTAACATTCCAAACCTCATAGTTAATAACAGTTACATCAAAAGAGAAACAAACTGAGGTACATGGGTATCATTTCAGAAAGAAGCCTGTCCCTCAGGAATCATGTGGATACAGCTGCAGTGAAAAGCCAAAAAGGACTCTCAAGATTATCGCAGCAACGTACATGAAACAAAGAATGTTGTTCACAATGTTCCAGCATGTGATCCTTTTGGTGATAGATTATCCATTTGGCATGCTTACCCTATCAAATAGTCAGCTGATGAAATTTGAACGCATACAGAAAGAAGCCATGCGGGTACTTCTGGGATGTACAAGAGATACCCCTGTAGTATGTAAGCTTGCACTTCCTAGTATTGCAGATAGGCTCAAAGTTCTGCAAGCAAAGTCATATTTCAGAGTAGCTGCGGACAAGAGGCACCTCCTGCATAAAGCTCTGGATAGTGCTAAGGGTCACAGACTGAAAAAAAAGGAAAGTCTTGGATGGCGCTAGCTGAAGACACAATTTGACATGTGTGCAGACTTAATAAATTTAGGCGAGGAGAGGAGTGGGTCAAATTGTCCAATCAGGTTTTAGATTTGTGCTGGGTTCTAATCACGTTGGACTTGAATGCAGGGATTGGCCAGCTGGTGCTGCAGAATCAGAAATTCAACAAATGATTCATGACAATTCCCGCCCAAGTGATGTGATTGTTTATACAGATAGCTCTGTGTTGAGGGGCAAACGAAGTGCATGGGAGCTCATAGCAAAGGCGAATGGACGCAGCTTGGTGCAACAAAACCTGGCATATGATAACACAACGTCTAGTTTGAGAATGGAGGTGGAAGCAGTCACTGCTGCCTTCCGCTGGCTTGAGAATCAGCTGTACACAAGTGTCGTATTTGTAACTGACTCACAGAGCACGCTGAGAAAGGCGGAGATACGCATGCTCTCTGGAGAGTGGCAAGCATCACTTCAGAGGTCCCTGGTAGTTAGCCTCCTTTGGATATTTTCTCCACGTAATGCCGGTGTGTTGGGAAATGAGCAGGCAGATCGACTGGCCGGTTCTGCACCACTTGGTGTTGAACTGATTTATGACAAGCTGGATGTTGTGAGGGCCCTTTGGGAGCGAGAGAACAGTGCCGAGGAAAAGATAGTTCCTTACGGTATGAGGAGAATGGCACTGCGAGGAGTTACAAGAGGTTTGGCTGACGCTAGACGCTCAGGGAAAAGGTGAGACGGAGATACAATCAGACAGTTACTGGTACCATCAGAATTTTAACACTTCTCTTGCTGCTGAAGATGGAGACGGGGCGCTTATGGGGGTGTCCCGAGTGCTGTGATGTCGATTCCTAATTCAGCATTCAGCATTCAACTGGCAACAAAGTATTGTATTTACAGAGGAACAAATATTAGGTAGAAGAAATACTTTTTGTTATTGTCCAGGATCTGCTCCCTAAAAACAGTTGACATGATAGTGATCTGATGAGTTGCATATCAGATGACAGGCCAGCAAAAAATAGACCACATTTGTTATTTTGCAGTGATTGGTTTTACTGTTTTACGTGTTACACCAATTTTAGTATTGAATATATGTCAAGTGAAGAGGAAAATATCACAACTGTCTTCTTGTTTCACAGCAACATTTTGAAAACATTAAAAATAATTTGATTTGACAAAAAAATTTTAGCCGAAAAATAAGATTTTAGCTACATTACTTATTACTGAGAGCAATTATTAAAAATTTGAAAAAAAATTTTTAAAAACTGTTTTAGTAACAAAGAGAATTATAGGCCGTGGAAACTGGAAAATAAGGAAAGGAAATAATTATCTCTATAGCTCATTTTCAATGTTTTCACTTATTGGGAGTCAAAGCATGTAGAGCAACACTAAAATATAAGCTTATCTAATTAAGACTAGAGTAAATTCTAAGCCAATTCTGTTACTAGTCTGTTTGGTAATGATTAGCAACAAAAGTTTTTACCAATAAAATGTTAAAGGTAAAAGTCAAAGGTTAAAATTTCAAAGATCAACTTCACGTACCGAGTTTTATACAATATGGCTCGGCTTCTCTGCAAAACAGCTAGCCATCTGCTGGAAGTGTTGCACATCATAGCTCTGATGACAATCCCCAGGTAAAAATTGCATTCTTAAACCCGATGATGCATCCATGAAATGAACCCGCGACCCTCAGAACATGCGGCAGAAAGCTTGACCATACAGCCATCCTCATAAATGAAATGTTTAGGGGTAAATGAAACTGCGGGACGTGTCATACCCTAATAATTAGTACACTGGCTGACTGGCTTAATGTATCTCAGCAGAAAAGGAATTGTGTTTGTGTAGCCAGTAGAAGAGCACATGTGTGCTACTTTATTACTGAAAATAGAGGCACCAGATCTCATGCCTAATGTCTTAGTCAATACAGTAGTGAAAATAACTGGGGTCCCCAAAAATGAAGATGCCATTTATGCTGAGTTTATAGGTGGGTGTATGTATATGCAACTGTGTCAAACGAAATATTTCACACAGTAAAACTGTTTATTACAAGAACTTGAGAGATTAAAATAATTCAACAAACTGACAAACTTTTCACAAATTTGACTAAATCGTACCGCTTCAGTTTTTAAGTATTCCATACTTGTCTATTTTCAGTGCAATGGCTGTCAAGTGGTAACAGATAGGCTGACACCAAATCCCTGGCCTAAAATTCCGCCTGTTGGTAAGTTCATATATTTTATTTTTAATTTATACCAGTGCTGTTACAAACGATAATAATAGAAGTGGCCATTCACATTGTTTAATTTCTTTGTCTATATCTGGCATCATTGATCATGACTCTCCGAACTTCTCTGTCATGTGATATTTTAATAGGATTGGTGTTGCTTATGCACATTATTTGTTGTCCGTTTGAGCTTTTTACTGTTTTTTTTATTTTTTTTTTTATTTCTCCGCAGAATTGTTTTTGACTGTTTCCGCTCAGAAGAGCATAGATTTCATTCGTCTGTTCCTTGTTATGTTAATGAGTGATGTTACTACACAAGCAGCACTGAAGTTTCTGGTCTTTGTTTTCTCCCCTGTCTACAATATTCTCAACTTTGAAAAACCACATCCTCATTGCCTGCAGTTTCTTTACATTTCATTCTTCAGGTGTTCTGCATCTGTAGAGAAGAGCAAGCCCTATACTTCCATAAGGAAGTTTGTGTGCTCATAGGTTATTTACTTATACAGAACCAAGCAACTCTCCACCCAACTGTTGGTCACTCCAGTACTACATCACCATTATCATCAACTGCATTTATTTTTTGTTAGGTGATATTGGCTATGGTCTTTTGGTGTGATGCAGAATATCTTTAATGTTATCAGTCCATTTTCTCCTAGAATACCCTCTTGCTTACATATCAGATATTTCAGGTGAAGTCCCTGTGCTGGTAGTTGTGGCTGGCTTCTAAGAAAATGATTGAACTATTTTATCTTCTGTTTCTGAACGATTTTAATGTTAAGTATTGTCTGTCTTAAAGTATCATTTCTCACTCAATCTGGGATAGTTAAGTTGTCATCTGAGTTGTTTTATTGCATCTAAATCACAATAGCTATTTTATTTCCTTCTGCTTGATTGTTTAAATATTTTAACAGACACATTTCCAAACAAATAAATTACTTAACGGTAAATGTTTTTAGACGCATGAAGTTAAAGTAATTACAGGCCAGGACAGGAAGGGTCAATTAATCCAATAAACAAGTAACTGTATGTGTAGTCATTGCATTTTAAAAACAGCCATTGATGTGTGAAGTAAGAAAATAGATATCATAGATCAGGATATTGTCAGATAATGTAGTTACTAGCCTTCCTTGCACTGTGTTTTTTTCCCTTATATAGAAATCTGAGATGTTGACAATCATAAAAATATGCCTAATACTCTACAGAACAGTAATTCAGTCTCGAGACTGTATTGAATGCATGAATATAATACATAAAATATTCAGTAAGATATACTGGGCAGACCCATATATTATAGATCGATAGGTACTTGGTGGGTGGTGGTGTCAGCATCACACCAGCCCTCTTCACTTCCCAAAACTTCACCTGGTAACTATTCAAGGCTGGGTCGACCTGGCTGCCAAGGTCATTTTGGAACAAGTCTGGCTTCGCCAGGACCCAAACCCCCAATCTTCTAATTTGCATTTGTCTAGCCACTACAACAGAGTTGAATGTTGAATTAAGAATCAACATCATAGCACTTGGGATACTCCCATAAGCACTCCGTCCCCAGCTTCAGCAGCAAACGAAGATTTTCAATTCCGATGGCACCAGTAACTGTCTGATTATATATCCGTCTCACGTTTCCCTTGAGTGGTGAGCATCGGGCAGATCCCCTTTCAACTCCTCGCAGCGCCATTCTCCTCAGATCGTAATGATCTATTTGCGCTTCTGCACTGTTTCCTCGCTCATGGAGGGCCCTCACAACATTTAGCTTGTCATACATCAGTTTACCACCAAGTGGTGCAGAATCGGCCAGTCTATCTGCCTGCTCATTTCCTACCGGCATGACTTAGAGAGAATATCCAAAGGATGCTAACTATCCAAGACCTCTAAAGTGCCACTCTGCACGGAGCAATCATGTCACCACCTTTCTAAACATACTCTGTGAGCCATGCGTGTACAATCGATGTCAAGCTAGCGGAATGCGGCAGTGACTGCCTCCACCTCCATTCCCAAACTAGACGTTGTGATATCATATGCCAGGCTTTATTGCAGTAAGCGACGTCCATTCGCTTATGCTATGATCCCCCATGCACTTCTTCTGCCCCTCAACAATCTTCCTATAACTTAGAGGCTCCCCCGGTGAGTAAATATGTAAATAGCTAATCATCCTGCCAATATTATATGAAGTAGTTGTACGTAAAATTATCAATCACAATTCACAGTAGCTACAAAACAACACATCAATACATTGAATGGCATCATCCAGTTGAAAAATAGCAATATAAAAACATTAATTTTTGCAAAAGAAAATATAGCAGAAGAAAAGAGAAAAAATATTGACATACTACAAAACACTCCAACTCCCTCTTCTGCACAATCCTCCTTCACCCCCCGTGATTTTATAACGGCATCATTTTTGTGTAAAACTAAAGTATGTTTAATAATATGAACTGACATAACAGCACTCCTGACATTCCCCAAAGTGCTCCATCCCCATCTTCAGCAGCAAGGACAGAGTTCCAGTTCCAGTGGTACCAATAGCAATCTGACTGCACACCCGTCTCACCTTTCCTTTGAGTGCTGATCGTCTACCAGATTCCCGTTGTCACTCCTCGCATTTCCGTTTTTTTAATGACCATGATGTGTTTCCGAACTGTGTTCACTCGCTCCCAAAGGACCCTTACAACATCTAGCTTATCATGCATCAGTTCACCACCAGGTTGTGCAGAGCCAACCTCACTATCTGCCTGTTCATTTCCTAATACACTAGCATATCCTGGGGGAAATATCCAAAGAACGCTAACTACCGGGACCTCTGAAGCGATGCTTGACTGTCTTCACGGAGTATACCTGTCTTCCCCTTTCTCAATATGTTCTGCTCTGTAAACTTTACTGGGACGAACGAAAAAAAAATCATTTTTCTTTGCTTGTCCAATGTCCTTTTGGTCTTTACCATAACATTTCTTACATCTTTATCTTTGTGGCATGATCAATGAATTGAACACAGCTGTACTAGCCACTTATGTTACATTCGCTATGTTATCTTCGGTGGGTGTCTAAGTTGTTGCAAAAGCACTCTACTTTTGTCTTCCCCCTGTTCATTGCTATATATTTAAAATTTATTGGTGATATCTTTGACAGGACAAATAGTTTACATAAGAATACATTGTTTTCTAGGGTGTATGCTTGGTTATTTCAAATAATAATTAAAAAACCAGAATGGTTTAGGCATTTGTAAAGAAACACTTTACTGTATATGAATATGCCCATAAGTGTTGCGGTCGTCCTTTATGGCTCAAGATGTGATCAAATGTAGGCCGAAAGGTGCAAATATCACACCTTTGCTGTAAACAGGAACAGTGCAATTACCTCACTAGGATGAAAAGAAGAAGAAAAGGGATCCCATCTTTAGTATCTCCCTCAGCGTAAGGCGACTGGTAACATCAGTACTGTGATACAAGCTGTGACAGCTTGATGAGAAGCCTGATGGCTCTTACCACTTAGATGATGAGGAATCAGTGATGCAACATTTGTTACAAAGGTCTGCAACTTTTTATATACAATTTGTAAATAACTAGGATATACAACTAATGATGCAGTATTATTACCAGCGTTGTCCAACTTTGTGTCCATTTGTTTCAAGTATATATAACTCATGATGTATCATTAGTCACATACCAAAAGTATCTCTCTTAGTGAAGCAGTTGTTACTAAAGTGTACAGCTCATGATATAACATTTAGTGTAAGGGTTACAAGCATGATTTACTTTGACTGATCAGTTTTCACATTTGTCCTGATTTCAAGTTGTGAACTCTGACAAACAAGGGTCCAGTGATAATGATCTTTCTGAAGATAATTCCAAGAAGAAAAGACATCGAAGATCAAATGATCAGGCTGTTAAAGATGTCCCTAAAGAAAAACAATGGCCAAATAGTAAAGGTATAACTGAAGACCAAGCTAAGCAAATGTGCAGTAGAGGTATTTCTACTGCCTTGCTTTATGATCAGTGCAAGAAGGACAACACAATGATGGACAATACAATGAGTGACTGCATGAACGATATTTTGGTAAGTTCTCCTTTATTTGCTTTCATGCAAGTATAATGAATTAAATATAGACTGTAATATTTGTATTAACTAAACTTCTAACTGATATTTATAACAGTGGGTATATTCCAAATGACCGTTTAAAATCCATATTTATAGCCCTGCCAAAGAAACCAGGCACTTTAAAATGCGAAGACCATTGCACAATAAGTCTTATGAGTCACATGACTAAGATTTTACTGAGAATAATTATGAGAAGAATAAGAAACAAAATTAAACCAGAAATCAGCGATGAACAATGTAGATTTGTAGAAGGAAAAGGTACAAACAATGCCATATAATCCTAAGGAGATTGTCAGAAAGAGCTGTAGAATTAAAGACTGATTTGTACCTATGCTTCATAGACTGTACAAAAGCATTTGACTGTGTGAAGCATGAAGAAGTAATCAAACTGTTTGAAAAATTAAACATTGATGGGAAAGATCTACGAATTATTAAGAATATATATTGGCAGCAAACAGCAGCTATAAGAATTACCAACTGTTTAGGTACATTTCAAAGCATAAAGAGGGGCGTACGACAAGGATGTGTACTTTCACCTGATTCGTTTTCAATTTGCAGTGAATATATAATGAGAGCTTTAATTGATATGCCCAGAATTGTGGTTGGTGGACACAATGTAAACAATTTACGTTATGCTAATGACACAGTCTTGAAAGCAACAAGTCAGAAAGAATTACAGGAAATGATAGACATTGTGGTGTTAGAAAGTGGAAAAATGGGCCTCAGTTTGAATAATGGAAAGACAGAAGTAATGGTGGTATCAAAGAAACAATTTATTCCTAAATGTGTAATTAAAGTCAATGGTGTTATTTTAGGACAAGTACAAAAATGTAATAAGATGTCTGAGAAGGGCTGTAGGAGTGACCATAAGAGATAAGATCAGGAATGAGATCATAAGAGAACAAGTCGGCACAGAACCAATTCTGGATTACATACAAAGACAGCAAGTGAAATGGTTTGCCCACTTAGAGAGAATGCCTTGTGACATCATACCATACAAAGCATACATGGAAAGAGAAGAAGGACGTAGAGCACGGGGTAGACCAAGAACAAGATGGAAGGTTAACATTGTCGTGGAATGATCAGCCACTACGCATCAGTCCGTAAGGCTGGTAACCTGACTTACCTGTAATCGGCAAAAATTAAAACTTGGACTCGTCCGGAAAGATATAGTCCCTTATATCTATTTATATATGCCTTTATTAGACAACATTATTATGTCTACATTTTCTGGTTGCTTTGACTTAACTCCATTTTTAAATGTATATCCATTGGATAAATATTAGGGGAGTTATTTGAGGTTTCTTTGAAACCGATTTACTCCTTGCCCATGTATACTGGGAACTCCTTTTTTTACCAACGCTTGAAGTGCTTAATTTGCGCCATTCTCTCTTGCCGGCTCCAAGCGTCCAGACGTGTCAATCTATGCCTGTATAATTTCACTTTCATAGGGCGATCTGGAATGTCTCGGACTTTTCATATGCTTGGGTAAGTTAATTATAGTTTACGAGTGCCTAAATCTATGTCTGTTAGAGTGGTTACTGCTGTAGATAGATCAGTAGCGGCTGTGGGATCACACATAGTTCGACCGTTCTTGATCGCTAGAGAAGCGGATTCGAACGTAGACCCTCCCCTGTACAGACTAAATAGCCAATGCCTTAAATAACCCACTCATACTGGTAAACCTAAAACCTTACAAGTGTGTACTATTTAAACTGGCAACAGAAGTTTGTGCATACAAAATGGGGACAGAATTAGGTCAGGACTTTGTTGGCCAGTGTGCGAGTGTGTTGACCCAGATCAATGAATGGTAGGACTAGCTTTGGGAAGCATAAGAAATAAATGTACTGACAGTAAATATTGGTGTCTGTGTGCAGAGGGGAGGGGGAGAGAGAGTGATATATGTGGTAGAACACTCTATCTATCTCCACTGTATATCTGACTTGCCTTCTCTTGCACTAAACAGACAGATGAATATAGGGGACTTGTGTCTCCTGGTCTAGAGAGGCATTTTGAGGAATGAAACAGGAGAGCAAGGGTGGAGTAAGCAGATGTGGGATATGACTGATGCTTGATCTGTCTTTCCTGTCAAGATGTTACCCTCTTGGTGATGACTAATTCTGAGTTATTTCTTGGCAGGATGAATCCTTTGTGAGGAGCTGGCAGCAGATTCACAGTCCAACCAACACCCACCAACCATAACCCATAACCCATCAATCAATTAACCCATCACCTACTTATTATCACCCAACTACCAATTGAGAAGACTGTCCTCCTCAAGATGGGGTACAATATAACCCAAACATCATCCAGTGCCAGAACATGTGTGTAACTCAGGGACAGTACTGTGAGTTACTCGTGGGAGCAGGTGCTGTGTGCTTATCCAGTTGCGGTGTGCCTATCCAGTTGCTGGGTGCCTATCCAGTTACTGTGTGCCTATCAAGGGGCTGTGTGCCTATCCAGTTGCTGCGTCCTCTATGGTGAGGTACTCTTCCATTACCTGATCCAGTTGAGCAGAATTACCAGGGTCAAAGACAGTCGATTCACCCGGAGCTGAGTGAGGCATCAACAGTGGAACTGGGATAAGTGAAGTTTATGTCTCGATTATGCTATATTCCCCACAGCTCCACTGGATTCCAAGGATAAATATATGCTTCCTCCAGGACTTTCTGACTGTTTAACTTTGGTTGATTATAGTCATTGTATTCTGGAATCCAGCTGTTGTGTTTTGACATCTACTTCACCATTTTCTATTTTGTACATGTTGTAATGATTACATGCATTCATTTTCATGGCTGACTTAGGTTTCTCTATTTCACCTTTTTAAATGTGTAGCATTTGTGTGTGTATGAATCTTAACTATATGTGTTAACATGGTTATGATAATGACTTATCATAACCTGGGGGCTTTCTTTAGTAAGTAGTGGGGGTGTCCAGCCAAGTGTGCCTAGGAATATGGTATTCATATACTGATATATTTTATAGTGCCAAGACTTGAGTTGCCCTACTCCAGAGATAAGTTGAGCGTATATTGGCCACAGGGAATCCCTTAGACCAATACGAGCCAAACGACTCAACATAATTATTTCTGAGTGCTGTTGGTTCTGAAGGAGAAATCCTTACATTAGGCACGTGACAGGAGTGATATGTGACAAACATCAGAGACACTCTACAACAGCACGATGTGCCTATGGTCGAGGCAGCCAGAAGAGCTAGAAACAGAACCTTATATCTCCCTCGACACCCACAGCGGTAAAAGAGGAAGTGAAGAAGAAGAAGACATAAATTTAAATATCTAAGCACATGGATAACATCAGATGGAAGATGCATAACTGAAATAAGAAATAGAATTGGACAGGCAAAAACTGCATTTTAAAAAATTGAAAACATCTTGTGCAATATATCCTTGTCATTGAGAGTTAGAAAAATAATTATTGCTTGCTACATACATCCAGTTTTAACATATGGATGTGAATCCTGGACAATCGGTAGGCAGGCCAAACAATTTTTAGAGGCCTCAGTGATGTGGTTTTACAGAAGAATGCTTAGAATACCTTGGAGAGCCAAAAAGAGCAACCAAGAGGTTTTAAAAGAGGTGGGAGCCCGAAAACAACTTATCACAGACATCAGAATGAGACAGTCATCATTTTTCGGCCATGTTATGAGATGATGGAAAATATAGCATGTTGTGACCACTGGAAAGATCTGTGGAAGGAGGGATAGAGGAAGACAAAGAGAGAAGATTCTTGACAGTCTTCTTGCATGGCATGGAGGTATGTCGGCCAACGAACTGATACATGCTGCAAGAGATCGCAGATTATGGAGAGGCATGATCGCCCACGCCAGTCGGCAAGACACCTGATGATGATGATGAATATTAGTATACCCTGTTTAGTAGCATTTCACTTTGTGATGCTTTCTTCGCAACATGGTTTTAGCTTGTGATGATATCTTGCGGGGTTTTCTCATATATGAGGCAGAAACCTGGACAACAAAATAGCAGTTCGGAAGTCAATGTAGTGGTGGCAATGTGGATATACAGAAGAACAGGATTATTTCCTGGAAACAAAAATACTCAAATAAAAGATACTGAATAAAACTAGGAGTGATACGAGCATTGTTGAAATAAATAAATACCAGATAAGTGAAATACTACAGCCACATTAAACAAAATAACACACTTAAATTACTATACTGAAGAGAAAAGTTGAAGGCAAGCGAGTGAGGGTTTATATAGTGAAACAAAGTAAGGGTATACAAAGTTTAGGGCAAGCATGTGAGATTTCAGATAGTGAAACAAGGTGGTGGTATACAGCACATGCACACACACACACACGCATACACGCGCGCGCGCACACACACGCAAGCACACAGACAGCGAGAAAGGATTTTTTCTAGGAAAAAAAAAAGGTGCTGGTACTCAAAGTGTCTGAAAAGCTACCAGTACTCATCACAACTTTAGTTATATCATCATCATGCTCTATGGCTGACTGGCTTGGGCGATCGTGCCTCTCCACAATCTGCGATCTCCTACAGCATGTATCAGCTTGTGTGCTGACACTCTTCCATGCCATGCAACAAGACTGTGAAGAATCATCTCTCGCTGTCTTCCTCTATCCCTCCTTCCAGAGATCTTTTCAGTGGTCACAACATGTTCCATTTTCCCTGTTCTTATAACATGACCCAAAAAATGACGACTGTCTTCTTCTGATGTTTGTAATAAATTGTCTTCGGGCTCCCGTATCTTTTAAAACCTCTTGGTTGCTCTTTTTGCTTTCCAAAGTACTTTAAACATTCTTCTGAAAAACCACATCTCTAAAGCCTCAATGACTCACAGCCATGTGTTAAAACTGGATGTATGTAGCAAATAAGAATTCTTGTTCTTAATCTTCTTCTTTTTCTTCTTCTTTCGCTCGCTTGAAATAAATTATCTATGCCTGCAATGTAAATAGATTATCTATGCCTGCAATGTTGTCTCTAGTATGAACTTCACTGTCTTTCGTAATTCACTCAGCGACCCGTTAAGTTTGACTTACACATATGTTTCTATTGGCCAAACGTTTTGCCGTGATATGCTGTTTTGGAGAACAATCTTTTTCTAACCTTCAGTGACACAGATAAATTGCATACGCTGTTCTTCATTTAATAAAATGCAGTTTTTGCCTGTCCTATTCTGTTTCTTATCTTGGTGATGAATCTTCCAACTGATGTTATCCATGTGCCCAGACACTTAAATTTCTGTATTTGTCCCAAGATAACACCATTGACTTTTATTATACATTTAGGAATAATTCTTTTCTTTCATACCATCATTACTTCTGTCTTTCAATCATTCAAACTAAGTCCCATTCTTCCATTTTCTAACACCGCAATGTCTATCATATTCTGTAGTTCTTTCTGACTTGTTGCTATCAAGTCTGTGTCATCGGCATAAGGTAAATTGTTTATATTATGCCTACCAACCACAATTTCAGGCATAACATTCTTGTCGTACGCCCCTCTTAATGCACTGAAATGTACCTGAACAGTTTGTAATTCTTATAGCTGCTGTTTGCTGCCAATACATATTCTTCATTATTCGTAGATCTTTGCCATGAATGTTTAATTTTTCAAATAGTCTGATTACTTCAGCTTGTTCCACATAATCAAATGCTTTTTTTTTTTTTTTTTTTTGTAGTCTATGAAGCATATCTACAAATCAGTCTATACTTTAATAGCTCTTACTGACAATATCCTTACGATGTATATATATGGCATTGTTTGTACCTTTTCCTTCTACAAATCCACATTGTTTATCGCTGATTTCTGGTTTAATTTTGTTTCTTATTCTTCTTATAAATATTCTCAGTAACATCTAAGTTATGTGACTTATAGGACTTATTGTGCAATGGTTTTCAAATTTTAAAGTGCAGAGCTGCAAATATGGATTTTAAAACGGTCATTTGGTATGTACCCACTATTATAAATATCATGTAAACGTTTAATTATTATTTCAATTCCAAACTCTCCCAGTGCTTCGATTTCTTTCTGGTGCTTGTCCTTTCTTCGTGTAAAGTAATGCATCTTCAACTTCGTCAGCCAGTATTTGTGGACATTCATTTTTGTCCAGCAGTTCTACATTCTTTCTATTATCAACATACAACTCCCCTATGTACTCTGTCCATCTCCTAATTATATTACTATGTCCTATTAATCTCGCCATCTTTTGATTTTAAACATCCAGTGCTGTTACGTGTCATCTTTCATGTTAACATATTTATCTGTTGGTACATGGAATCTGAGTATTTCCTGTGGTTTTCCACACACCTCTGAACCGATTTGATTCAGCCAGTCTTCTCTAGCCACTTTGCATTTGTTCACTATTTATGTTTGTATTCAAGGGTATTCTTCTTTATCATTTTTTTTTTATCCATCAACTGCAGAATTTCGACTGTCATCAATTTTTTTTTGTTTTTAGGGTTGGTGGGATTATCAATTTTGATGTCTGCTGACTCATGCAACATTTCCCATTGTTCATGTATAATAAGTCTGTCTAATTTCCATTGCATTATACTAATTTTATACAGTGACATTGTACTGTTCCTTAATTTCTTCATCCGTTCTAAGTATTCCTAAATTTAACTTGATGTTCTGTGGTGTTTTTTCAATATTATTTAGTTTTATTCTAATATTTCCTATAACTGGAACATGGTCACTAAAGCAGTCTGTTATGCAACTTTCAGTTTTGTACGATTGTTCTGACATTCCATATGACAATGTTCAGGATGTTGCTACCATTTTTCTTTCTCTACACTAGCCGGATGACGGTCGGTTATCACCCTTAGAACATAATGCTTCCTAGGACGAGGTGATTTCACTCGAATTCCCATTCACGTCGTTATCTGAATTCGCCCTTGTCTTCCGCGCCGGTTTGCGAGTGGTTCGACTCCGGTAGCTTTTGTCTAAAGAAACTTACCCTGCAAGGCAGTGGAAAAAAAGGGAGGGGGGGGGGGGAGATTATGACGTCTCTTAGCCGAGATGGCCATATCATGGAGTTTGGAGGTATTTTATAGAGTTACTGTCCGACCAGCTAACACGCCTCCTCTGAAGGACCACCACCTGTTTTGGTCCCCGGCCACTTATTTAGTATATTCGTGGCTAACTTCTATATCTAGAGGCCTTTCCAGCATCCACCACCTGGTGGATGCGCCTAATAGTAGGACCGGCTCTTACCCCAGGTTACATACTTTCTTGTAATATATTATTTTGCTTGTATTTCCATTATTATGTTTTTGTCGATCCATTGCTGCTTTTTGAGTATGCAGTTACATTTCTTTCTTGCCAAGAACTTCTACGCAAGATTCATTCCAGATTCCTTTGATCTGATCCCAGCAGACTTTTGTGTTGACATCTTCAGCTAACTGCTGCAACACCTGGTACTTATTAGAGACCGTAACTGAGAACTGTTCCTTAATTTCTTTATCTCTGAGAAAGCCTACATTATATTGGTTTCTATGATTATAAGATGTTATATATCTTTTTAGTTTCAACTTGATTTTACTTACCACCAGGAAATGGTCAGTAAATACATCGGCACCTCTGAAAGCCCTAACATCGTAAAGGGATGATCCAAACTTTTTGTTAATACATATGTGGTCAATTTGATTAGTTGTGTTATGGAAACATAAAGCATGGATAACACCAGAAACCATTAAACTGATTGAAGATAGGAAAAGTAGAAAGGCAGAATTAAACAATAGCAAAACTAGAGCTGCTAAAGCTAGAACTCAGGAGAAATACACAGAAGCCAACAAGGAAGTTAGGAGGCATATAAGGGCAGATAAAGTGAAATATCTAAATGATCTAGCACAAGAAGCAGAGACAGCAGCAGCAAAAGGAAACCTCAGAGAACTTTACAGTAACACAAGAAAATTAGTAGGTAAATATAGTCAGCCAACTAGATCAATAAAAAAAAGTCAAGGAAAGGTACTTACTAACACTAAAGGTCAAATGGACAGATGGGTTGAATATTTTGAAATGCATCTAAATAGACCAGGCCCAGAGGTTCCCCCAGATATCCAGCCTTTAGAAATGGAACTGGATATCAACTGTGAGATACCATCCAAAGAGGAAATTAGAAAAGCTATAAATCTTCTCAAGGAAGGAAAGGCGACAGGCCCAGACGGTATCCCAGCTGAAGCAATCAGGACCAACATAAAGACATCAACAGAATTGCTACACATTGGATTTATAGACTATGAAAAAGCATTTGACAGCATAGATAGGGAATCTCTCTGGAAATTGATGTGGCACTATGGAATCCCACAGAAAATTATCAACTTAGTAAAGGCAACATATAAAGACATGAAATGTCGAGTTCTTCATGAGGGAAAGCTAACAGATGCATTTGAAAAAAAAACAGGTGTGCGACAGGGTTGTCTTTTGTCGCCTCTCTTATTTTTACTGGCTATAGACTGGACTATGAAAACAGTAACTGCTAACACCAAGAATGGAATTCAGTGGACCCCTACAAAACAGCTTGATGATCTGGACTTCGCTGATGATATTGCTCTTCTGTCCCATTCACGGAATCAGATGCAAGATAAATTAAATATACTTAATGCGAGATCAAAGCAGCTTGGTCTGAAAATCCATAAAGGAAAGACAAAGATAATGAGAATAAATCAGGCATATAGTAATGTGGTTTCTCTCAATGGCACCCCACTCCAAGACGTGGAGTCGTACACCTATTTAGGCAGTAATGTAGATAAAGATGGAGGAACTGATAGAGATATTAAAATAAGAATACAAAAGGCAAGAGGGGCTTTCATAGCACTAGGGAATTTGTGGAGGTCAAAAGAAATTAAAAGAAATACTAAACTAAAAATTTTTAATTCTAATGTCAAATCAGTACTATTGTATGGGGCGGAAACATGGAGAACAACCAAGGCAATTACTAATAAATTACAGACATTCATTAACTGGTGCCTGCGCTGAATAGAGGGAATAAAATGGTATGATAGAATAACTAATGTAGAACTTTAGGAGAGAACTAAACAGGCTCCAGTGGATCAGGAAGTGAGGAAAAGACGCTGGCGTTGGATAGGGCACACACTGAGAAAACAGGAAAACAGCATTACTAGAATGTCTTTGCATTGAAACCCACATGAGCATAGGAATAAAGGAAGGCCAAAAAACACATGGAGAAGAGAGCTGGAGAACGAGGTTAGAAAGATTGGGAGGACATGGGGAGAGCTCCATGCAATGGCGAAGGATAGAACGACTTGGCGTGAGTTGGTTGAGGGCCTATGCTCCATTGGGGGATAGAAAGGCAGAAGAAAAAGAAAGAAGTTACATTTCTGTGTAAATATTGTTATCGTTCTTGTATATCCATTTGTTTTCTTGTATATCTATTGTATTCTTGCATATTCATAGTTGTGTAGTTATGCACTAGTTGTGTCTTGTATATTAATTTTTGTACCCTTGTATAGCAATTGTTGTAAAAATAATGAACCCACAGTTGTATCCTTGTATAGAGACTGTTGTTTGAATATATGCCCATTTTAGTCTCCTTTTATAACCATTGTTGTATTCTTGGAATGTGCAGATGGGAGAAACCACCGAGACCATGGATGCCATCAAGTCATCATTCATGACACACTGCCAGGAAGCCATGCTTAAAGACAACAACAGCTACCATGAACAAGATGGTGTTCTTGTTTTGAAACCAATTTTCATGGACTTTTTTTGTCCACTCGAGTGTCAACAACACGGTTCTTGTGAGACAGCTGGAAAATGCATTTGCAACAACGGATGGGAAGGGGACGCCTGCCATATTGAGGTGGGCAAGGGACCTCAGATCAGCTGGACTAACAGGTAAGAATGGCATGAAAAAATTATTAATGAAACAAATTGTGGTAATGTTGTAAACTTTATCTATGTTCTTTGAGTTCCTGACGAATCATAAACACTAAACAGCGTAAAACCCCTTCCTCACTGTGGAATTCTTTCTGTCACTCACATAACACACAACTATTGTATTAATTCCTTTCTTTATAAGTTGTCCTTGCACTGTAGATGACAGAAGACAGCTCACTTTACTACCTACCACCTATGACTAGCATAGTAGGTGACTGTCGTATGGCAGTTTTGTCGCGCACCTTACTTACAGGATATTTTCACAAATCCCTCAGGTGCTCTGAGACAGGAGTGTTTTGAATGGTGGCTCTCGTTCGTCTAGAGGCCTAACCCTCGGTTCAAACTTTCCATTCAACCTGTCTCAGGGATGAGGTGACACGAGCTCTGACTCCACAGGGTTATTATGAACACTTGGGTACCTCTCGGCCAGACGTCCTCACCACTGTTTGCCCCCAGACTGGATTAATGTAAATCCAGTCGAACAAATAATCAACAGTGAATACGATAAGACAAGACTACGTTTATAAATGCCACAAGGAACTCCAATTAGACAAAACTCTCCTAAGAACTAGAAGGCAGATGAACTCGAGAATCAATGTAATAGGTTCCCTGTAACCAAGCTGAAGAAAAAATAACTTGAAGAATTAACTGAAAGAATATTGAATACTTTCAAGAACAAAGTTAGTGCGAGTGTCTTCCTCCTACTCTACGTTTCTGTCCAGTATCATCATGGCTGAGGAATCTGATGGATTGGAAAGGTCCACTTAGATTAAAGCCGTCATACGGGTCACTCTGACTTATCTGTTTAGATCTTATATCTCCTCTGGATGCTGGAGCGAAGTTTCCGACTACCGTACTTTACGATAGGACTTCTCAGAAACGAGGCTGCTTCTCTGGATGCCGGAATAGATCTTCACGTCGCCAGACTTCCCAACATTATTTCCCCAGCAGGAACAGTTTCTGGCGTTGATCGAGAACAATCACCTTGAGCTCGGAAGACGACGACTCAAGTATCGTCCACACGTTCAGGACCACAATTCACCACATGTAAATTGCTTAATGTGTAGTGGCAGAAGGAACCAGTCTACAAGACACTGACACTTGTTGGATCTTCATAACCTGAAAAACACAAAGCAACACCCATGAGCGAACCGTATCTAATGCACCTGGTCAATCAACATCCTTACCATCCCCTCATGCTCAGATAAACTTGAGGTTATTCCCAACCATGAAAGTTGGTCACCTCTATCTTAGAATCCATTTAGTTTCCTAGAGTGAGCACCAGATCATTAACTCGAATAATTCCTGGAACAGTTCCGTAGCAAAGGTTAGACAGATCTCCATTATTTACCCTTCCCCTCTAAACGTAGAAAAATAAGGGATCTGCGATGAAGTCAAAACCCAGACCTACTGAAATATGTTATGAAAACAATACGACAGTCGAAGCTTGTTGTGGTTACGAAATCACCTAGCAACAGCGGACATGACGTCATGTCTGCCCATAAGCTTCTTGTCGTTCAAAACCGTTCAGAGACTTACCAAGTTCTGATACCGAATACTAGCAAATAATTACCAATACAAAGTTATCAATACTACAAACCCACTCCAGATATGTAGATTGATTGAATTGAAAAGGTTTAAAAGGCCATTTCAAAGCATTCTGCGAGAAATGTCAACCGAAAGTGCATTCCGATCTGGAGCTCCTTTCGCCACCTTCCTTAGCAAGAATCGTAGGAAAACAGATTCGCATTATCCGGCTGCTGACCTTACCTACCTACATCACAGACACTATGAACACAACTATTCCATTAAAAAGTCCCTAAGACAACTCACCCATTGTAAATAAAAAAAGAGAATAATGAATCTTGTCTGTATAACGGTCAAATGGCGAGACACAAGGAAAAACGCCTGCCTTCAAGACCGGACTGTAGAGAAGTGACGCACACAAATACGTCCCCTAACAACAGCAGTTAGCGTACGAATTGCTCTCACTAATACAGTGCAGTGGTCAGACAATTTATTTAGAATAGGCGTAGAACATGTGTCCTAACATGTAATTAGTCACTCAAAGCCTCAAAGAGTTATTATCAAAGGGTTTTATATGGATTTTTCCTATCAGGACTCCCCCACAACAAACGAACTATCTAACTATGCTTGGCCTATTCTATTACATAGTTACGATGACGAGTTTAGGGTGGTCAGCTATATGGACCTTCCTGCTGTGGCAGATGTGTGGATGCTGTCATGCGACAGTCACATTGTTCCTATTCCTTGCTTCCATAATGAACTATGTTAACACACAGCCAAAGGTGAAAAATGCTAGGTTTGCATTCGCCTTGGGATAAACTCTCCGGTTAATTCTGTTTCATGTAGACTAATGATGTCATACTCACCATGTTTTCTTGCTAAAGACAATAAACAAAAGGTCTTGTTGACATATTCTAATTGATAGTGTGATTGCCTTATGAGACAGTGGCACATGTTCAACCCCAGAAATGGCAGGACTTTTTCCAGACAAGTAGGGCGCTGGGGTTGACCTTGCCTAATAAAAATGAGTACCAGGTAATTTCCAGAATCTTCTACAGAGGAAAGACGGTAATTAATAGTGCTGACCCCTCTACCTCACATGTTGTGACTTAGAATGCGTGCAGGCCCAAAACAGCATACCCGGACCACAGATCTGCCATGGGACTACTTGATTTTGAAACGTTCAGCACATGAATCATCCTGGTAACTCTGAAGTTGATCCTACTGGAAATGTTCAGGAAGCCAGCATTAAACTAGCCATTTACCTCTTAAGGGTCATGTGATCACTAAATATGTCAGCTATTCATTTTACTGAAGGCTAAGGTTTCAGACCTCTGATCTAGTGACTGAGGTTTAAGACCACAACTGCAATCAATCACCACACAGTGTGCAGGCTAGGAAGATATAACTTTGTCGAAGGCTGACTTTTAAGATGATAAACCTAATAACTATTGAATGTCAATCATGTGTACATATAAGTTTATGTATTCACTTTCATGTACAAAAATATATTATCATGCTAGATTATAGAACCTAAATCTATTTCTTGATAATAAAAAAAATAATCTAAATCTATTTCTTGATAATAAAAAAAAAATTTAAACAAAACATGGCCACTATTGTCACCTAGCCATTAGCTACTCTATTCAGTGACACTTTCAGTTCTGTAACACCAAAAGCCATTTAAAGCACCGTGTATTATTTTTCTTTAGTGTAGTTTAAAAATACTTTTTAAATTATTGACACCTTAATTATAACCTTTTAGTTAGTGCTGGAGAATTTGGACATCTAAGAGAAGATAACTTTTAGAAACTGCAACAATTATCTAGTTCCTGCCAGAGCTGTCGTGCTGCTTTGTTTCAGTTAAAGATTTTACATTCTTTAGTACATTATCAGAATATTCAAGAAATGCCTTGCCAGTTGGCATGGGCAGTCATGCCTCTCAACAATCTGTGATCTTCAGCAGCATTTATCAGTTCATGTGCTGACATGCCATGCCAGAATGCTATCAAGAACCCTATTGTGTTGCCTTTCCCTGTCTCATTGTCCACAGATTTTTCTAGTGGTCATAACATGCCCCGGTTTCCTTCTTCTCATAACATGACCTACAACACAAATGTGGACTGTCTCTTTTTGATGTTTGTGACAAGTAATCCGAGCCGTCACCTTTTTCAAAACATCTGGTTGCTTTTTTTTGCCTGTCCAATGAATTATAAGGATTTTTCGGTAAAACCGCGTCTCTGAGGCCTCAAGATATTGTTTGACTTATTTCTTAATTGTCCAGGATTCACAGTCATTTTCTAAGAATAGATCTATTCACAGTCATATGTTAAGTCTGGATTTATCTGGCATGTGAAAACTGTCTTTTTAAAACTCTGGTGTCATGGATTTATTAAATAAAATGTTTGAATACACTGTATTTTTGAAATTAGCTTGGACTATTAACTGTTGTGTAGCAACGTGCTACAATGATAAAAATATAGACACATAATATAATTAATGATAAAATTCTGACCGTAGTCAAGCCAAAACATAAACAGAATTGACACACAAAATGTGCTTTGGCCTGCCACACAGTATAAGTCTGCTTCTTGTCACTGCTCTCAATATCTTTTTTGATCAGTTAATATGGTGGTCAAATTTCTCATCCTTATTAGGATGAAATTATTCGTTATTTGAAGCCCTACTCTGGTTCTTGCCAGGGGCCGCAATATAGCCTGGCCATAAATATGGCCTAAAGGCTGAACGCGGTTTCTGGGACCTCTCCACGGTGATCCTCACCCACATGGTGGCACATTGTGTCATCGGGTATTTGTCGCTTGTGTGATGTCTTGGTGGGGTAGAAAGTCAGTCAGTTAATATGGTGGTTTGCAGTTAACTTCTGAACCCACATATTAGTAGTGTTCATCATTCTAAGATTGTCCCCTAAGCACTGGTCAAGTTAGAACCATGGCTCTATAGTTTGCACATCTCAGTGTTTGCAGCTTGTACATACATCCTCTTTTTTTTTAATTCTTAATCTGTTTAGTTTAGGTATCTGACTTAACAGCCCTTGAATCTGTGGGACTGTGAGTGAGAGGACATAGCATCCTTGGCTTGTTTAGTCTGACACTTTCGGAGTAAATCTGCTCCGTGAGCAGTTGCATATACTGTATATATGATATAGTATATCAGATTTTCAGAAATCATACATATTTTCATATAATGATAGTTCTGTGTTAATGATCTGCATTGCGCTTTTCTCTCCCATTTTATAGTGGAGCTATGTGTTATGCACATGAAAAGTACTGTGACTCTGTTAATCTCATTGTATCAAACGTTAATCTTCTGGATGAACTGACATGTCAGGTGTACACACTGGATGTAAGTATCGTTGTTTGTTTGTCTATTATGTGCACTTGCATAGATCATGTTCTTCCGTTTGCTTGTCGGTTTGTTTATTGTTTTTAATTCTCATTGTCAGGCTGTGTCATTGTCAGTCTAACTGTCAGACTCTGTTAATTTTATATTTCTGAAATAGAGACTGATTTCTGGCGAGCTGACATGAAGAATGACTGAACACCAAATAAGCAACTAGAAAATTATATGGGGAAAATATTCAGAGACAAGAAACACATTTTTGTTACCTGAAGTATTTTATCAGTGACAGAATAAAACAAATTTTTAAAGCAAGAAAAAAGCTTCGCACGAACAAATATAATTTCACCATAAAGACAAAACCGATTAGAGCCACACAACAATAATATTTGTTCCTTCTTTAGGGTGTAATAAATCCCCCCCCCCCCCCCCTCCAATTGGTTAAGAATTCAGGGCTCTCTTAAGGTAGACCTTGGTTAGAATCCTCGGTAAAGTTAAGGATTTTTCTGCAAAAACTAGATTGGGACTCCTCCTATGACTAGAAAAGTGGAACACCTTGTACAGAGGAAAAGAACAGCTTGTGAAAACATGGCATTGAGCCAGAGGGCGAAAGAAAGCTCATGCACCCTGGATCGATAACAACAACAACAACAATTTTCAGGCTCAAAGACCAACCACTTTCTCGCTGAATACAGAATGCAAAGGCAGTTGATATGATATAGTCTTAGAACATGCAATCAGTACAAGATAATACATCTGTTATCTTCAGATGTAGGCAAATACTCGTATTAATAGGAAAGAAACGTTTAAAATGTCTTTTATAGTTGTAGAAAAGCTAGACATGTTTTATTTACAGACGTAAACAACATGATTTTATAATATATTTTACTGTTTGTGTTTACCTCCAGCAATCATAGCAAAATGTCTGTGTTTGCTAACACCATTCATTGTCTAATGTCCATGTTCACTTTCAGCAAAACTGTTTACTTTCAAAAATCCACATTGCAGGGAAAGCTAGAATAGACCCACTGCTTACACACACACACACAAAACATGTCATAAGAGTCGGCCAATTGTAAGCTTCCTTTAAAGCTGAAGTACTACTGCCTGAGAGGAACCAAGAGTCTACACACAAATGAGTCCGTTTATAACACTGGTACACGAGGAAAAAGAAAAAGAAGAAGAAGAAGAAGAAGAAGAAGAAGAAGAAGAAGAAGAAGAAGAAGAAGAAGAAGAAGAAGAAGAAGAAGAAGAAGAAGAAGAAGAAGAAGAAGACTTCAAGAAATATATTTTAATGTCTGCGTTCACTTCCACCAGTCATATTATAATATCTGTGTTTACTTCCACCAGTCACATTATAATGTCTGAGTTCACTTCCACCAGTCATATTATAATGTCTGTGTTTACTTCCACCAATCATATTATAATGTCTGTGTTTACTTCCACCAATCATATTATAATGTCTGTGTTGACGTTCACCGTTCATATTATAATGTCTGTGTTTACTTCTACCAGTCATATTATAATGTCTGTGTTGACGTTCACCGGTCATATTATAATGTCTGTGTTTACTTCCACCAGTCATATTATAATGTCTGTTGTTGACGTTCACCGGTCATATTATAATGTCTGTGTTTACTTCCACCAGTCATATTATAATGTCTGTGTTGACGTTCACCGGTCATATTATAATGTCTGTGTTGACGTTCACCGGTCATATTATAATGTCTGTGTTTACTGCTACCAGTCATATTATAATGTCTGTGTTGACGTTCACCGGTCATATTATAATGTCTGTGTTTACTTCCAACAGTCATATTATAATGTCTGTGTTGACGTTCACCGGTCATTTTATAATGTCTGTGTTTACTTCCACCAGTCATATTATAGTGTCTGTGTTTACTTCCACCAGTCATATTATAATGTCTGTATTCCCTTTGACCAGTCATATCTGAATGTCTGTATTTACTCCCACCAGTCATATTACAATTTATGTGTTGACTTCCACCAGTCATATTATAATGTCTGTGTTCACTTCCACCAGTCATATAATAATGTATGTGTTCACTTCTTATTTTTCTGCACTTATTCTTAAAAGGAATATTGGTACATTATGTTAAGGATTATAACTTGGTTTCAGTATCTGTACTTTTAGTAATGTCTGCCATGATTGTCACCAACCATGCTTGTATTCACTTTCAGCATTCATATTGTAATTTGTATGTTCTTTTTGGTTAATCATATTCTAATATCTTTTTTTTATGTCATACTAGCTGTACCCGGCCACGAGTTGCTGTGGCATAGTTTGGCTAAATTGAAAAGAAAGGAAATAGAAATGGCACGTGTCTAATATTATTACTGTCGCAATCATTGTCTGCCTAGATACAGAGATAGTCTCCGAAGCCCCCCACCCCCTCCCCCCCCCCCCCCCCAGAAAAAAATCTAACTTCTACTCTCTCCCTCATCAGAGGTTCTTGGAAAAGAAAGACAATAGAAATCGCATGTTTCTAATATAAATGTCGCAATCATTGTCTGCACAGATATAGAAATAGTCTGGTTTACCGACTTTAGAACACGCAACATATATTTGGGTATTTATATTAGTCGTCGTTTAAGTTGTATTATTACAACAGTTTTAAAAAAGTTGTTATTCCGTTATCACGTGCTAAAGCTGTTTGTATTTTTTTTAAAGAGACGGAAGTAACGCAGCCTACTATACTTGTAAAAAACCAAGTAAGTCGTTAAAAAAAAATGAGAATAACGGAGGTAGCGTTAGTAAAATGTAAACAAATTAGGAAATGAAATTTTTAAACTCATGTGTTAAACTCTTTAACAATTTCAGTCATCACCCCGTCCCCTCCCGAATCCACCGACTACTGCTCTCTTCCTCTTCAAAGGATTTGAGTGTCATCACCTGACGATAATTTTTGTAACTGACCTAGATATCCCTGTCCATCCGGACTTAAATGGAGAGCAGGAATTGTAATGAGTAATAATTTTGGCTAGTGTAATATTTACCACAACATCTTTCAAGTACCAGTACAACTACTACCACCACTACAATAACTAAAATAATCTCACTGCTATCTGTTTTACCATCGGAGTACACAGGCAGTCATGAGCCAGAAGATTTGGCGCCGCATGGCTAGTTTTATCGCCACCGACTGGTCAGTTAAGAAAGAGTAATTTCGCTCCCCGGCAGAAAAACGTCATCACCTTACCGGCGGTCTCCGCATCAGAGAGCACTGCCATGTAACCGCCCAACCACAACTTCTGCTACTTTGAGTAGATAAGACAGTGACTGTGACTTAAAGCTCTCTCAGTTAACAGTTAATGTTACAACACCCCCCCCCCCCCCCCCCCCACACGACTACTCTTTTCCTCCTCGAAGTAGTTGGGAGACAAAATAACCAGGTGAAAAGTAACGAAAACAAGAAACATTCACCATAATTACCAAATGAATGCTAGGGTAAACAACACAGCCTAATTCAAACTTAGTTTAATTTAATCGAATATAGAGGAGTCGCTCGGTTTCAATTTTTGCATACATATCGACAATGCATTGGTGGAACAATCAATCGATTTGAATAATAATTCATGTCACTGACTTTCTTATTCATCTCCTTATGTGTCTGTGGATTTCTGAATTCGATGTTGAAATGATATCCATCTTCTCCTTGCCAAAATAAAACTGGATGTTGCAATCCGTCGTATGAGTGATGAGTTTCTGAGACTCGCTGAAGATCACCATTTCTGCGATGAAAAATTATATCATGCAAGTTAAAGTCTTTGCCAACCATAACAATTGCCACTTTCATCAATTGTTGGTGCATTGTACTGTCTTTCGTAATGGCCGACATGTGTTTTGTCAGCTCTAAGTACAACTCTGTAGTCATCAGCTGGTATTTGTTGAAGAGCAGTTCTGAACAATCTAATTAATTTGTTGTGTTGATCGAAAAAAAATTTGTAAAGCAGCGACTATTTCTCGTTGTGTCCCCTTATTGAATCGACAACGTTGATCAATTTGTTGATCAGTGTTTCCCATAGTGAGCCAGCACGATGATAAATCTGGCCTTGCACTTTTAATGTTGGCATGCAATGCTCGCGCACAATATTTGTTGCGCCGAATTATGTCATTTGGAAACATGAATTGTATTTGCGAATGTTTGGACTGGCTTGTGTCACCTGCTACCACTGATGATAATGGTTCGTGTGGCGAATTTAATACTGTCAATTAAACTTTTCCATCTGCGCAGCACATTCACAGCGTATCATTCTTAAATTTCAAGGCACTGCAATGTACGCACAATTTATCCATTTTGTCAAAAAGCACCTGTGGATGAAGACTGTAATCATAACTGCTGCTGTAATGGAATGCACCAAGATTCAAATCAACATACAATGTTCGTCTGGATAGAAGAGTGCGCATTCGAATGGTGTCCAGTCTTGCTTTCCGTTGCTTGATGGTTTCTGATAAACGGACTTGAGCAGTGCGTACTCTATTGGTTTCCAATCTTGCTTCTCGTTGGTCGTCTGACTGAGACGATCTGGCTTCAGCAGTGTGCACTCGAATGTTTTCTAATATTGCTTACTGTTGCTGGTCTGACTGAGACGAACGGGCTTCAGCAGTGCGCACTCGAACGGTTTCCAGTCATACTTCATGTTGCTCGTCTGTTTCTGAAGCATTTAAGGCCCTTCTCTTGCGTGTTCTAGGTGTAGATGGGCCAATCGATTGTCGTTTGGGAGGCATAACTGCAAATGTTTGACAAAATAGTGAACAGTGTGTAAATTTAGAGAGCGTTGATCGTCAATAGCTTGTTCGTCCTCACGCACTGAATGAAATGTGACTTGAAGTATCACTGAAATAAATGAAAATATGTGCATGAGATAACAATCTATTTCGACTAAACAGGAAATGCATAGAAACTGCGCAGCAAAATATTAAGAAAGGTAGGTAAACGATATGAATAGGTTTCCAGCGTAGCAGTAAGATTTTAGGTATATATGTCGTGCGACTGAAAAAGTCCACTTAACTACAAACTACCTGCAGTTGAGCTGAGACAGAATTTCATGTAATTGTATAAAATTCTTTTGAATAATAGGAGAAAGCCAACCGAAATTGTGTAGATATTTAAACTGTAGCAGTTTTGTATAATAAGAATAATAATAGCAAAAATAACAATAATAATACACGCTATACAATATGAGAAAGCCAACAGATAATGTGTATACATTTGTCATTGTGGGATTTAAGGTGTGGTCCACACATGTTTGAAGTTAACAAACAAAATTGTACATATGGACTCACTGATGTCACTGAAATAAATGCGCTCACCTTTTGAGATATTTATAGATTCTAACACTGACCTGAGACGGAATTTCATGTAAATGTATATAATTCTTTTGAATAGTAACAGAAGAAAGCCAACCGAAATTGTGTAGACATTTAAACTGTAGCTGTTCTGTACAAGAATAATAATAATAACAATCATTTTACACGCTAGACAATATGAGAAAGCCAACAGATAATGTATATGCATTTATCATTGCGTTATCTAAGGAGTGGTCTACACATGTTTGAAGTTACCAAAAAAAAATTTACATACTGACTAATATGTTAATAAATGCGCTTACCTTTTGAGATATTTCTAGATTTTAACACAACTAAAAACTGCAGGAAATTGTTGTCCTAGAAATAACTTTAATGTCGCGAGCGGATGTTGATAGGAATAAACTCACAGGGAGCAAGTACAGCAGGGATCTACCAGTCATCAGTAGAAGTTATCCTCGTCGACAAGTGTTTCGGCCCACAATTCTCCTAGACACTTTCGGAGGTGGGCCCACCTGAGTTCATGAAGCTCAGGGCTGGTACCCTGCTGCACGAATTACCGGATGGTGTTTTTCTTTCGGATAGGGACAGGACGACTTGGTGATTTGCAGAAGGTACTGTGAGATAAGAAATCGTTGCGGCAGCCTAATTAGAACAGTCAGCATGCCTGGACGACCGTGCGACAAGCGCTTACGTTTGGTTTACCGGACACATGTTGGACTTTTGTTAGCAGGTGGCAGAGGAACACTGGCAGACAATTCGGACACGATGGACTTTCAAAGGGTGAGAAACCCTTTTCTACTAGAAACCCGGACCAGCTCACCGAGGCACCCTCCCTACGTTGTTGCGTTGCGTCCAAAGCCAGCTCGAGGCCCTTTCGGCTGCCTCGCCCAGTTTTTTAAGTGTTCGTTTCCGTTCATTACCGCGCAATCCTAGTTCTTTAACCACATTGTACAATGAAGTGGAGACGAGACCTCGCGCTCCCACTTTGACGGCAAAGACACGTACCGTGTACGCCTCGTCTCTCCTCAGACCGGCTGCTAAGTCACAATATTTCTCGACCTTATATGTTTGACTCTCGTCCATACGCGACTCATGCGGGACGGTAAACTCAATCAGGATGAGCTGCCGTTTCTCCGCAGAGTGGAGAACTATGTCAGGTTGCAGGCCGGTCTTCCGGATTAACTCGGGGTACCTTTCATGGCCTGGCAGATCAACCGCCGGTAACCAGTCCCTCGCAGAGTCTAGCACAGATGGAGCGAATGCGTTTCGGTTGACCTTACCTTTTTGAATCTGCCCAGCCTTGAGGAAACGAATGGGGACGATGGTAGAACTGGCTCTAGCGTTAGCCCTTATTCTAGCCTGGTCAACAACGGCTGCTAACTCTTTTAGCACCTTGTTGTGTCGCCAGGTATATCGGCCTTGACCTAGGGCTTTCCTGCACGGGGACAGGACGTGCTCAAGAGTCTGCTTCGTTTTGCACTTCCTTGAACTTCCCGACCAGCCTGCAACGCTCGATCGCGAGCAGGCCTATAGCCAGTGACGTGTGTATTCGCCGGACCTCCGCTCTATAAGATAACTTCGAATCGTAAATGCGACCAAGGCTCTTCACCGGTTCCTCCAGAACCGTTGAAAATGGAGCATCCCAATTACTGCGCATGCACGGTGAAAGTTGCTCGTTCCGACAACTGCGCATGCGCATTTACGAACGTGGCTTTCATTGAATGTCACTAAAATGTAAATATTAGTTTCAAAATTGTTTCCAACAAATGTGGTAACCTATCTCTAACAATGACAGGTAGAATTTCAGCTAAATCGGTTCAGTAGTTTCCGAGTCTATAGATCATAAACAGACACTCAAACATTGATTTTTAAATATATAGATTTCAATGTCTGTTTGGTTTTGTTCTGTTTCTTCAACGGAACAACATCATGGCACACGGGTGTAACCTATAACTTATAGGTACTTATAGTATAAGTGCTCTGTTCTACTTCTAACTCAAGCTTGAGACTGAAGCAGTTCAGCGCAGCTCACAAACTCCGTTGCACTGTCGAGGATCCTGAAAAACTGTAGGCATATTTTTAACTCTACATTTTGCCCGGATTTCGCCCTTAGGCTACTTTTTTTTCGACTGCCAAGAGATTTTTTGCTTGCACAACAATACACACGGGCGTCTGGTCTTACTACCCAGACACCAGAGAAAATTACTGGATGTCCACGTGAACAAATCTCAGCCTTCACCAGGGTCTGAACCCGGGACTCCAGCACTCGAGGCGGACGCCATGCATCGAGACCAAATTTAAATGTCTATGTTCTTGTGTATTGTAATCTAATATCTGATTTACTCCAAGCAACAGTTTCTTTTTATCTGTGTTCTAGAACTTGGATAAAAAGAGTAACAATCCATACAAATCTAAAGCGGTTCGTGAGGGCTCGCCTGAAGCAATGTGTTCTCTGCCACATACAGGTATGTATATGTGAGATACCTGATATAAAACTTCATGCAGTTATGCGTATGTGAGATATCTCTGATAAAGCTGTCCCTACCACAGACATATATGTGAGATATCTCTGATAAAGCTGTCCCTATCACAGAGATGTATGTGAGATATCTTTGATAAAGCTGTCCCTGCTACAAACTTGTATGTGGGATATCTCTAATAAAGCTGTCCTTACTACAGACATGTATGTGAGATATCTCTGATAAAGCTGTCCCTATCACAGAGATATATGTGAGATATCTCTGATAAAGCTGTCCCTGCTACAAACTTGTATGTGAGATATCTCTGATAAAGCTGTCCTTACTACAGACATGTATGTGAGATATCTCTGATAAAGCTGTCCCTGCTACATACTTGTATGTGAGATATCTCTGATAAAGCTGTCCCTAACACAGACATGTATGTGAGATATCTCTGATAAAGCTGTCCCTGCCACAGACATGTATGTGTATGTGAGATATTTCTGATAAAGCTGTCCCTGCCACAGACATGTATGTGTATGTGGGATATCTATGATAAAGCTATCCCTGCCACAGACAAGTATGTATATGTAAGATAACTCTGATAAAGCTGTCCCTACCACAGACATGTATGTGAGATATCTCTGATAAAGCTGTCCCTATCACAGAGATGTATGTGAGATATCTTTGATAAAGCTGTCCCTGCTACAAACTTGTATGTGGGATATCTCTGATAAAGCTGTCCTTACTACAGACATGTATGTGAGATATCTCTGATAAAGCTGTCCCTATCACAGAGATATATGTGAGATATCTTTGATAAAGCTGTCCCTGCTACAAACTTGTATGTGAGATATCTCTGATAAAGCTGTCCTTACTACAGACATGTATGTGAGATATCTCTGATAAAGCTGTCCCTGCTACATACTTGTATGTGAGATATCTCTGATAAAGCTGTCCCTAACACAGACATGTATGTGAGATATTTCTGATAAAGCTGTCCCTGCCACAGACATGTATGTGTATGTGGGATATCTATGATGAAGCTATCCCTGCCACAGACAAGTATGTATATGTAAGATATCTCTGATAAAGCTGTCCCTGCCACAGACATGTATGTGAGATATCTCTGATAAAGCTGTCAATACAACAGACATGTATGTGAGATATCTCTGATAAAGCTGTCACTACCACAGACATGTATGTGTATGTGAGATATCGCTAATGAAGCTGTCCCTGTCACATACATGTATGTATATGTAAGATATCTCTGATAAAGCTGTTCCTGCCACAGACATGTATGTGTATGTGAGATATCTCTGATAAAGCTGTCCCAGCCACAGACATGTATGTGAGATGTCTCTGATAAAGCTGTCCCTGCTACATACTTGTATGTAAGATATCTCTGATAAAGCTGTCCCTACCACAGACATGTATGTGAGATATCTCTGATAAAGCTGTCCCAGCCACAGACATGTATGTGAGATGTCTCTGATAAAGCTGTCCCTAACACAGACATATATGTGAGATATCTCTGATAAAGCTGTCCCAGCCACAGACATGTATGTGAGATGTCTTTGATAAAGCTGTCCCAGCCACAGACATGTATGTGAGATATCTCTGATAAAGCTGTCCCAGCCACAGACATGTATGTGAGATGTCTCTGATAAAGCTATCCCTAACACAGACATGTATGTGAGATATCTCTGATAAAGCTGTCCCAGCCACAGACATGTATGTGAGATGTCTCTGATAAAGCTGTCCCTGCTACATACTTGTATGTGAGATATCTCTGATAAAGCTGTCCCTAACACAGACATGTATGTGAGATATCTCTGAAAAAGCTGTCCCAGCCACAGACATGTATGTGAGATGTCTCTGATAAAGCTGTCCCTGCTACATACTTGTATGTGAGATATCTCTGATAAAGCTGTCCCTAACACAGACATGTATGTGAGATATCTCTGATAAACCTTTCCCTACCACAGACATGTATGTGAGATATCTCTGATAAACCTTTCCCTACCACAGACATGTATGTGAGATATCTCTGATAAACCTTTCCCTACCACAGACATGTATGTGTATGTGAGATATCTCTGACAAAGCTGTCCCTACCACAGACATATATGTGTATGTGAGACATATCTGATAAAGGAATCAAATGCAAAGTGGCTAAAGAAGCCTGGCTGAATCAAATGTGTACAGAGATTGGGGAAAACAACAGGAAAGACTCACTATCCATGTACCAAAAGAAAAATATGTTAACAGGAAAGATGACACATAACAGCACTGGATGTTTGAAATCAAAAGATGGTGACTTATTAATGGGAAATAGTAATATAATTAACAGATGGACAGAGTATATAGGAGAATTGTATGATGATAATAGACCAGATGAAGAACTGCAGACCAACAATGATGGTCCTCCAATAATGACTGCAGAAGTTGAGCATGCAATACATCATATGAAGAAAGGAAAAGCACCCAGGCCAGACAACTTCTCACTGGAAGAAATCGAAGCACTGGGAGATTTTGGAATTGAAATAATAATTAAACGTTTACATGATATTTATAATAGTGGGTACATACCAAATGACCGTTTAAAATCCATATTTTCAGCTCTGCCTAAGAAACCAGGCACTATAAAATGTGAAGACCATCGCACAATGTCTTATGAGTCACATGACTAAGATTTTACTGAGAATAATTATGAGAAGAATAAGAAACAAAATTAAACCAGAAATCAGCGATGAACAATGTGGATTTGTAGAAGGAAAAGGTACAAACAATGCCATATACATCCTAAGGACATTGTCAGAAAGAGCTTTGGAATTAAAGACTGATTTGTACATGTGCTTCATAGACTATACAGAAGCATTTGACTGTGAGAAGCATGAAGAAGTAATCAAACTGTTAGAAATATAAAACATTGATGGGAAAGATCTACGAATAATAAAGAATATGTATTGGCAGCAAACAGCAGCTATAGGAATTAACAACTGTTTAGGTACATTTCAAAGCATAAAGAGGGGCGTACGACAAGGATTTGTACTGTCACCTGATTTGTTTTCAAAATACAGTGTCTATATAATGAGAGCGTTGATTGGTATGCCCGGAATTGTGGTTAATGGTCACAAAATAAACAATTTACGTTATGCTGATGACACAATCTTGATAGCAACAAGTCAGAAAGAATTACAGGAAATGATAAACATTGTGGTGTTAGAAAGTGGAAGAATGGGCCTCAGTTTGAATAATAGTAAGACAGAAGTAATGTTGGTATCAAAGAAACGAATTATTCCTAAGTGTGTAATAAAAGTTGATGGTGTTATTTTAAGACAAGTACAGAAATGTGAGTATCTGGGCACATGGATAACATCAGATGGAAGATGCATAACTGAGATAAATAACAGAATAGGACAGGCAAAATCTGCATTTTATAAAATGAAAAGCATCTTGTGCAATATATCCTTGTCATTGAGAGTTAGAAAAAGAATTCTTGCTTGCTACATACATCCAATTTTAACATATGGCTGTGAATCCTGGACAATCAGTAGGCAGGCTAAACCATTTCTGGAGGCCTCGGAGATGTGGTTTTACAGAAGAATGCTTAGAATACCTTGGACAGCCAAAAAGAGCAACCAAGAAGTTTTGAAAGAGGCGGGAGCCCGAAGACAACATCACAGACATCAGAAGGAGACAGTCATAATTTTTTGGCCATGTTTTGAGAAGAAGGAAAATGGAACATGTTGTGACCACTGGAAAGATCTGTGGAAAGAGAGATAGAGGAAGACAACGAGAGAAGATTCTTGACAGTCTTGTAGCATGTCATGTAGGTGTGTCGGCACAGGAACTGATACATGCTGCAGGAGATCGCAGATTATGGAGAGGCATGATCGCCCACGCCAGTCGGCAAGGCACTTGATGATGATGATGATCTGATAAAGCTGTCTGTACGACAGACATGTATGTGTATGTGAAATATCTCTGATAAAGCTGTCCCTACCACAAACATGTATGTGTATGGAGATATCTCTGATAAAGCTGCCCCTACCACAGGCGTGTATGTATGAGATATCTCTCACAAAGCTGTCTCTACCACAGACATGTATGTGCATGTGAGATATCTCTGATAAAGCTGTCCCTACCACAGACATGTATGTGCATGTGAGATATCTCTGATAAAGCTGCCCCTACCACAGACATGTATGTGCATGTGAGATATCTCTGATAAAGCTGTCCCTACCACAGACATGTATGTGCATGTGAGATATCTCTGATAAAGCTGTCCCTACCACAGACATGTATGTGCATGTGAGATATCTCTGATAAAGCTGTCCCTACCACAGACATGTATGTGCATGTGAGATATCTCTGATAAAGCTGCCCCTACCACAGACATGTATGTGCATGTGAGATATCTCTCACAAAGCTGTCTCTACCACAGACATGTATGTGCATGTGAGATATCTCTCACAAAGCTGTCTCTACCACAGACATGTATGTGCATGTGAGATATGTCTCACAAAGCTGTCTCTACGACAGACATGTATGTGCATGTGAGATATCTCTCACAAAGCTGTCTCTACCACAGACATGTATGTGCATGTGAGATATCTCTCACAAAGCTGTCTCTACCACAGACATGTATGTGCATGTGAGATATCTCTGATAAAGCTGTCTCTACCACAGACATGTATGTGCATGTGAGATATCTCTGATAAAGCTGTCCCTACCAATGACATGTATATGTAAGTGAGACATCACTGATAAAGATGTCCCTACCAATGACATGTATATATAAGTGAGACATCACTGATAAAGATGTCCCTACCAAAGACATGTATGTATATGTAAGTGAAACATCACTGATAAAGATGTCCCTACCAAAGACATGTATGTATATGTAAGTGAGATATCACTGATAAAGATGTCCCTACCAAAGACATGTATGTATATGTAAGTGAGATATCACTGATAAAGATGTCCCTACCAAAGACATGTATGTATATGTAAGTGAGATATCACTGATAAAGATGTCCCTACCAAAGACATGTATGTATATGTAAGTGAGATATCACTGATAAAGATGTCCCTACCAAAGACATGTTTGTATATGTAAGTGAAACATCACTGATAAAGATGTCCCTACCAAAGACATGTATGTATATGTAAGTGAGACATCACTGATAAAGATGTCCCTACCAAAGACATGTATGTATATGTAAGTGAGATATCACTGATAAAGATGTCCCTACCAAAGACATGTTTGTGTGTGTGAGTTATCTGTAATAAAACTACCAGAAGCTCAGCTGTCCAAAAACGTACATATTTTATTCACTGCTAAGCAAGACATTTCACTAGTTGGTTTTATTTTGCACATCTATTGTTAACCTATCACACTGTCTTTAATGCATTTTCATTTGACATACGTTCAGGAGTATCCACTCTGAACTTTAGCATCTCAGTCACGAAAGATGGAAAGCTCTTCAGCAATGAGATGCGAATTAACACCTTTGATTCCACCTGCCTGAGTTGTACAGAAAGTCAATGTGAGGAACTAGTAAGTATTAAACTATCACTGGCTGCAACTTATCTAAACCCTAGATAAATGCCAGCAGGTGCTCTTGTGCCGCATAAATATCAATCCATCTGTTTGATTTATATGCCTTTACTATACGTACATAATAATAGTCATTGTAGCATACTGTCCTAGTAGTTTTATGTTTGAATCCCGGTCAAGACAGAGATTATTAAAAAAAAAAACTTTAATCAGGGCTTTTTCCCTCTTGGAAAAAAAAAGTCCCGGTACTGAGTGAGTACCATTGTGTAGCACTGGAAGAAAGCCTTGACTTGGTGTTCACCGGCTGTAGTAGACTCCAGTGGAAATTTGGGGTTGTTCATCCAGTTCTTGACTTTTAGTTTTGTTCTGGAACTTTTATGTACCCCTTCTGTTTTACAGATCTCACTTGTTTGTATGCAGACTGTTGGTTCATCACCTGTCAGGCAGATGCACTCTGACTTTGAAGGAAACAGCCCTATTTAAGTCATCTTTTACTAAATGCTTATTAGTTGGGCAGTGGGCCTATACCCGCTAGCCCTCCCACAAAGGGACCTAAGAAGCCGTACGAGGAGTCCTGACGGTAACATCCTGAAGATGTTCAGTCTTTATATTCTGAGACTGTCAATGATGAAAGGATGGGGTAAACAGACACTTTGGTTTAAGTCCTCGTGTTGTCAAGTGGAGGCGGAGATGTTTATATTTTAGTACACTAGTAACTATAGAATAAAGTAGTACACTAATTACTAATAGTAGTTGGCTGCAACTACACATTTGTATGACTTGGATAACAATTTTGTATGGCTGCGACCAACAACTACAACAGCGAAACTCTACAACAACCCTATGTGCCTATGGTCGAGGCGGCCAGAAGAGATAAAAACAGAACCTTATATCTACCTCGACACCCACAGCGGTAAAAGAGGAAGTGAAGAAGAAGAAAAAGAAGAAAAAGAAGAAGAAGAAGAAGAAAAAGAAGCGACCAACAAGCCTGAATGAGTGTGGCCACATACTGAACCAAAACATTGTCTTTAGTTCACAGTTAACTCTCAGGCAGGAAAGGAAAAAAAATTAACATTTGACAAAAGTTCATTTACTTTCTTTTGTCAACTTTTCAGAAAACTGCTTGTCACATAAACAATGTCTGCTACAAAGATGGTGAGCGTGACAAGAATAATGCTAGACTAATTTGTGATGTCAGCAAGGACAGATCAGTGTGGTCTCAAGCTTCTTCTAACTCTGGCAGAATAGCATCAACAACACTGCTTTCTTGGGTGAACATCCTGGCAGGTTTACTGACTATTTCACTTACTTTGAAAACATTCAGCTCTACGTATGCGTGAGCCAGCCCAGCAGCCATTTGTCAAAACTTTACAAACATTCGCAGCATCAGAGTAGGTGAGAGAGTCAACACTGAGATTAAGAATCATGAAACAGACATTTTTCTTGTCCACTGGGTCAGATAATAGCAGGAGGAGATTGCCATCATTGGTGAGACATTAGAAAGCTTCACAGCCAGCCCAAGGATTGGTCAACTTAACCAGAGACTGTCCCCAATGATGAGCATTCAACCTGAATCCAGTGACAACCTGAGCACCATGTTTATTTTGCCATTCAAAAAAGCAGTTATATGTAACTGTGTATCTATTCTAATAAAATATATAATCAAATATCTGCTGTGTTTTAGTTAACATTGTCAACAGCTTACTTGATTAGCCTGGTTTGTCCATCTTTTTCTTATCATTCTCATTGTAACAAATATAGATATAACCTTCAAGAACATTGGATAACATTTGATCAAAGTAATAGCCAGGAATTCCTGTCATCACAGCCAGAAAATATCTGCCCCAAGTTACTGGTTTTCTACCCATAAACAGATAGCAATAACAAGCAGACTTCACAGTATGATTCACTAATGTTCAACAGTATTATATATAAATACCTTAAATCTTGTATAATATGAACACGCTTCAGAAAAATGCTCGTTTAACATGAACAAATGTTTTGTCCCAGCCGGAATGTATTATTAATGTTAGTCCTTACTTAGCATACATTTTTTTTGGGGACACATACTCAATTTTGTTGGTTCTTTGAGATTTATTCTATCGAGCGTTTACTGTTCAGCATATACGTAATTATTGTGATCGACATCCACTTGTGGGATGCAGTATTTCATTATTTTGAAGACCGACCCTTGCTCTTGCCAGGGGCCGCAATCTAGCCGGGCCATAAATATGGCCTAATGGCTAGATGCAGTTTCCGGGACCTCTCCACGGGTGATCCTTATCCACATGGTGGCACTTTATGTCATCGGGTGTTTACCGCTTGTGTGATGTCCTAGTGGGGTAAAATCTACTACTACTACTACGACTACTACTACTACTACTACTACTACTACTACTACTACTACTACTACTTCTATACTTCTTTAACTACTACTGCTGCTGCTGCTAATACTGCTTTTCATACCCTGTGTAGAAGATAGTCAATAGGATACCTGTATTTTAACATCAATAAAATTATATTATTAAAAAAGTAAAACAAAGGTTGAAGGTATTTTTAAAATAGACATCATGGAACTTGGGACACTTCTATAAGAGCTCAGTCCCCATCTTGTCAGTGACAAGTCAAATGTGTCGATTTCCACAGACGGGTCAGTTATACGAGAGCATAACAGTGCATCGACATTTATAGCTCGCTCTTCAGTTAACACCGTCGGAGAAGTCAACGGTGCCTTTTAAATGACTACCAGCAGCATGACAGTGGACGTGATGGCGGCGACACAAGCTTTGACGTGGTTAGAAGCACAGGACTATTCCCCTGTGTGTGATTGTGCGCTGAGTGATTTTATGAGCATGATCTGGTGGGTCGAGGCAGGCTCCATCCGCAGACAGTGGATTGAGGTATTGCAAAACTCTCCTGTGTGTGCTGTTCCCTTTGTTTCTGTTCAAGGTCATGCAATTGTTGTTGGCAAAGAAAGAGCTGATTAATTTGCAGGTTCTGCATTAGTTGCAGACGACCGGCCTATGAATCACGCAGACATTGTCAATGCCCTTAGAAAAGTAGGACAATCCGAGGATTTTGTAAGCAGCGTTTCCATATGACGGCTGATAATACATGAATAGGGAGTAAAGATGCAAACATCTCAGCAATAGAGGCAAACTGGGCACACAAGAAGTCTTGTCAACCAGTAGATGTCTGGACATTATCCCCGCGACGTTAAAGAATATGTTGAATTAGGAATCTGAGCATCTATGGATGTGTCCGCAGTGCTGTAAAGATAATCAAACTCATTACTTACTAAACTAACTAACTAACTAACTAACTAACTAACTATAGCTAACTAAGTTCAGAGACAACATTGAACGGCACCACTGCACAGTATAACTTCAGAGTCAACATTATACAGCATCAATACGCAGTAAACACAAAAATGACTTACTGCTCTCAAGATTATGACAGCAATGGACATGGAACAGAGAATATTTTTCACATTGTTCCATCATGTGATCCTGTCGATGATAGATTTTTGGCTAGGAATGCTTACTGTAATAGGGTGGAAGCGACGAAGACTACAGTACAGCAGATTAAAGATCTTACAAGGTTTATTCTGGTTTGAAAATGGCTAACCGGCCTTTTGAGAAACGTTGGCAGTTCATAGTGTTATACGATAACACGGGAAAAATCAGCCCACTGGGGTATTTAAACGGCCGACTGATTTTTATTTGCCCTTCTCCTATCTGGTGGTCGCTCCGGCTTGTTACGGTCAAAACGCCCTGTTGTCGTTGTCGACTGCACTTGGTCGCAATGCACAGGTGTGTCAGATCGGAATGGCTGGGCGGCACTAGATTGGCTCGGCTCAGGGTACGTTTCTTTGGTTAGATTTAATATTAATTTTCATTTGTGTTCTTGCAAAGAAATAGTTAGATGGTAGATCGCTGTACATTTGAGGTTTTGTTCCAGCACGTGGTCGTTAATGTCGTTATTTGTTGACCAGGCTGAAGTAATGTTGAGTAAAATAAACTGTTTAATGTGATCATAATTCATTTGCTTGACTTAATTTAGGATCTGTAGCCCGTGGTTGTCTAGGTGTGTGTACCCATGTTTAGGTCGACGTCATGTAACGTTATTATGCAGATATCCATAGTTAGGGTCTCGGTGAAATATCTGGGATCTCTGCGGAGAAGAACCCCTGCCTTTTCTTTACTTTTCTGTTTTTGTTGTTTAGCCCGGAACTACTATGACTTTTGTTCTAATCATCACAATTTTCTCTCCCTTTCTTCTTGTTTTTCCTCCTTCTTTCTTCCCGCTATCACAAATGGCGCCCAACGTGTGGGGCTTCTATATTGCAGTCTTGGGATATTTGTATAGTTAGATGTTACAGGATTTAATTCACGAAGGAGTTTTAATTTGTGCAGGTAATAGTTGTGATTTTTCATTTTAAATTGGTTTTTATGGTGCCCACGTGCCCTTTTCTTTCAGACTTTAAATATGTTCGCCCACGTGTGTGGTCTGGTTATCGAAGACTTGGGTTGTTCTTAGTTAGGTATTATATCATCTTGTTAACGGAGTAGCGTTGTGGAGTAGTTTAATTTGCCAGGTCTAATCGTCTCAGATTATCGCGTGTTCATTTTAATATTGTTTAGGACTTGTGTAGGTGCGGCCTGTGTAGTTTTGTTGTGAGATCAGATGATAGTTTTGTTTTCACTAGCAGTGGTCCGTGTCTATTGTCGACTAGAAGTGGTGGTGTCTATTGTCCACAGAGTGGCTTGTATACGTATCGACCTGAACTTGGGGTCAGTTTATCTTGTTGTTTGTCTCCACATCAAGGTTTAACTGTAGGTCTGTTTACATATTAGGGAGCCTTGTGTTAGTACACCGACCGAGCCAGTTAAGCAATGACATTTTTAACATTGCTGGTACCAGTCAAAACATTGTAGGCTCCGGCCGAGGTAATTGTTGAATGTCACTCGGAAGCCAAGCGGTGTTGGCAGTGACGAGAAGATTGTCTCTTGATGGCCGAGCGGCCGAGACATTGGCTAAAGTGGTGATGTGTCTCTGATGGCCATGCGGCCGAGACAAAAGCGCGATGTCTCTCGAAGGTCTTTCGGCCGAGGCAATGTCCATTGTAGGCCTTTGGCCGAGGTAATGAACAAAAATGTCAATTTATAGGCTATGCCAAAGCCTAGGTAATGTACAATCAGTCAATTGTAGGCCCATGAAGCCGATGTAATGTCCTATATGTCTCTCGAGGGCCACGCAAATGTTCACTGGATGTTTCATGACTACTGCCATCTTTGTAATTTCTTAATTGGGACTTATAGTTCCTTATCCAGTTTGCTTGGGACGAGTCATGCTTTGATCATATGTCGATGTCAGCTATTTTTGGGTGAATATTATTGGATGATACTGCAAGTAACTAGTGATTACATGATCTTAGGATGATTTTATTTCAGGTGGCTGTGGCCAGTAACTCTGGGGGATGTAGAACAGGAGTTGAGAGATGATTTTTAGACAATTGATGGTATCTATTGTGTGGTTGCCGGGACGTCAACAAAAATAATAATCCGACGTGTAATAGGGAGGAAGCGACGAAGACTACAGTACAGCAGATTAAAGATCTTAGAAGGTTTATTTTGGTTTGAAAATGGCTAACCGGCCTTTTGAGAAACGTTGGCAGTTAATAGTGTTATACGATAACACGGGAAAAATCAGCCCACTGGGGTATTTAAACGGCGGACTGATTTTTCTTTGCCCTTCTCCTATCTGGTGGTCGCTCCGGCTTGTTACGGTCAAAACGGCATGTTGTCGTTGTCGACTGCACTTGGTCGCAATGCACAGGTGTGTCAGATCGGAATGGCTGGGCGGCACTAGATTGGCTCGGCTCAGCGTACGTTCCTTTGGTTAGATTTAATATTAATTTTCATTTGTATTCTTGCCAAGAAATAGTTAGATGGTAGATCGCTGTATATTTGAGGTTTTGTTCCAGCACGTGGTCGTTAATGTCGTTATTTGTTGACCACGCTGATGTAATGTTGAGTAAAATAAACTGTTTAATGTGATCATAATTCATTTGCTTGACTTAAATTAGGATCTGTAGCCCGTGGTTGTCTAGGTGTGTGTACCCATGTTTAGGTCGACGTCATGTAACGTTATTATGCAGATATCCATTGTTAGGGTCTCGGTGAAATATCTGGGATTTCTGCGGAGAAGAACCCCTGTCTTTTCTTAACTTTTCTGTTTTGTTGTTTAGCGGGGAACTACTATGACTTTTGTTCTAATCATCACAATTTTCTCTCCCTTTTTTCTCGTTGTTCCTTCTTCTTTCTTCCTGCTATCACATTACCATATTAAAGAGTCGGCTGATAAAATTTGAAGGTATACAGAATAAAGCCATGAGGGTAATTCTGGGATGTAAAAGAGATACCCCGGTAGTATGTATGCGATATATACTTGCACTGTCTACTATTACAGATAGACTCAATGTTACGCAAGCAAAGTCATATCTCAGAGTAGCCGCGGACTAAAGGCAACTCCTGCTTGAAGCCCTGGGTAGAGCTAAGGGTCACAGACTGAAAAAGAGGAAAGTCTTAGTAAGCGCAAACTAAAGACACAATTGGATATGTGTGCAGGCTTGATAAATTTAGGCGAGGAGAGGGGTGGGTTAAAGTGTCTGATCAGGTTTGTCACATGATATCACAACGTCTAGTTTGAGAATGAAGGTGGAGGCAGTCACTTCCGCTGGCTTGAGAATCACACATGCCGTGATTGTAACTGACTCACATGGCAGGCTGAGAAAGGTGGAGACAGGCATGCTCCGTGCAGAGTGGCAAGCATTACTTCAAAGGTCCCGGGTAGTTAGCATCCTTTGGACATTTTCTCTAGGTTATGCTGGTATGTTGGGAAATGAGCAGGTGTATAGACTGGCAGGTTCTGCACCACTCGATGGTAAAATGACGTATGACAAGAGGGCCCTCTGGGAGCAAGGGAACAGTGTGCAGATAGATCATTACGGTTTGAGGAGAATGGCGTTGCCAAGAGTTACAAAGGGATCTGGCCGATGCTCGACATTCAGGGGAGGGGCGAGACGGATATGCAATCAGACAGTTACTGGTAGCATCAAAATTCGAACTCTTCGTTTGCAGAAGATGGAGACAGAGCGCTTATGATAGTACTCCGCGTGCTATAATATCGATTCTAAATTCAACATTCAACATTCAGTAAACAGTATAACTTCAGAGACAACATTGTGTAGCATCAGTACACAGTATAACTTTAGAGACAACATTGTATAGCATCAATACACAGTATAACTTCAATACATAGTGTAACCAGAGACAACATTGTGTAGCATCAATACACAGTATAACCTCAGATACAACATTGTGTAGCATCAATACACAGTATAACCTCAGAGACAACATTGTGTAGCATCAATACACAGTATAACTTCAGAGACAACATTGTGTAGCATCAATACATAATATAACTTCAGAGAAAGCATTGTGTAGCATCAATACATAGTATAACCTCAGAGACAATATTGTGTAGCATCAATACATAGTATAACTTCAGACACAACATTGTGTAGCATCAATACACAGTATAACTTCAGAGACAACATTGTTTAGCATCAATGTACAGTATAACTTCAGAGACAATAGTGTATAGCATCAATACACAGTATAACTTCAGAGACAACAGTGTATAGCATCAATACACAGTATAACCTCAGAGACAACATTGTGTAGCATCAATACACAGTAAAACCTCAGATACAACATTGTGTAGCATCAATACATAGTATAACCTCAGAGACAACATTGTGTAGCATCAATAGGAATAAACTCACAGAGATCAAGTACAGCAGAGATCTACCAGTCGTCAGTAGAAATTATCCTCGTTAACGAGCGTTTCGGCCCACTTTTCCTAGACGCTTTCGGAGGTGGGCCCACCTAAGTTCATGAAGCTCAGGGCTGGTACCCTGCTGTACAAGATTACCGGATGGTGTTTTTCTTTCGGATAGGGACAAGACGACTTGGTGGTTTGGCAGAAGGTAATGTGAGATAAGAAGTCGCAGCGGCAGCCTAATTAAAGCAGTCAGCGTGCCTGGACGACCGAGCGACAAGCTTACGATTGGTTTACCGGACACATGTTGGACTTTTGTTAGCAGGTGGCAGAGGAACACTGGCAGACAATTCGGACACGATGGACTTTCAAGGGGTGAGAAACCCTTTTCCACTAGACACCCAGACCAGCTCACCGAGGCCCGTCCCCTACGTTGTTGCGTTGCGTCCAAAGCCAGCTAGAGGCCCTTTCGGCTACCTCTCCCAGTTTTTTGAGTGTACGTTTCCGTTCATTACCGCGCAATCCTAGTTCTTTAACCACATTGTAGAGCGAAGTGGAGACGAGGCCTCTCGCTCCCACTTCGACGGCAAATACCCGTACCGTGTACGCCTTGTTTCTCCTCAGACCGGCTGCTAAATCACTATTTCTCAAGCTCATACAGGTGATTTTTTATCCATACGCGACTCATACGGGACGGTCAACTCTATCAGGATGAGCTGCCGTTTTTGCGCAGAGTGGAGGACTATGTCAGGTCGCAGACCGGTCTTCCGAATTAACTCGGGGTACCGTTCATGGCCTGGCAGATCAACCGCCAGTAACCAGTCCCTCGCAGAGTCTAGCACAGATGGAGCGAATGCGTTTTGGTTGACCTTACCTTTTGGAACCTGCCCAGCCTTGAGGAAACGAATGGGGACGATGCTAGAACTGGCTCTTGCTTTGGCCCTCATTCTAGCCTGGTCAACAACGGCTGCTAACTCTTTTAGCACCTTGTTGTGTCGCCAGGTATATCGGCCTTGACCTAGGGCTTTCCTGCACGCGGACAGGACGTGTTCTAGTCTGCTTTGATTTACACAACGGGCAAGTCGGATCGTTAGTCGCAGACCATTTAACCATGTTAACACCGGACGGTAATACATCGTACGCCTAACGAACGATAAAGCTCAGTAGCAGCGGTGTCATCCGCCAGATCTCACCCCATGTGAGTATTCTTGGCAATGCGCTCTCCAGGCTGACCCAATGGCTCTGCTGCGACTGCTGGGCTGCTTTCTAAACCCGAACCTCGTTTTCGTTGTCCCTCACCGTTTGTATTACCATGTCTCGGCGCTCTTTGGCTGAGGCCTTTGACCACCAGTTGACCTTTCCGTGCCCTAGGCCTCGACGGTAGGTTTGAGTGTATCCCATTATCTCCTTCAATTTTAGTGCATTCTGGGCAGATTCAATCGCACCGAGGACCCTCCACCTCTGGCCAGTCTTTAGAGCGGGCTGGACAGCGATGACATTTGGGTCTGAAGACTCGCGCAAGAGCATGGCGAGCCTTACCTTGCCGACTTTAAACTCTTCGATTATTGATTTGAACGGAAGTACCAGCTAGCCTGTTTGCAATACAGAGCCACGTCGGTCAGACAAGGAGGTGCACCAATCCACTTTCTCAAGGCTGTGTTGATTTTCTTCTCCATGGTTTCCACTGCAGTCATCGTCACCTCGTAGACTAACAGTGGCCATAGGAGCTTTGGAATCAACATGAATTGGAGACACCATACCTTGAATTTCCCGACCAGCCTGCAACGCTCGATCGCGAGCAGGCCTGTAGCCAGTGACTCGTGTATTCGCCGGACTTCCGCTCTATCAGATAACTTCGAATCGTAAACGCGACCGAGACTCTTCACCGGTTCCTCTAGAACCGTAGGGATCTTGTTCCTTGCCACCGTAAAACTGGTTGCCGACACCCTGCCCCTAAGGATTGACAGACTCCTTGACTTCTGCTGTTTGAACTGCATACCGCTCCATTGGACCACCACTCTTTTCAGGATCGTGCGGGCAGACTCCTCGCTGCCCGTTATTATAGTCGTGTCATCCATAAATGCGCGTAGTGGCGGCAACCAGTGATCCCCTATTTGAAGGCCCAGTCCGTAGCCGGCCGCCCCGTCTAACATGATCTGCATGGCCATGACAAACAGTATAGGTGAGATCGTACACCCCATAGCTATCCCAATCTGCAACTCAGTCCACCTCGTGATAAACGTCGAGGTAGAGAAGCGCCAAGCGAACTTAGAGAAATATTGCTCGATCATTTGATTGATCTGTGCCGGTACGTGAAACATGCGAAGGGCTCGCCACAGTAGCCTATGGGGGACTGCCCCGTAGGCTTTGGCTAAGTCCAACCATGTAACGTGCAATTCGGTTCTCTCATGCTTGGCTCTCTGGATAGCCTCCCAAATAATGGTCGCGTGTCCAAGGCACCCAGGAACGCCTGGAATACCACCCTTCTGAAAACTCGTATCTATGTACTTGTTAGCCATCAGATACTGTGCGAGCCATGACCGAGAAGAATATCTTACCCTCGACATTCAACAGCGAGATGGGCCTGAATTGGGAAAGACTCTTCGAGTCCTGCTCTTTAAGAATGTAGACTCCATTTGCCTTTGACCACTCTGGACATATGTGTTTACGGATCCACGCTTGTTTCAACAAGACGTGAAGCATTTTTAGGATTTTCGGGCAGCGCTTGTAAAAAACGTACGGGACACCGTTCGGACCTGGGGCAGACTTGCCGCTGGCCTTTTTCACAACTTCCTCAACCTCAGACCAAAGGGGAGGTATCATTTTAAATGGTACCTTCGGCACCGAAGGCTGTTTGAGGCCGCTAAGGATCTCTGGATTGTCATCGAGAGGCTCTCTCCTCTTTTTGTCAGAGTACATCTTGCGTAGATGTAACTCAAGTTCTTCTTGACTGACAACCAGAGTCCCAGACTTCGGTTGCTCGAAAAGACCTCGGGCAAACTGATACGGGTCCCTAAAGAATTTCTCTCGCTCCCTTTTGGTTCTACGTCTGTTGTTACAGAAACGCTCGGCGCGACAGAGGGCACTATGTTTGTTCTTTAAATGCAACCAAACTTCATACAGCCCCTCCCGTTCGCTGCCTGTAGCGGCTTTGAACCGTTTTCTGAGGTCATTCTTGTCTGCCCGACACTTCAGAATGTCCCTCTGCCTCCTGCTAGTATTCTGCTTGGCACCCGGCTGTGCCTTTTCTTCTGTCCCGAACTCAATACACAGTATAACCTCAGAGACAACATTGTGTAGCATCAATACACAGTATAACTTCAGAGACAACATTGTGTAGCATCAATGTACAGTATAACTTCAGAGACAACAGTGTATAGCATCAATACACAGTATAACTTCAGAGACAACAGTGTATAGCATCAATACACAGTATAACCTCAGAGACAACAGTGTATAGCATCAATACACAGTATAACTTCAGAGACAACAGTGTATAGCATCAATACACAGTATAACCTCAGAGACAACAGTGTATAGCATCAATACACAGTATAACTTCAGAGACAACAGTGTATAGCATCAATACACAGTATAACCTCAGAGACAACAGTGTATAGCATCAATACACAGTATAACCTCAGAGACAACAGTGTATAGCATCAATACACAGTATAACTTCAGAGACAACATTGTGTCGCATCAATACACAGTATAACTTCATAGACAACATTGTATATCATCAGTGCAGACACTGTACTATCTGACCACACAGCATTAGGGCACTCTTTGTAGCATCAGCACACGCACACACCCACACATGCGTGTGCGCTCTATCTCTCTCTCTCTCTCTCTCTCTCTCTCTCACACACACACACACACACACACACACACATAGCTTTAGGGCATTCACTATAACAGTGTTATTCAACCCTGAAAAAAATCCAGATAGGCTGCCAAACATTTCTGCTTATTCATTTAACAGGGTAGGGTATATAAATTCTCTCTTCCTGTGCTGCAGTCTGCAGGATTAACGCTTTAAGGATGAGAATCAATGGGGTACAAATCCTAGACACCCTAGTCAAGTACAATAAACAACAACATTATGGCACCTGACGGCTACGTAGCCTGAAATCCGAACTGGGAATAAGAACTATAACTTATATATTAGTTCTATGATTCAGCTCTAACTTGCTGCAAATGAGTGTAACGTCCTACGCGACAGTTGAGCACCTGAATTTCAGGCACGGGTACTTAGTATCAGTATTGTTTCAATTGGCCCGTCCATACGTCTTTCTGATACTGTTCAACTAGCCTTTTGGCTGGCAGCCATATTAGGCCTCCTGTACAAATATTTCTACACTAGAAATAGAATTGATACGTTCAAAAAGAATTTAGCTCTCTGTGAAATCTCCAACAAAAGGAGGATGTGAAGATATTTCCCTTTTTGAGAAACTTTTTTTTAAAATTTCCTTTTTGCTGCTTTCATCCAAAAATTGATATTCAACAAAATAAGTCAGTATTTAAAGGCGTTAGCTTAAAATGTTGATAAATATTTCTATGAAAATGTGCGCAGCCTTTATATTGATTATAACTTCCAGGAAAACGTAAGATTATGTGTACTTGATCGTCAGGAAAACAGAAAAGCTGACCGAGTTGTTTTCTGATGCCACTCTAGTGTCTAGACATAAAATCATTGTCTGAGTTTTCGCATACCACTCGAGAAATAACGTCTCTGTGTTATAGAATTAATCGTTTGACGTTTATTTTCGACTTCCTATCTGTATAATATGACTTTCTCCGCCATTCAGTTTTAAAAACCAAAAAGGAAGTCGAATGGATGTTACTGTAGCGCTTCATCTGTCAGAAACAACTCACAAGCCTAGTTTATCAGATTTTCTGACCTCTAAGTAGCAGCAGCAAATGTCACTTTAGCTGAAAATTGTAATTTTGTAATGAATAAATTGCCATCTAAAGTTGTGTTTGTTTCTCTGTTTGGCTAACTGATAGTTGGGCCGCAAAACAGTCTCCACTGTTTCTGTTGGTCGCAGGTGCAACAACATCAATGCGTACACTATATTTTTGTGGAAGAGCTCATAGGGCTCAACATATCAGTAATGTTTTGTGTGTGTGTGTGTGTGTGTGTGTGTGTGTGTGTGTGTGTGTGTGCTAAAGAGGGAGCTGTCAAAACCTGACGAGGCTGCATTTTGCACGCAGACATGCAGGCCAAGTTATTATAGCGAGTTCTGTTTTAACGTGGTTATTCCAAAGCCCGCACTCGGCTTTCTCTGAAAATAAGTCCAGTCCTTTTCAGTCCCTGCGTTTTCTAATATTTCATCAGCTCCAGAAAAGGAAACCATGCTTGCTGATACATAAAAAACCAATGAGGTGTGGGTGGGTGGGGGGGGGGGGGGGTAGCCATTAGTCAGTCATTATTCGCAGAGGCTGACACTCAGAAAATCCAGCGTAGAAAAATAGAGACCAGAGAGCATACTAGATATTAGAAACATCAAATACATGTCATCTAGTGATGTAGTCATGCCAGAGCGTGATCTGACCCTATACAATACATTCTGAAATGTCCCTTTTCTTCACATTAATTTGTTATATTAAAGTAACAGTCTATAGCAAGAACATCGACACAAAGAAGCCCCCCCCCCCCCACCCCCCCCCCCCCATTACACACAGAGCCGCTAGAAGAAGAAACTCCATGACGGAAGCATGCAAGGTGTCACCTGTTGATCATTGTTTCTTCCCGGTCACCACCTAAACATTCTTGGGGGGGGGGGGGGGGGCGGGCCCACCCGGGTCATGACTACCAGGCCTCAGTCTTCTACTTTGCTTGACCGGATAAGACGAAACATAGTTATTGCAACTGGTACTGTGGTTATGGTCATCTCCGCTAGTGCATGGTAGCAAATTGACCGCCTACCTACACGAGCCAGGGTGACAATTGGACGGTTGGTTCATCAGACAGACGTCTATCGGATAGATGTTGACTTTGAGAGACTTAACAGTTCCTTTAGACCAATCTAACGAATCCTTTCCCCCACTTTGTTTCTGTGTGTTCAAAACCAGTAGGACACTCTTTCGGTCGTTTCTACCAATTGCTTTAGTGTATGCTCACGCTTGTTACCTCGCAAGACTGTTTCAATACATTGTATGCGGTGTTAGCCATAAGAAGAGACCTCTTGCGACTTCCTCGACTGTGAAGAGTCGAACTTCATACATCCTCAGACTAACTATCAGATCACTGTACTTCTCGGGTTTGCATTCGATTCGAGATTGCCATGGCATGCTCATCTATATCAATATGAACTTGAGGTCTGCTGCCGCGTGCAGCATCATGTCGGGCCTCAGCCCAGTCTTCCAGATCTGTTCAGGGTACTTGTCATAGTCACTTAGATCTGCCGCTAACTGCCAGTCCATCGCACAGTAGAGGATATATGGAACGTATGCAACTTTGTTGAATTCACGGTCTGATAAAGCGCATGACAGGGCGTTAGGACTGGCCCTTTCGTTGGCCTTTATACCAGCCTGGTTTACAATGTCGCCTGCCCGGCTCTCTCCAGCTCCCTCTAGACTTTATTGTGCCTCCATGCCTACCACCGCTGACCTAAGGCTTATTTGCACGCAAACAGCACGTGATCGAGAGTCTGCTTTATAATAAACTCCTGCAGACCTTTGCATCTGTTGCATTTAGTCTCAGCTCCTTTGGGATATAAGGGGTTAATGTACCGACTGTTTGATACTGAAAGAACTAAATGTATTGAATCTTTGTCTTCATAATCAGGCAAATTCGTTTGACCCTTTTCATAGATTTATTCACCGTCGAGCTTTTCCGAAACCCTCTAGTTTCTATAGCGAAATGGTTGTTTTACAGTGTTGTGCATCTGACCACACGCTTCGTCCTTTTCCTTTCGCACACGGCCTTAGGCTAGAAAGCAGAAGAAATGCCTCAAGAAATTGATGAAAATTAGATAGGATGAATTAAAAAAGATATTAAAAAAAATAAAAAATAAATAAACAGATTGCTTGGGAAACCGGCGGAATCGCTTGTTATAGGAGAAAGAAGATGGCGATGTATTGGGTGCATTCTGAGACGAACTGGACAAAGAATAACAAAACAGGCATGGACAGGGGAAACGATGAATTGCGGAAGCAAGGAGGTCTAGGAGAAATGCTGCCAGGAACTTTGATGAGAGTAGCCATTGTCATGGAAGGGATACAGTCACGTGTCCTATTCATTAGATTATGTGTATAGAATCATAGACACATCGAGATAGGTTCAGATCTTAAGGTTGGCTCGGTTCGTCTAGGTTCGATTCCCTTTTGTTCGACGTCCTTCAGCTAGCTCAGGGATGAGGGATTCAAATTACATTTCCAGGTATACAATCAGGTTCCTGGCTGTAACTTGATCTGACGTCCTCACCAGTTTCAAAACCTCTAGACTGCCAAAAATATTTGGTAGTCGAATGGTGATACTTCTATTACCAGGACGGGCACGACTATTATACGCTGAAAAACTGATTCGACCATTGAAACAATCCATGAGATTAACAAAGAGGTCCTTATAATTAGAACAATGATGTGTAATTAATGAATCACAGACGTGTAGAGACCGTTAAGACAAGGTATAATGGATATTCCTCAGAATGGACTCAAGGAAACATAGTACTCTTGAAGGTTGCCACAAAGCATTTCCAATTTCATCCCAGCCGTATAGAGGACATAACCTACCACCGTGTTCGCAGAAACTAACGTAGCGCTCTGTACTTAATTAAGGTAGAGATAATTATTCGACAGAGTCTTCGTGCTGGGCCATCCCCACGTGTCCTTGACCAGAACGGAGGAAAAGTCGCCATGTCCTTTCATGAGATATCACGGGGTGGTTCTGTGTTCTTGACAGTGTCGACATACGGATGACCGTACCGTTATCTCCTCAAATCCCCGAGTGGCCTGGATAAGTATGGCACAACTTCGAAAATCTCTTGACGATGTGCCAAGAAGTATGATACGTCAGGCAAAGCGAATCTATTCAACCAGATGCCGCACGAGACCTTATAATAGACATGTAATAGTCGACTCCAGTATAATGGTAGACAGAACAAGACAAACAGGATGACCTGGATAGACTGTTGTAGAAACTGAATATACTGGATACATTGGTGGATGCACTGCATTCACTAGATGTACTGCTATATATATGGATGTATACCCGGTGGATATATAACTAGATACGCCACTGGATTTTCCACCCCATGCAAATTGGATGACAAATTGGATCCTTCAGTCTCCTGCAATAATAATGGCACATACATTAGTTCACTGCCAGCCCAGTGCCTCGTTACCTTTAGTCCTCTGTGCCTTTTACGGCTCAGAGGTAAATGCAGGGCCAGTGTGGATGGAAATAATCCGCACTATTCTACTGAGGAGTTCTTTAGTTTTTCCCAAAGTAGAACCTAACAGTTGGTGTCTTCAGAGGCCTTATACTCTCTATAGGAGAATTACCAGTTTGTCTTCTTTTTGGGTGGCTTAATTATGTTCCGATGAATACAAGAACACCACACAGAAAAAAAAAAGAAAACACAAAATATCCGATTTACAAAATTCCTTAAGAGTTTGAGTACAAACGACACTTGCGTAGAACCGCTTAGTAACGCCCAAAGTGATGACGTCAAGCGCATAGCAACACCCCACCTCTGAGTAACGATTACCCAAAGTGACGTGACGTCAACAGCCCCTGCATTGCAACACCCCACAGTAGTTTGCCTTGCTTTCTGGACGGTCCACTGTCGAAACTTCCCGCAGCTGGGAGGATCGAACCTGATTACCGAAGTGTTCGCATTCCACTCCGACACCGATTACCCCATTCACTCTAAATTTATATTAAGGCTGTACCGAATATTCGCTTCGTATTCGCTTCGGGGCCGAATAGTGGACCTAATAAATATTCGGTATTCGGTCGAATAGTTGCGGTCGGGTCGAATACGAATAGAGGCTACCTTACACCTGTTTCTGGACTGCTGGAAAATAAACGTATCAAGATTTTCCACCTTGGTTCATACTGTCAAACGTTTTCTTTGAATACTACCTACAAGCGTACCAAGTGAACGTCTGTTTAGTACAGCTGGAAATACCTTCAATGAGACGAGAAGCTGACTCAATGCTGACAAAATGAGACGATTTCTATTTTTTTATTTTTTGAAAGCTAATGCCGCTTTTATGGATTAACTAAGCTGTCAGTGACAATTTAAAAGTTTAGTTACTTGTTATAAAACTAAGAATACTTTCATTCCTAGGTATTAGTTACCACAGACTGACTGACCGAAGGACGCAAAACATGAAATGTTTTTTAAATGTTTACTATTCTGTACTACATTTTGTGAAATAAAATGTCAGCGTACATTAGACATTATGAATGTTTTTTTTTTTTTTTTTTAGATTTATTTTATACACTATTCGAAAGTGGAAGAATGGGCCTCAGTTTGAATAGTCAGAAGACAGAAGTAATGGTGGTATCAAAGAGAATAATTATTCCTGAATGTGTAATAAAAGTCAATGGTTTTATTTTGGGACAAGTACATAAATTTAAGTATCTGGGCACATGGATAACATCAGATGGAAGATGCATAACTGAGATAAGAAACAGAATAGGACAGGCAAAAACTGCATTTTATAAAATGAAGAACATCTTGTGCAATATATCATTGTCATTGAAGGTTAGAAAAAGAATTCTTGCTTGCTACATACATCCAGTTTTAACATGTGGCTGTGAGTCCTGGACAAGCGGTAGGCAGGCCAAACAATTTCTTGAGGCATTAGAGATGTTGCTTTACAGAACAATGCTTAAAATACATTGGATAGCCAGACAAAAAAGCAACCAAAAGGTTTTGAAAGAGGCGGGGGCCCGAAGACAACTACTCACAGACATCAGAAGGAGACAGTCATCAATTTTCGGCCATGTTATAAGATAAAGGAAAGTGGAACATGTGGTGACCACTGGAAAGATCTGTGGAAGGAGGGATAGAGGAAGACAACGGAAGAAGATTCTTGACCGTCTTGTTGCATGGCATGGAGGTGTGTCGGCACACGAACTGATACAGGCTGCAGGAGATCGCAGATTGTGGCGAGGCATAATCGCCCATGCCAGTCGGCAAAGCACCTGATGATGATGATTCACTATTCGTATTCGTATTTGGCCGAAAAGTTGGTCCAGCTATTCGTATTCGGCCGAATAGTGAAAATCACTATTCGGTACAGCTCTAATTTATTTATACATATCGGACAAGATATAAGTTAAATTTGATTTCAATTCAACTCAGATGAGAGTAAAAAAGTTCTACCTAAGTAGGTTTCAGAGCTCTCCCCAAACTCTCTCACAGACGGCAAAGCCGAGGATAGACAGTTTGAATCTGATCGCCAGGTTCTCCCACTCTCCCCAGCGAACATAACAAGTCGTATATATATATATACATATTTATTAACGCCTTATACACTGACCCATGATGCCAAATAAGATCACGAAACAAGATAGAACTTATATTACGATAACAAGGAACGCTCACACAAAGAACGTTGTGGCGCTCTGAAAGTCTAGAAGAGAGAGTGGCGTCACTGCATTTAGTGCTAGCAACGACGTTTTGTGTCCTAACATAGAGGTGAACTGGCCAAAGGAGAAAACTTGAACAGCTTTCAAGATTGTTCATCCTGTTCACATGTATGTATGTACGAACAAAGCAACATAATACCAGGGTGTTACGCGACAGCCATTAGTACCAGATTGGATTTCATACACGATATCGATAAAATGGCACAGCATAGAAGAGAAGAGAGGGATCGACGGCACAAGAGGATACCGACGACGGAGACTTTTACTTTCTAAGACATGATACTTCTGAGTCAGTGTTTTGAGACTTTCACATCTGGTTAAATGTCATTTCTTTCTTTCTTTCTTTATCGAGAGTATTTTGTTTATGTAACTGCTTTAGACATGGAGTATTCACTTGTTGCTTTGGTGTGGTCAGAATAGCGTGAGGATGTTCTTGTTAGTAAATGTCTTTCCTGCTAGTCATTTGCGTGAATGAGAGTCTTGTTCGTTTTCAAATTTACACAGGTTACTGAAAATAGACCTCAGAGCTATAGTCATCATCAGGTGCCTTGCTGACTGGCGTGGGCAATCATGCCTCTCCACAATCTGCAATCTCCTGCATCATGTATCAGTTCGTGTGCCGACACACCTCCATGCCATCCAACAGGACTGACAAGAATCTTCTCTCGTTGTCTTCTTCTAACCCCCCTCCCACAGATCTATCCAGTTGTCACAACATGTTCTATCTTCCCTCTTCTCAAAACAAGGCCAAAAAATTTAGATACATCATTAGCACTAACACAAAGAAAACACTGAAAAAGGGGGTGGGGAAGGGGAGGGGGGGAGGAAATTAAACAATTTTGCATATTTTTTTTGCGGGGTGGGGGGGGGGGGGAAGCCTAAACTTTATTTAAGGGCGCATTTAATAATAATAATGATGTGTTGAACCGCAAGCAAATATATATATATATATATATATATATATATATATATATATGAAGTTCCTTTTAGTAAGTGTCTGTTTGTACCTTTCATATATATATATATATATATATATATATATATATATCTATATATATATATATATATATATATATATATATATATATATATATATATATATAATATATATATATATATATATATATAGAGAGAGAGAGGATGGGGGGCGGGGAGAGAGGCGCGAAATCCTCCTACAATATTTCTCTGCGAGCTCAAAGTGCCTGAACTCCCAATTTCTGCCTTATCAAGGTTTGAACCTGTCGTTCCTAAATAACACTAGCAGGCATCTTTGTGTGTTAGGGAAATTTTCGATCTGTATTTCACAGCTAACTGTCACAGTCAACATAAAATTCTGAGACTAAACAGATAATTAACTATCAGAAATGGACCAGTAACAGTGTCTTTTTTGTCGTTCACAGTTCTACATTTTTCCCTGACTGCCCATTTGAACATCAGCTAACCAGCACAGGATTTCAGGATCAATCGCCAGCAGTCGAGGTATTCTCCCACCCCCACTCCCGCCCCGCCTTTTTCCCGTTTTCTCTTCCTCTAAAGCAGTGGCTCTCAACCTTACTATTGCCGCGGCCCTTTAATACAGTTCTTCATGCCGCGGCCCTTTAATACAGTTCTTCATGCTGCGGCCCTTTAATACAGTTCTTCATGCCGCGGCCCTTTAATACAGTTCTTCATGCCGCGGCCCTTTAATACAGTTCTTCATGCCGCGGCCCTTTAATACAGTTCTTCATGCCGCGGCCCTTTAATACAGTTCTTCATGCCGCGGCCCTTTAATACAGTTCTTCATGCTGCGGCCCTTTAATACAGTTCTTCATGCTGCGGCCCTTTAATACAGTTCTTCATGCTGCGGCCCTTTAATACAGTTCTTCATGCTGCGGCCCTTTAATACAGTTCTTCATGCTGCGGCCCTTTAATACAGTTCTTCATGCTGCGGCGACTCACTAACAATTATTTTCGATACTACTTCATAACTTTATTGGGTATGAAAGAGTCGTTCGACCCCCCCCCCCCCAACCCCACTCCCCCCTCCCCCCCACAAAAAAAGGTCGCGCCCCGCAGGTTGAGAACCGCTGCTCTAAAGGAACGTTCCAGGGGCCTAACCCTTCCAATAACATGATACCCGATGCTTTTAATGGCGATTTTTTTTTTCAACAAATGAAAGGGAACGAGGTAGGGAAATAGACAACGGACATTATTTAGTTCCACGTTCATTTCTGTCCGTGGGATTACGGATGTGCCGCTATGTTGTTTGCTTTTTGGCTTGTCTTGCCTTTACGCTTCCCCCCCCCCCCCCCCCCCTAAAAAAAGAGAATGCACGTGACATAGGTTGCAGCTTTCACTAGGGGGTCTGTGTGTTAGACCCAGTTTCTAAATGTTTTTGTGGTGTTAAAAGTGCTTGCGTGCTTAAATATACAACACGATATATCAACGGCTTTGTTGAACACCCCCTGTATCAGTGTGCAAAAGTCGGGTGACTCAAGGACGACCAATCAGGAGTGAGCTAGTGTGTATATAGGGCGGTCTCTGGGGGGACTTTCGTGGAACTAACCCTAATATTATTTGATCGCGGGTAGAATATATAAAGGTCCCACACCTTACACCCTACCAGTCTCGTACATGGCGTGACCTTTATTATACTGAATAGTTTGCTCTTTTTCCGTGTTTTTTTTCACGCCTGGCGAGGAATTACCTTGTTACAATCTTTACAAGGTCGAGACTGACATAATTAAATAGTTCATAATATCATTGTAGACAGCATGAATGAAACACACCACTCTTTTGTTTTTCTCACGTAGTAAACCTCCGCAAAGTTTACACAAGCTGCAACCATCTTTGCCCTGCGTGAACTTACAAACGGTTTGTTGTATGAGTGCGACCTATCGGGGGAGTAAGTTGCCGGCCCTAATTACGCTTACAGAAGTTTATGCTTTCCCGCCAGCTGGCTGTGTG
>CAJHNH020000960.1:0-52500 GCA_905116865.2 Candidula unifasciata | reverse complement strand
GTTCAACTAACGAAGCCGGGCGCAGACAAACCGTGATAGGACAATCATTCATGCGTCTTTACTTTTGAGACAAGCTAGTCTAAGCCACAGGGGTGACAAGTCGTATTGTGTCGTCGCTGTCACCGGCGATCACGCGTGCTCTATACTACAGGACATGACCCGTTCAAACGATCCCAGAATATCTATAACTGCCCTTTACCCAACACCCGCTCAGCTCTCTAGCGTAGTTGGCTAAACCGGATTGCGCGGAGGCCGTGTGACTAACTCCTTGTGGTCCGGGTTCAATCCCGGGGGTAGACAGGGAAGCCAAATTTCTTCCAGATTTACGGAATCAAGCTAACGAAAGGTTGGATATCCATAATACAGAGCCTAAGGGTTAACAACTCATAGCTTCTGGATACTAAAACAAACAAAAAACAACCCAACACCCCACCCAACAGGCTCAGCCTACGTCCCACGAAAGACTGCACCCTAGGTGCCGTGGTTTCAGAAGTGTTAACATTTTGCGTCAGCCCTATCAGATGGTTCTTCAAACAGCGTGTGCTTGACGGTAGGTTGCCATTTAGTTGCAGAAAAACAACGCTCTTCTCCTTGTCTACCGTCACCGCTGACAACTGAAGTAAATTCATTTCGTACTTGAAGTCCGAGAAAGCTAGAATATAAGCAAATGCTCATAACAGAGAGTAAAAAGTAACGTGTACCTGTCCGTGAGCCGACATATACATCGCAGAACACACCTGACTTCCCTGTAACTTTGACTAACGCGTCTTAAAGGTAATAAGTAAGAATAAACTCACAGGGAGCAAGTACAGCGGGGATCTACAGTCATCAGTAGAAATTATCCTCTTTCGACACACGTTTCGGCCCACGATTCCTAAACGTATTCGGAGGTGGGCCCACCTGAGTTCATGAAGCTCAGGGCTGCTTCCCCGCTGCACGGAATTACCGGATGGTGTTACACTTTCGGCCAGAGACAAGACGACTTTGTGGTTTCGAAGGAGGTACTGTGAGATAAGAAGCCGCCGCGACAGCGTAATTAGAACAGTCCGCATGCCTGGACGACCGAGCGACAAGCTTACTTTGGTTTACCGGACACATGTTGGACTTTTATTAGCAGTTGGCAGAGGAACACTGGCAGACAATTCGTACACGATGGACTTTCAAAGGGATGAGAAACTCCTTTCCGCTAGACACCCGGACCAGCTCACCGAGGCCCGTCCCCTACGTTGTTGCGCTGCGTCCAAAGCCAGCTCGAGGCCCTTTCGGCTGCCTCACCCAGTTTTTTAAGTGTTCGTTTCCGTTCATTACCGCGCAATCCTAATTCTTTCACCACATTGTAGAGCGAAGTGGAAACGAGGCCTCTCGCTCCCACTTCGACGGCAAATACCCGCACTGTGTAAGCCTCGTTTCTCCTCAAACCGGCTGCTAAATCACTGTACTTCTCGAGCTTGTACAAATGATTCTCCTCCATACGCGACTCAAACGGGACCGTCAACTCAATCAGGATGAGTTGCCGTTTTTCGCAGAATGGAGAACGATGTCCGGTCGCAGGCCGGTTTTACGGATCAACTCGGGATACCGTTCATGGCCTGGCAGATCAACCGCCAGTAACCAGTCCCTCGCAGAGTCTAGTACAGATGGAGCGAATGCGTTTTTGTTGACCTTACCAATTGGAACCTGCCCAGCCTTGAGGAAACGAATGGGGGCGATACTAGAACTGGCTCTGGCGTTAGCCCTCATTCTAGCCTGGTCGACAACGGCTGCTAACTCCTTTAGCACCTTGTTGTGGCGCCAGGTGTATCGGCCTTGACCTAGGGCTTTCCTGCACGCGGACAGGACGTGCTCAAGAGTTTGCTTTGATTTGCACAACGGACAAGTCGGATCGTTGGTCGCAGACCATTTAACCATGTTAACACCGGACGGTAATACATCGTATGCCGAACGAACGATAAAGCTCAGTCGCAGCGGGGTCATCCGCCAGATCTCACCCCATGTGAGTATTCTCGGCAATGCGCTCTCCAGGCTGACCCAATGGCCCTGCTGCGACTGTTGGGCTGCTTTCTGGACCCGAACCTCGTTTTCGTTGTCCCTCACCGTTTGTTATCACCATGTCTCGGCGTTCTTTGGCTGAGGCCTTTGACCACCAATTGACTTTTCCGTGCCCTAGGCCTCGACGGTCGGTTTGTGTGTAACCCATTATCTCTCTCAATTTTAGTGCGTTCTGGGCAGATTCAATCGCATCGAGGACCCTCCACTTGGTACCAGTCTTTAGAGCGGGCTGGACAGCGATGACATTTGGGTCTGAAGACTCGCGCAGAAGCATGGCGAGCCTTACTTTGCCGACTTTAAACTCTTCGGTTATCGACTTGAACGGAAGTACCAGCTTAGCCTGCTTACAATACAGAGCCACGTCGGTCAGACAAGGCGGTGCACCAATCCACTTTCTTAAGGCTGTGTTGATTTTCTTTTCCATGGTTTCCACTGCAGTCATCGTCACCTCGTAGACTAGCAGTGGCCATAGAAGCTTCGGAATCAACATGAATTGGAGACACCATACCTTGAATTTTCCGATCAGCCTGCATCGCTCGATCGCGAGCAGGCCTGTAGCCAGTGACTCATGTATTCGCCGGACTTCCGCTCTGTCAGATAACTTCGAATCGTAGACGCGACCGAGGCTCTTCACCGGTTCCTCCAGAACCGTAGGGATCTTGTTCCTTGCCACCGTAAAACTGGTCGCCGAAACCTTGCCCTTATGGATTGACAGACTCCTCGACTTCTGCGGTTTGAACTGCATACCGCTCCATTGGACCACCGCGTCCAATCTATTCAGGATCGTGCGGGCAGACTCCTCGCTGCCCGTTATAATAGTCGTGTCATCCATAAATGCGCGCAGTGGCGGCAACCAGTGATCCCCTATTTGAAGGCCCAGTCCGTAGCCGGCCGCCCCGTCTAACATGATCTGCATTGCCATGACAAACAGTATGGGTGAGATCGTACAGCCCATAGCTATCCCAATCTGCAACTCAGTCCACCTCGTGGTAAACGTCGAGGTAGAGAAGCGCAAAGCGAACTTAGAGAAATATTGCTCGACCATTTGACTGATCTGTGACGGTACGTGAAACATGCGAAGGGCTCGCCACAGTAGCCTATGGGGGACTGCCCCGTAGGCGTTGGCTAAGTCCAACCATATAACGTGCAAATCGGTTCTCTCATGCTTGGCTCTCTGGATAGCCTCCCAGATCATGGTCGCGTGTTCAAGGCACCCAGGAACGCCTGGAATACCACCCTTCTGAACACTCGTATCTATGTACTTGTTAGTCATCAGATACTGTGTGAGCCGGCGAGCCATGACTGAGAAGAATATCTTACCCTCGACATTCAACAGCGAGATGGGCCTGAATTGGGAAAGACTCTTCGAGTCCTGCTCTTTGGGAATGTAGACCCCATTTGCCTTTGACCACTCTGGACATATGTGATTGCGGATCCACGCTTGTCTCAACAAGACGTGAAGCATTTTTAGGATTTTCGGGCAACGCTTGTAAAAAACGTACGGAACACCGTTCGGACCTGGGGCAGACTTGCCGCTGGCCTTTTCACAACGTCCTCAACCTCAGACCAAAGGGGAGGTACCATTTTAAATGGTACCTTCGGCACCGAAGGCTGTTTTAGACCGCTAAGGATCTCTGGATTGTCATCGAGAGGCTCTCTCCTCTTTTTATCAGAGTACATCTTACGTAGATGTAGCTCTAGTTCTTCCTGACTGACAACCAGAGTCCCAGACTTCGGTTGCTCGAATAGACCTCGGGCGAACTGATACGGGTCCCTAAAGAATTTCTCTCGCTCCCTTTTGGTTCTTCGTCTGTTGTTACAGAAACGCTCGGCGCGACAGAGGGCACTGTGTTTGTTCTTTAAATGCACCCACACTTCGTACAGCCCCTCCCGTTCGCTGCCCGTAGCGGCTTTGAACCGTTTTCTGAGGGCATTCTTGTCTGCCCGACACTTCAGAATGTCCCTCTGCCTCCTGCTAGTATTCTGCTTGGCACACGGCTGTGCCTTTACTACTGTCCCGAACTCGCGGGAGCAGTGTTCATATATTACATCACCAAATTTAGTAAGCTTGTCGCCTAGCGACTTCTTGTTTAGAGTTTGTTTAAGTACCTCACATAATGTAGCCTCCAACTTACACCACACCACCTTCTCGCTCGCAGGTGGAAACCTGATCTTGGAACGCACTTCTTCAGAAATCATCAAACGTGCTCCTCCGCAGTCGACGTCATGGGCCTCTCCGGGCGAGTGGGGTTCACCCTGCCCGTCGTACCCTGAAGACTCAGAAACTACCACAGGAGTGGTAGTTTTGCGGCGGCGTTTACTGCGTGGAGCACCCTCGCATTTCATTCTTCCGGCATGCGTTCTCAGACCATGCAACCCCGTGAAGCTTTTCCCACATGTACAGAGCCAGCCCGGACGTTGGGCGAGTGTCTCAGTCCAGGGGCTAGCAAAGTCATCAACGAGGGTATCAATCAGATTGGGCCCTTCATTCTCCCCCCCCCCCCCCCCCTTTCGGAGGGCCCTGGGGGCATATTTCATTGTGGTTGTTCGAAATCGGAGGTATTATACTGTGTTAGGGGTGATCAACCCGGTCCACAGTCGACATCTGTCTCCAGATGTCAGTTTATCCCCCCGGCGATACCGGGGGGCCAGTCTTTCCATAGGTGTCAAAAGGTCTTTCCCGATAGTCACCAGTCTTTCCTGGTAGTCTTGTGGGCTAGCCACGTACAATAAGAATAAACTCACAGGGAGCAAGTACAGCGGGGATCTACAGTCATCAGTAGAAATTATCCTCTTTCGACACACGTTTCGGCCCACGATTCCTAAACGTATTCGGAGGTGGGCCCACCTGAGTTCATGAAGCTCAGGGCTGCTTCCCCGCTGCACGGAATTACCGGATGGTGTTACACTTTCGGCCAGAGACAAGACGACTTTGTGGTTTCGAAGGAGGTACTGTGAGATAAGAAGCCGCCGCGACAGCGTAATTAGAACAGTCCGCATGCCTGGACGACCGAGCGACAAGCTTACTTTGGTTTACCGGACACATGTTGGACTTTTATTAGCAGTTGGCAGAGGAACACTGGCAGACAATTCGTACACGATGGACTTTCAAAGGGATGAGAAACTCCTTTCCGCTAGACACCCGGACCAGCTCACCGAGGCCCGTCCCCTACGTTGTTGCGCTGCGTCCAAAGCCAGCTCGAGGCCCTTTCGGCTGCCTCACCCAGTTTTTTAAGTGTTCGTTTCCGTTCATTACCGCGCAATCCTAATTCTTTCACCACATTGTAGAGCGAAGTGGAAACGAGGCCTCTCGCTCCCACTTTGACGGCAAATACCCGCACTGTGTAAGCCTCGTTTCTCCTCAAACCGGCTGCTAAATCACTGTACTTCTCGAGCTTGTACAAATGATTCTCCTCCATACGCGACTCAAACGGGACCGTCAACTCAATCAGGATGAGTTGCCGTTTTTGCGCAGAATGGAGAACGATGTCCGGTCGCAGGCCGGTTTTACGGATCAACTCGGGATACCGTTCATGGCCTGGCAGATCAACCGCCAGTAACCAGTCCCTCGCAGAGTCTAGTACAGATGGAGCGAATGCGTTTTTGTTGACCTTACCAATTGGAACCTGCCCAGCCTTGAGGAAACGAATGGGGGCGATACTAGAACTGGCTCTGGCGTTAGCCCTCATTCTAGCCTGGTCGACAACGGCTGCTAACTCCTTTAGCACCTTGTTGTGGCGCCATGTGTATCGGCCTTGACCTAGGGCTTTCCTGCACGCGGACAGGACGTGCTCAAGAGTTTGCTTTGATTTGCACAACGGACAAGTCGGATCGTTGGTCGCAGACCATTTAACCATGTTAACACCGGACGGTAATACATCGTACGCCGAACGAACGATAAAGCTCAGTCGCAGCGGGGTCATCCGCCAGATCTCACCCCATGTGAGTATTCTCGGCAATGCGCTCTCCAGGCTGACCCAATGGCCCTGCTGCGACTGTTGGGCTGCTTTCTGGACCCGAACCTCGTTTTCGTTGTCCCTCACCGTTTGTATCACCATGTCTCGGCGTTCTTTGGCTGAGGCCTTTGACCACCAATTGACTTTTCCGTGCCCTAGGCCTCGACGGTCGGTTTGTGTGTAACCCATTATCTCTCTCAATTTTAGTGCGTTCTGGGCAGATTCAATCGCATCGAGGACCCTCCACTCGGTACCAGTCTTTAGAGCGGGCTGGACAGCGATGACATTTGGGTCTGAAGACTCGCGCAGAAGCATGGCGAGCCTTACTTTGCCGACTTTAAACTCTTCGGTTATCGACTTGAACGGAAGTACCAGCTTAGCCTGCTTACAATACAGAGCCACGTCGGTCAGACAAGGCGGTGCACCAATCCACTTTCTTAAGGCTGTGTTGATTTTCTTTTCCATGGTTTCCACTGCAGTCATCGTCACCTCGTAGACTAGCAGTGGCCATAGAAGCTTCGGAATCAACATGAATTGGAGACACCATACCTTGAATTTTCCGATCAGCCTGCATCGCTCGATCGCGAGCAGGCCTGTAGAAAGTGACTCATGTATTCGCCGGACTTCCGCTCTGTCAGATAACTTCGAATCGTAGACGCGACCGAGGCTCTTCACCGGTTCCTCCAGAACCGTAGGGATCTTGTTCCTTGCCACCGTAAAACTGGTCGCCGAAACCAGTGATCCCCTATTTGAAGGCCCAGTCCGTAGCCGGCCGCCCCGTCTAACAGGATCTGCATTGCCATGACAAACAGTATGGGTGAGATCGTACAGCCCATAGCTATCCCAATCTGCAACTCAGTCCACCTCGTGGTAAAGAATGAATGAACGTCCAATCTCGGTCTCCCTGAGTCCGACTTCCTTACCTCAACCACTATCTTGTAGGTTCCGGCGCCATAGTGTGCAAATCGCCGTGGCCGGTGGAAGTCACCCATTATTAGGTCAGAGGTCAGACTGATTCGGATTACGCAAGTCTAGCGTTTGATAAATAGGTTAGTTGCGTGTCCATTACAGGGCGTTACAGAACCAACCCTAACAGCCCTGGGCTGTTGTGTGGTTTTTCTAGGCAAATTTATGACCAGTAGTTTGTCTTTGCCCCTGGACGGTCGGCTTTCTTGATACCACTGTCAAAACCAACGCAAGGCTCATAGCCTGCAACTGGAATCGAACCCGGCATCCCGGCATTACGAAGCGTTCGCATCGACTTAGCCACAGAGCCGACTGTTTAATAACAGCTGCTGGTAATTTGCGAACAAAAAATGGAAGGGTGGGGGTAGAGGGTTAAAAGGCGAGGTTGTAACATTGCACGCCAATACAGAGAAAACATAAAAAAGGAAGGACAAAAAAAAAGGGGGGGGGGCTTGTTATATATATATATATAGTTTGTAGACCCAAAAATAGGCGGGGGGGGGGGGGGGGGAGTAGGTGGCTCAAATGGTCTAATCCTATTTTACGAGCATAATAATATTACTAATGTACTGGAAGGTAAATGCATATAATAATATATTTGAAATCATATTATCTGTATAAGATAATTCTTTGAAAGAGAATTTCTGTAGTATAAGGGGCTGCTTAGTTTCCTTACAAATTATTCATTTTCTATCGTCCTTTTCAGGATGAAATTTTTTATTTGAAGCTCCACCCTGGCTATTGCCGGGGGCTGCAATATAGGCAGGCCATAAATATGGCCAAATGTCTGAACGCGGTTTCTGGGACCTCTCCACGGCGATCCTCATCCGCATGGTGGCACTTTGTGTCATCGGGTGTTTATCGTTTGTGTGATGTCCTGGTGGAGTAGAAAGTCAGTCAGTCAGTCCTTACAAATGTCCTGAACCCCATCAGATTTGACACGATGGTTGTAAATGCCATTCGTGGATGGATTATGTGGTTGAATCAGACGGACGAAGAAAGAAACTTTCTGACAGAAAAAGTGGTAGGGGTTTCAATTATTAGCAGATACAACAGTCTGAACCACATTGGGTGGGAAAGCTAGTAAGTTAGCTAACAGCAGAATTAACCAAGTGAAACATCTTCAACACATTCAGCAAGCTGTTAGACAGGACATCATTCCATGATTGGAGAAATTTAATTTGTAGTGTTGAATAATCATGAGATGTAAGCAAGATATGCCAGAAATATTCCCCGTCTTCTACGACTATGCCCCCCCCCCCCCCCCCCCAACCAATGTTCGTTGATGTACAGTCTTTGAAATCGAATCATGTTTCACCATGTGCCCGAACCAAGCTAGCTTTCGACGTTTTACTACTGCCAAGATGTCCTGCAACTTTGTTTATTTTGTCTTTGATATATTTCCTAATTGTCTGTTCTAATAACAATTAAGTAAAATGTAAGCCATCAGAAACGTAGGCAGCATTTTACAGGACCAAGAATGTTCTATGCCAGCAATGCCAAACTGGCGGCCCACGAGCTGCATTCGGCCCTTTGCAAGCGCATACGCGGCCCACACAAAAGATATATTCTGCAATAATGTTTTATTAAATGATTCCAATTAGTTTGTCTGTGGCCCTCATATGACCACATCTGAGCCATGTGACGGTCAGGGAAGCCTCACTTTGATATGCCTGTTCGATGCAATATATTATTGTCAATGTAAACAAGAAATAGTAAGTGGTGTATTGAGTCGATCCTGACGTAAAGAATAGAATCACGGAGAATCAGTCGACTGGTGATGAATTATTTGGAGTTTTCTTTTTGTAAAGACCTGTAAGAATAAACTGAGATGTCTTGAACAATATTGTCTCACAGGTGAACTATTTCCCCACATCAGAAGCAGACAATTTGCATGCTTTGGACATGAAACGTAAAGGGAAATAAACTATAAATGCCGTAATAACGAGACTTCCGGAGGAGAAGAGAGTGAGGAGGAGAACAAAGAAAAGGATATTAGATGTCTGGCATTATGGTATAAAAGAATACCCGTATTGGAAGCGATTGGTAGTACATGAGACAGAACGCTATGTTCACTCATGTTGACTATAGAATTTACTGTGAGGAGAGTATAAACACTTGAATCAAATGAGTGTTTGATGAATTGTAGCCAAACTTTCAGTTTCCACAAAGAAATCTGCTAGGCAGGAACAGTTTTCTACTCATGTGCCTCTTTGTCACCGGAAATGAGCAGAAGTGGTGTGATAATTGCCCGAGATTGATGCCATTTGTTGTTATATTTTCTAGCTTTCTCAGCACACGTAACCCATAGTTTCATTGACTGCAACCACTCCCTGTGACTCCCTCTAGCCTCCCAGGTATTTCTTCCTCTACACCTGGGGTCTCCGACCTGGCAGTGGGGGCACCCTATAGGGGGAGCACAAGGTTTCAATGGTAGCGTCAAGCAATCAACTCAAGCAAAAGTGAGTTAATTTGTACCTATAATAATCCGTTATACTTAATTTTTGGGTTTAATTTAATTGTAAATAATTATAAATTAAATTAAATTAAAACAATAATAAATAAACAAAACGCCAAGGACAATTTTGATTTCATGAGGAGTTTGTGCATCTCATCATTATGTAGCAAGTCATTTGCAGAACGTCGCTCTCATCACGCTCTGAAAGAAACTAGGTCTCTCGCCAGCTCTCCCACGCCCTGTACTTTCATTCTCATAAGTCCCTTATATCCTGTGCCCATCTTCGTGTTGGTCGGCCCCTGCCCCTCCTTCCTGGTACCATGCCTTCAGCTTCCGAGACAAGATGCTGTTTATTAGTCAATCTTCCTTGATGTTCAGATCTTTCAAGATATCAGTTTGTAAATCCACTGTTGAAAAATATTTCCAAATAATATGATTAACACACGCATTTAATTATAGATTAAGAAAACATTCTGATCATAGCGTATTTCCATCTTTTCTGTTTCCCTTCTTGAGGAACGTAATATCCTCCTCTCTTTAATCACATTTGGTTGTGTTGGAGATGTGAAGAGGGAGGGGAGGGGAGGGAGGGGGCTTACCATTTCTTAAAGGGGCTGGACCCAAAAAAAGGTTTGAGACCATTGCTCTTCACTCTACCCCAGCCGGTTTATATTTCTATAACGATCTAGTTTGTCTGAACTGGGGCTGCAGTAGCTAAGTGTGGGGCACAGTTAGTCGAACCGTCATTAACACCAGGAAGTGCATGTAGTAAAAAGTACGTTTGAGAACCATTGTCTTCACTGACTTTAACAGCCGGTGAATGTAGTCTGTATGTGAACGATCTAGTTTGTCGAACTGGGGCTGAATGTAGCTAAGTGTACGTGTGAAAGTAGAGTATGTCGAGCTGACTTTAACATTGAGAAGTGCATGTAGTAACTGTGTACGTGTGAAAGTAGAGTATGTCGAGCTGACTTTAACATTGAGAAGTGAATGTAGTAACTGTCTTTGTTTGGGATTAAAGGGGATCGAGCTGACTCTAACACTGGGGAGTGAATGTAGTAACCGGCTATGTCTGGAAGTAAAGTGGGTCGAGTTGACTTTAACACCAGGTGAATGTAGTAACTGTCTATGTTTGGAGTTAGAATGGGTCAAGCTGAAATTAACATTGGTAAGTGAATGTAGTAACTGTCTATGTTTGGAGTTAGAATGGGTCAAGTTGACATTAACATTGGTAAATGAATGTAGTACAAGCTGACATTGACATTGGTAAGTGAATGTAGTAATTGTCTACAAGCTGGAGCAGCGAATACGGTTGTGATTAGTGTACATACATACTAATAAAGTGGCTCATCCTCCAATCAGCCCTTTTCGACTTATTCTTCTCATTCTCCCTAGTAGTCCTCTCGTGCGACATACATCTGGTACTGGGCTCTATAAGACACGCTTTCAGTGAAGATTGTATTGTATCCCTGATCATCAGCGATCTTAAATTGACCGGGCTTCATACAACGGTTATCAAAGATATGCTCAGGAAAGCAAAGACGGTTTATGCTGGCCGTGTCAGTCCATAAGTACCCACCTGTCTACCAACACAGAGACAGACAGGCAAACAGACATTCCTACTTACAAATGTACGTACACACATAACACATACATACTTACACACACAGATACATACATACATACATACATACATACATACATACATACATACATACATACATACATACATACATACATACATACATACATACATACATACATACATACATACATACATACATACATACACATACATACATACATACATACATACATACATACATACATACATACATACATACATACATACATACATACATACATACATACATACATACATACATACATACATACATACATACATACATACATACATACATACATACATACATACATACATACATACATACATACATACATACATACATACATACATACATACATACATACATACATACATACATACACACATACAACCTCCTCCCCCCTGCACACACGCACACACATACATACATACACACATACACACAGAAATACACACACATACATACATACATACATACATACATACACACATACAGACAGACATACACACATACAAATACATATATACATGCAGACAGACAGACAGACAGACAGACAGACAGACAGACAGACAGACAGACAGACAGACAGACAGACAGACAGACAGACAGACAGACAGACAGACAGACAGACAGACAGACAGACAGACAGACAGACAGACAGAAGGAGTCGTGTGGTAGATTTTCTCAGTATGATGCAGGTATTCGAAATGCCACCCCTCAAATGTTCAAATTGTAATTTTAATTTCGCTGCTTATGCCGCCTCATTACGGTGCCACCTGACGCGTCCCCTCTCGCTATCACAGCCCAGCACTGCCCTCAATACACACATACATAAGAGCAAATAATGAATATAAACATGTCCTCACCTAAACTGACAAGCTAATTTTATTGCTGAAAGAAACCTCTTATTTAACAGTAAACAAGATTTCGTGCACGTAAACAAAACAATCCTCTTTGGCAACAACAGCACATGTAAAACACATTAGATACAACTATTGCAACCGACCGTGCTAACCTTCCCCTATTGTCCCGTTTACGTTACACATTGAATTGCCAGATATAAGCAAGTGTTAACTTCATATTTCAGCTGCACTGAGCGGGTCGATTATTAGGACTCGGCCAGTGACGTGCTGTGTCTAGCACACGCAGCCACACTCACTCCTGGTCCTCGCTGAAGTAGACACGATCGTAACGAAACAGATCAGCAGGGAAACCCCCGCGGAGAGCAACACTGTGTACAATTATTCCGGCCACAAACATTACCTAGGACCGACTGCCATTGATTCAAATAGAAGATACCTGTACAATGTTACGAAATCAGTGTCGCTCTGTTATCACGGGTACGACACCGGTCAGTGATACGATGGAACTGGAGAGGCGATAAAGCGTAACTGGAGTTACGATAAGAATGATTGGCTTTTAGACACATCTGTGTGGACAAAACATTCCGTTTATTGCTTCACCATGTCTGTGTTTATTGGCAAGATGGTGAACTTGTGGAGTAAGCGACACCGCAGTGCAAGTGTATTTATTAAATGTTTTTTATTCTTGTTTTTCTGGATGATAGCAGTTGGCGACTCCACTTTGACAGCGTCGGACAGTTTGGTGAGTACAATTTATCGATCCACGCTTCTGCTCTGCTTTCTGACTGTTGCCTAACTTATATATACACACACACTCTCACTCTAACACTCTCTCTCACACACACACACACTCTCTCACACACACACACACACATACACACATATATACATTACCGATGTAAGTTGTAACCTACCTTCTAGTGCTACTATGCACTTATCCAGGGCCAGGTTAACCACATAGCACACCAAGCACGTGCTTTAGGTATCACAAAGGGACGGGGCACTACATATATTTATAATAGCCTTGGAGCTGAGCGATTATTTTCTCGGTTGAAATATATTTAAAAATCAAACCAGAACAACAGCGCATCAAGGCATGCTGGGTGCCTTATGTCTGTTAAGTATAGAAGCAGATGTGTTTGATAAGATTACTGTGAGGATCTGATCTACACACAAAAGTAGGAGAATATTTTTTTCCAGATATAAATAAAGTTGAAGTATAAAATATAACTGTCCATCTAACTATATGTTTTGTTTCATTTCGATGAATAAAATTGTATGTTATGATTTTTTATTGTTTATATTGTGAATAACATATGCAAGGGAAGCAGTGCTGTCTTAACACATGGGCCCCCTGGGCACTTCACAGGGCTCCATACGAGCATAGGGGCCGCATGCTAACCTGTGTATGTCAAGTGACCATTTACATTTCATTCATGTGAGTGTTTGTCGGAGGGGCCCAGCACACAGGTTTGCCCAAGGGTCCAAAATACTATTAAGACGGCCCAAAAAAAAGGGGGGGGGGGCAGAATATTTTCAGTGCTAGGGGGTGGGGGGGAATGGACGTTGAGATTTCGTTTCGTAATTTCTGAATACCCGAGAGAGAGAGAGAGAGAGAGAGAGAGAGAGAGAGAGAGAGAGAGAGAGAGAGAGAGAGACGCAATCGCAAACTACCGAAAGTAAAACCGCCTAGTGAGATCACAAACAGCTAAAAAATTCTAGGGTTGGTTTGCAACCTCTTGAAACCGACACGCAACAAAAGAAAAAAAAAAGAAAATAAAAGCTCCATATGCTTAACGAGATATCGAAGGGTGGATTAGCAATAAAGCACATCAAACACGTGCTTATGGCATCAAGAAGGGAAGGGGCACTACAGAATTGTCCATAGCCTTGGACATTTTCATTAATATTGGTACTATAGCAAAATTAAAATGTTGTAACTGCCTCATGGTTTAAGGAAGCTCATGTGATCGTTCTTGACTAAGTCTTGTTCATGTCTGCTGTCCCGTTCAGTCTTCCACTGAAGATAAGGCTTTGCAGGGGCACCGAAACTCTAGGTTACTCGCAGACAAAGTGCAATAATCGGAGAAACACATTCAGGAAGATTGTGATAGCTGGAAATTTGTCTTGAGACGTGTCTTGGCTGTCATTCGCACGTTACTAGAACGTGGCTTGGCTTTTGGAGGAACAGAAGAAGGAGTAGATCAATGCAGAATAGTAACTTTGATGGCTGCTTGAGCTCAGAAGCCATTTTGTTTTATTTTTAGCAGACAATCTTCTGAAATACAGGCATTTTGGCCAAAAAAAAGCCTTCTTGCACGTTCAAAACCACCTGTGAATAGCTACTACTACAACTACTACCACTACTACCGCTACTAATACCACTACTACTACCAATGCTGCTACCACTACTACCAAAACCACCACCAGTACCACGACCACTACCACTACTAATATCACTACTGATACCACTACTAATACCACTACTACTACCATTGCTACTACCACTAATACCACTACAACCACTACTACTACTACTACTACTATTACTACTACTACTACTACTACTACTACTACTACTACTACTACTACTACTACTACTACCACCACTACTACTACTACTACCACTACCAGTGCTACCACTACTACTATCACCACTACTACTAATATCACTACTACTAACACTGCTACTACCACTACTGCCACTACCACCACCACTACTACTACTACTAATACTACTACTACCACCGCCACCACTACCACAACCCCTACCAGTGCTACTACTACCACTATAACTACTACCACTACCACTATCACTACTACTACTACTACTACTGCTACTACCACAACTAATACCACTGCAACTACCACTACTACTATCACTGCTACCACTACCACTACTAATACCACTACTACTATTACTATTACCACTACTACTACTACTACTGCCACTACTAATACCACTACTACCACTACCACTTCTACCGCTACCACCCAACTACCACTGCTAGTGCTACCACTACCACTACAACTTCCACTACCACTACTACTACTACTACCACCACTACTGATATTACTACTATTACCACTGCTACTACAACTACTATTACCACTATCAGAGATACAGAAGTTTATATATATATATATATATATATATATATATATATATATATATATATATATATATATATACATATATATACATACATACATACATACATACATACATGCATACATACATGCATACATACATGCATACATACATACATACATACATACATACATACATACATACATACATACATACATACATACATACATACATACATACATCCATCCATCCATCCATCCATCCATCCATCCATCCATCCATCCATCCATCCATCCATCCATCCATCCATCCATCCATCCATCCATCCATCCATCCCTCCATCCATCCACCCACCCAGCCACCCGGGGACCCAGCCAGCCAGACAGACAGACAGACAGACAGACAGACAGACAGACAGACAGACAGACAGACTTACATACATAAGGAGTCGTGTGGTAGATTTTCTCAGTATGATGCAGGTATTCGAAATGCCGCCCCTCAAATGTTCAAATTGTAATTTTGATTTCGCTGCTTATGCCGTACCACCTGACGCGTCCCCTCTAGCTATCACAGCCCAGCACCTCCCTCAATACACTCATATATACATACATAAGAGCAAAAAATGAATATAAACTTGTGCTCACCTAAACTGACAAGCTAATCTTATTGCTGAAAGAAACATCTTATTTAACAGTGAACAAGATTTCATGTACGTAAACAAAACAGTCCTCTTTGGCAACAACAGCACATGTAAAACACATCAGATAAAACTATTGCAACCGACTACTACTCTCCCGTGTACTCTCAAGAAGCATGTGGAATATTCTCAAAGCTGTATTGGAAATGACAGCGTCTTAACGTCCCTTTCTAATGCCAGCTAGGAGGCACATGTTGTAGCAACAGCGGCAGTTGTAATATCTTTCATTAAAATTTTAAGACATTTTAACATGTAGCCGACGCCATTCAAACAAAAAAGACGACTGAAGAGAAGCAAATAGCATGCAAGCGCTACAATTCGTTTTTATTTGGAATTTTTGAAATGAGATTTTATAGAATGTTCACAGTGAGACAAAATGAGGGTGTGAACTGAAGAACTTATACATATTTGTATGTATCATTAGTTGACCAGCTGTGCACTTCACAATATGAATTTTAAATATATGAAGCAGCTACAAATAAAATGCTACCAGATGTTGATTACAAGTCAGCTACAACTTACTAACGTAGCAGAAACAAGTTCCCCAGTGATGGAGATGCGTCAGTGGTTTATCTGAATGTCAGAGATACATTTTAAACAACTGTTTACACTACTGTTTAAATCTTGACACTGCGATGAAAAGAAAACAGAGATATAAAAAAAAATAATACCAAGGAGATTTTATTTTCTTAGTTATGTTCTACCTAATATCACTTCCTCATCTAATACCAATGAAAGGTATGTCAGTGCTTTCCACATCTGATGATGCTAACCCAGAAGACTTCAACAGCAATTTTTCAGCTGAAATTCACTAGTTTTATTAATTTCTGCATGTTTTTCCCCCACTCTTTCCATGGTCTGTGACGTTAGTGGCTCTACTTTTACTGTTATTGGCTCTAGTTTTATTTATTTACGACTTCTATGAGATAATAGATACTTTTTTTATGCAAGCAGACAAACTTGGGTGCTTTTTTCTTAGCCGACAACAAATGACGTCACGGGACAATCCAATATTTTAGAAAGTCGTATGAGCGGGTTTTCAATGTTTTTGTGTGCATCAGTGCGTTTCTTACAAGGCCAAGGTTTTTACTCGTTTACCTAACCTTAACCCTAACCAAAACTAGACGCCTAATAATCTACCACCTCCTAAAATAATTGACTGCCCCGTGACCTGTGGATTTCCTCTGTTTGTGGTCGGCTAATAAAAAAGTACCATATTTCTGCTGGTACCAGTCCCCCTTTAGGTGTATTAAAAGCAAACTATAGAGAACCATGGTCACATTTTATTTGTGTGTGTGTATGTTGGTTGGGTGATTGGGGGGGGGGGGGGGGGGGGGGTATACTGTTTATACTTGTGATGCCATACCATATTAACCCAAGAATAACCAAAAGCAGTTCAGAAACAAGCCTATTACATAATAACTAAGCATTAGTCAGATGGCAATAATTTTGCCTAAATGATTGTTCGACTTCCCGTATGCACTAAACAATTTTGAGAATGTCTGACAGGACTGTCTGGAAGTCATAGTGCCCCATCAATTTCTAGAGAGATTCCCTATCAATGCTGTTAAAAGCTTTTTCATAGTCTGTAAATCCAATGTATAGTGCTGATTTCAGTTCAATGCTTTGCTCTATAGTACGTAATGTGGCTATCTGGTCAGTACAGGATTTTTTTGACCGAAAACCTGCCTGTTCATCTCTTAGCTTTTTATCAATAGCATCTTTTAATCTTTCCAAAATAATTCTACTTATTATTTTTCTAGGAACTGACAGCAAAATAATTCCTCTATAGTTTTCACACTCCTGTAGATCACCTTTTTTGGGCAGTTTCACAAGAAATCCTTCTCTCCAGTCTACTGGTATTTGTTCGGTCTCCCAGACTTTACTAAATAATCTATGTAGCAATTCTGCTGATGTGTTAATGTTGGCCCTATGGCTTCAGCTGGGATACCATCTGAACCTGCCGCCTTTCCTTTCTTGAGAAGATTGATAGCTTTTCTAATTTCCTCTTTAGATGGTATCTCACAGTTGATATCCAGTTCCATTTCTAAAGGCTGGATATCTGGGGAAACCTCTGGGCCTTGTCTATTTAGAAGCATTTCAAAATATTTAACCCATCTGTCTATTTAATCTTTAGTGTTAGTAAGTACTAGGGCTGTATCGAATAGTGATTTTCACTATTCGGCCGAATACGAATAGCGGGGCCAACTATTCGGCCGAATACGAATAGTGTAACATCATCATCATGTGCCATGCTTACTGTTGTGGGCCATTATGTCCCGCCACAATCTGCCATGTCATGTAACAAGACTGTCAAAAATTGTCTCTCGTTTTCTTTTTCTGTCCCTTCTTCCACAAATCTTTCCAGTGGTCACCACATGTTCTATTTTCATTCTTCTCATAACATGGCCGAAACATGATGACTGTCTTCTTTTGATGTCTGTGATTAGTTGTCTTCGGGCTTCTTCAACTTTGCTGTCCAGGGTATTTTAAGTATTGTTCCGTAAAACCACATCTCTGAGGCCTCAAGAAATTGTTTGGCCTGCCTACCGATTGCCCAGGACTCACAACGTATTGCCTTTAAATATAATGCTTACTTGACGAGGCTAACAGTAACTATTGTACAGACCACATTTTTCACTTTACAGTTTCAGCCCAAATGTAATCACAACCTTACTTATCCTTCACGAATACAGATGGACTATCAGTCGCACCTCGATATAAATACAAAGACAATTTTTAGCACGCTGCGGTTAGAATTTTATGCAGTATGATACACTTTCAGTGTGAAACAAGGGGGGGGGGGGAAACTCTTTTCGGCAGTGGCGAGGAAAGACAATTTAAATTTTACTTTTTAAGTATCTTCATGCCTTCTTTAATAATGTCACAATTTATAGCCGACTTTACTTGATTTTCGCCGCGACACCCCTGGCATACGCACCCATTTTGAGAACCTCTGCTGTGACGCCTCGGTCGAGTCAGCAGGCAAAGACGTTGCCAGCTGCTGTACTACGCAACAGGGTTGCAGTTTCTCTCGCTACGACAGACTTAGGCAACATCAAATATTGTGTTAATGAGAGAGTTTTTTCAGTCTATCACAGTGTATGCAGAAACCAGTGTAAGGTAACCACTATTCGTTTTCGGCCCGACCACAAGTATTCGGCTAAATACCGAATAGTTATTAAGTCCACTATTCGGCCCTGAAGCGATTACGAACGAATATTCGGTACAGCCCTAGTAAGTACCATTCCTTGACTTTTTTTATTGATCCAGTTAGCTGACTATATTTACACACTAATTTTCTTGTGTTACTGTGAAGTTCTCTGAGGTTTTCTTTTGCTGCTGCTGTCTCCGCTTCTTGTGCTAGATCATTTAGATATTACACTTTATCTGCCCTTATACGCCTCCTAACTTCCTTATTGTCTTCTGTGTATTTATCCTAAGCTCTAGCACAAGCAGCTCTAGTTTGCGACTAGGGGTAGGGTTGGGCTTGAGGTTGACTGCCTCATACTGTAAAAACAATAACCACAAAAACCAACCAACCATGGATAAGTCTTAAAATGTTCAAAGTACTTTAATTGTCGAGCCTTATGCTGGCCAACGTTTTCTTGCAGCCCTAGTTTGTGTAATCTTAATAATGCGTAGAACTGTGATGGCCTCGGTGTTTTCTCGCCATCAACAACAACATTGCCCATTATAAAACAATATATACAAATCTGATTTAATCAGAAAACGGTGTACTTGTAATTATGTAAAATGACTTCTGGGATAACAGGCCAGACAACAAGATTTCAAATCAACGTGTTTATTCAAGCTAGCAGAAATTACAACCTCCTCAGCTGAAACATGGCGTCTGTGCGACGCGGGTAAATGAGCCATTCGGCCAGCTCTATTGGGACTGCATTGTCGTGGTAGCTGCGGCCGTGGACGAATACGATCAAAGTCCACGCGATCCGGACAATTCGCGATTACGGTTTTTATGAAAGTGCCATTACAGGCAGCCATGGCTTAATGTGGTAATACCAACTGTAGCATGGAACTTAGATTTGGGGGTAGAGCAGGCCATGATTTTGCTCAACTGTGGCACTGTGAGCATTGCACCCTTTTCCCCATAGGGTGCAAAGGGATTGAACATTGTAAACGGATTCTACATGAAGGGGAGGCAAGCAGTTTGGATAGTTTCAAACGTTCATCACTGTCAGTAAAATTGTGTAACCAGTATTGTGTACAGGAAGCCGCGAAAGTGAAGTAGCTAGATTCTTGTATACCGCATCGGATGTCTTGGTTTGAGTCCACCTGGAAGTTGATTTTGATTTTATAACTGGCCTTGGCTCCTAGGTCGAAATAATAAAGTAGGTAGCAGGAGATAATCGACCTCATGCTGAACTCATCAACCACCGAATATTGATTGCTCTACACCAGTGTTTCCCAGACTTGCTTTTTAGTTTTTAGTTCAAGAATAACAATCGCTCAGCGCGCCACACCCTTTCCCACCCCCTTTCCGCCTCCTTCTCCTTTGTACGGAAATATCGTCACCATCATGTACCATGCGGAAAAGTATTTGGGTGTCCATCATTTACTATCATACACCTTCAGATCGGGTAGTAGTTTTGTATCCTACCTAACATCCGGTGCATATCTTCGTGCTGGTCAGCTCCCACCCATCTTTCCTTTTACTGTGTTGTGCCACAATTCCTTCAAGTCGATTATGGCGCTTGATATGGCCAAAATATTACAGTTTGCGAAACAAGATGCTATTCACCAGCTTGTCTTCCTTGATGTTCAGATCTTTTATGATCTCAGTATTTCTTTTCTTGGTCCATAGTAGTCTGAGAATCTTTCGTCAGCACATCAGCTCACAAGCCGCTATTTTCTACATTAATCACTGCGAGGTAGTCCACGACTCACATCCGTGTGCTTCTACAGTAAAAATGCATGCAGTCAAAAGGTTAACTTTGATTTTCTTGCTAGTGCTTAACCATGTACTTTTAACCCTGTTTAATCTTTGTATTGCGATTATCATCCTTCTGTTGAACAGTCTTCACTGATGTTTATGATAGAACCTAGATATGTATTTTGTATCATAGTCATGTATATAAATTTGACTCACAAATTACGACTGATCTTATAGTATACAAAATGATGTCTTCATTGAGCATTAGATACATGTGGAGAATGGAGGAGGTTGGAGTCCGAAAGGACTCCTATGTGGTGAATTACAAATGGATAGAAGATATCGAAGTCGGCATTTGTTAGAGAATAAAGATTTTTTCAAGCCGCACGTGAATGATACTGGTATGGAGGTAGATTCATAGAATGCGATGGGCCGTGTTGTATGGAGGGGGAAAGTGTGGAAGGGAATAGGCATACAGGAGAACGCGACTAAGGATACGTTATGAGCTCAACATCTCAGAAGAAGCAGATTAAACATAGGCTATGGCAGCAGTAGTTCTGAAATCCAACATTCTAATTGTGGAGGAAGTTTCTTAACGCGAGCGGGTCTTGCTAGTCGTCAACATGGGCCTCCATACAGCACAACAAAAGACTGTTGCCTGTAGAGACGGAAAGTCAATCCTTCAGTGAGTTTGTTGAGCACAACAGCATGTAGACGGGTGATCGAAAAAAAACAATGTGTAGTCAATAGATGGATGAATCTATTCGTGACACATGCATGCCTCTGTTTCCGTACATCCACTCAGTTTCTAGTACATCTTTCATCACTTCTTTATATTATCGTTATACAGTCGCAGCAAGGCCAGTGGATCGGTCTCGGGAGCGTCTTGTCACGAATTCTCACATGAGGTAAGATCTAGCGAATGGCCCCACTGGCTGAGTTTTGTCATAAGAAGTGCTTAGGATGTTTTACCCTCTGGCGCCAACACTGTGAAGTGGCGTGCGACCGCCAACCCGACATATTCTCTATGCAGAGCCAAACAAACGCTCGAGCACGAATTTTGCGCGTGCAAAAAAAAAAAAAAAAGCCCTAGGCCAGAAGCGATATACTTGGTGACACAGCAAAGTCATGAAAGAGATAACGGACATTTTGGACCGAGCCAGAATGATGGCCAATGCGAGGGCCAGTCCTACCATCGCCCCTGTGCGCTTCTTCAAAGCTAGGCAGATTTCTAAAGGTAAAGTCAACAAGGTCGTCTACGCTGCATCAATACTTGACTGTACGAGGGACTGGTTACTGGCTGTCGGCCTGCCTGGTTTCGAAAAGTAACCAAAGTTAATCCGGAAATTCGAGCTGAGACCAGACAAAGTTCTGCACTCTACAGAAAAAGGTCAGCTCCTCCTGAGAGAGCTACGTACGAATCGCGGATGGAAAAATAATATATATCACCTGTACAAGCTCGACAAGTACCGTGAACTCGTGGCCCGTTTGAGGCGAGACGAAGCGTACACAGTGAAAATCTTCGCCGTCGAGGTCGCCGCAAGAGGTCTTATTTCCACTTCCACATGCAATGTGCTAAAGCAGCTGGTCTTGAGAGGAAACGAGCCTAAACGGTCACTAAAACAACTGGGTGAAGCAGCAGAAAGGTCTTCAATCGGGTGCTGGACGCAACGGAACGTCCTGGGCGATTGGTCTCGGTAGAGTTGTTCGAGTCCCTAGTGAAAAAGAATTTCTTATCCATAAAATGTCAAAATGTCCAATAAATGTCTGCCAGTGTCTCTCTGTCAAATGCCAAAGTCTAACAATTGTCCGATAAACTAACTGTAAGCTTATCACTCTGGTCGAGAACAATAGTTCAATAAAAATTTCCTCCAGTTGTCAAATGTGTTTGACCTAGATTTCTGTTGTACATGATCTTGATGGTATTTAATGAGACTTTGAGACTTCCTGCAAGTCGCCTATCTAGGCGTTGTCGTGTTTTGTTGTTATTATTGTGTAGCTCATTATTCACATGTCCTCTGCGTAGGTTATGCTCATATTTCATGGCCCCTGCAGAGAAGAATCCTTTTATTTTCTTTACTTTTCCTGTTAATGCTGTTCAGCGGGGAATTACTTATTATCTACCGCATTTTCATTTTTCTTATCTCCCTACTTCTTATTTTTCATTTTTTTCTTCCCACTAGCAAACTTTTAATTGACGATTTGTGATTCTTATAGCTGTTCGCACGTGTTTCTCATAGCTGGCTTATTGACTGAACGTATCTTTATTGTTTATCAGTAGTGTTTTTCACAGCTGAATAACTATAGGTATTCCTTTACTGTCACCATAAACTAGTTTTGCCGTTAAGGGGATTGGGGAGAAATTTGTTTAATGTAGTGCACACTGACTGGCACTGGCTATTGTCATGCCTGAAGGCGTAAGGTCTCTTTAATATTGTCAATCCATGTTTTCTTGGCTGTCCTCTTGCTCTTGTGGCTAATCCTCTGAGATGTCTTGTGTGTGATGGTATTTGGTGTTGCTGAATTCTAACGAGATGGCCAACATTTATGGAATTTTCTAAGGGAGTTCTTGCTGAGAGTAGCTATCTGTTGTCCATAATTTATCCAAGACTCGCCTTTACACGCTTTAATTTTTCGTTTTGTTTTCTGCTTGCTAATCTGCAATGAATGTAATCTTAACGGGATTTTGATTTAAATCATTTTTAAAACGCTTTCTTCTTTTTGGATATGCTGTCTTTAACTTATTGTTACATTAGATAGTTCTTAAACGTTTTACTTGACTGGTATTAAGTGTGTCTAGCATAACCGTCCTCTCTCAGTCCTTGATACACAAGGAGTTTCTAAATTCACCCCAGAATCTCAACGTACCTACCTTAACTCAAACCATCACTCCTGCTCAGCCAACATTTCTAACGATAACCAGTACATCAGCCGTCAGTCCTCAGATAGTAGAGGCCATTTCATATACTAGTCAGAACATGGGCTCAGTAGTTACAGGTCGACCAGTTCTGCTAGCTATTGAGTACCCATTGGAATGTTGGCAAGACATGGAACAGCGTCAAGATTCTGAACCCACGAAACCGTTAAATTCACCCATAGACCTAGCGGACACACCGTCTGACAGGCATCCCACATGCGACTGCCAGCATCACACTCAAGTGTTAGCCACTAGCTTAACAACACTTATTAATACTCTCTCCAATCAGCTACATAAGGACTACGACACACTCAGGGCAGAAATCCAGCTTTTGAGAGAGGAAAACAAAACATTAAAATAAAAATTATTATTGAAAGTAAGCAGCGTGTGCCAGGAGTTGACATGGTGACACAAACTGAAGTTCCCCAAACATTACAAACTTCCTCCAGGCAGCAACAGGAAGCCAAACAACCACCGAATCAACAGGAGCAGGTTGAACAAGCTCAACAGCGCGCCTATCCAATTGACGTGAAGATAACCAATCGATTTGATGCGCTGCTGGAGCAGTCAGTCGACAGTAGACCACCGGCTAAAACACCACTATTATGCACTCCACGCCTACAAGTCACATCGGAGGAGGTGCATAAAGATGTACAAACTGAACGACAACAATGGCAGACGCAGCGGGCAAGGCGCTCTGGCTACCAATTTACACAAGTAATACGGCCAGACTCCACCCACCTTATTATTGGCGACTCACTGCTAAAAGGTCTGTATAGTGATCTAATGTCTACATCTAATAAGGACTTAGTTTCTGTTGTTCCATTGCCCGGTGCAGGGGTGGACAGGCTTGCAGACAAAATAAAGAGACTGGACACAAACATCAACATCAAGAAAGTGACAGTTCACATAGGGATAAATGACACAATGAACAATATATACATCACCGACTTCCAGCTGCGGGTGCTGCTGGATTCATTGTGTCGTACATATCCTTCATCTACTAAAGTTTTCTCTTCTATTCTGACGCCGATGTTTGGCCATCAGCGTCGACTGGCTGACAGAAACAATAAGGTGCTAGAGATCTTTTGTAAACAAAATAATTTAACTTTTATCAACCACACACCATTTTTTACGGCACAGTCTGGCGCCCCGAAGAAGCTCCTATATAAGGACCAGATCCACAGTTCTACACTAGGGACAAGCATCCTGGCCAAGAATTTAAAATATCCAGCCAGGACACAGCTCGTACCTAACACAGAAGTGCCAATAGCACCTGTTTCTGCTTCACCTGATTATCAGGCCAAACGATACAAACCAAGCACTATGAATACTAGCGCCCCATTACAGGACGCTCGATCCTCCAGCACCCCTGGAGTACCCACGCCATCACGTGGAAATCAACCACACCCTCACACACCCACCTTCGTACAGGAGAGTAGCAACTATGATTATTCCTTTCCTCCACTTCCAAGTAGGGAAAAGTCTGTCAATAGGACTGATGGGCTCGGGACTGCGGCTAGAAACAACAGCGTACCCGACCGACAATATCCTTTGAATTGGAACCGAGATTTCTACCATCTCATGCGCTTCGATCCTGAGATTCTGCGACAAGCATTTATGATGTCAGCACAGTGCAGACCAGCCAGATACAACGCTTGCTAAAAACAAAAAACAAAAAAAAAACAAAAAACAAAAAAACGCTTACCCTATAACAGTCGGACAAGTTCTTTTTAAAGCGCTTATTTTATTATTACTGTGTTGCCCACTCGATCAGCAGTGGGTTACATAGCCATACTTATAAACAGTCATTTGTCTATCAAACTACACTTATTTTGTATATTATTTGAGCTAGTTATAATACTGCTTAAATCTGCTAAACTGTAAGTTAGGTGGTGGTGTATATGAGTTAAAACATTGTAATTCATTGTAATCCATTTTTTCTGCACTATCTCCATTTTAACTGTTTTACTTATTTTTTTTCACGTTCAATACTATATTATTGTTGTAAATTTGTTTTTACTCTTGTATTGCCTGAATAATATTTTTTGTGTAACTTGGTATTTGCTGGTGCTGGCATAGCTTATATTCTATTGCCACACTGCAGTTTATAATGTCTAACACACATGAGCCCTGGCTTAGTAAAACTGGGCTTAGAATAGGTCATCTGAATATTTGCCATCTTCTGGGAAAACTGCCCAAACTGTCCCTTATTCTTAGTCAAAATTTTCAGATGTTCGGTCTTAGTGAGAGTAGATTAAATGACAACATTACAGATGATGATATACATGTTAATGGTTTTAGTGTTATTAAAAGAGACCCACATAAGAAACAAGAAACGGGTATAGCGGTCTACGTCAGTAATTCCCTTAATGTCCAACGTAGACTAGACTTAGAGACTAGCGATGTAGAATGCATATTTTTAGAAGTTAAGCTACAAAACCACAAACCCATCGAAGTTGGTTATCTCTACCGCAATCCTAGCGCTGATAATATATGGTATGACAACTTTACCAATATGATGGATATGGTGTTCAACAATGCAGGGGAAATTATACTTCTTGGGGACTTCAATATAAATGCCCTAAAATCCAACAAGACGTGGGAAGACATAATTACCTCATTTAATCTCAAACAACTAGTCAAACAAGCTACTAGAATAACCAAATCGTCGTCAACCCTTATAGACCATATTTATGCAACATGTCCTGACAACATTATAGAATGCAAGGTACCCACTACAGCACTGAGTGACCATTACCCCGTAATTTGTGTGTGGAATAAAAAAAAGGCGTAAAAAATGTTAAACACAAGCATGTAAGTATTAAATTTAGAAGCTATAAAAATTTTAATCAAGATGCATTCCAACTAGACTTGTTCAATTCACCTCTTGACCACGTTTATCAGCTCTCTGATTCAGATGACGCTCTTGAATATTGGCTGAAAACCTTCTCTAGTGTATTTGATAAGCATGTGCCAGTTAAGGAGGTCCGTGTAAAACATCAAACTAAATCCCCTTGGATCACACAGGAGGTAGTTGCGATCATGAGAGAGCGAGATAGGGCGCATAAAAAGAATGATATAATCACATACCGGAATCTGCGAAACAAAGTCCAGTATACCATAAATGCCAACTGTCCCATCTGCATTTATCAGATTTTGTGAAAGTGTATCCACATCTAAAATCTGGTTCATTAGACAGTAGTATTCCAGGTAACTATAGACCGATCTCCCTGTTTATCATCACTATCGAAACCACTAGAGAAACATATTCATAATGGAAATTTTCAGCACTTAGATCACAACAAACTTATAGTGGATAACCAATCAGGTTTTCGACCAAACTATTCTTGCCATTCTGCTTTAACTAACATGATTGAAAAATGGCACCAGAATGTTAATGATGAGAAAATATGTCGCGGGGTGTTTTAACTAACTTTAAGAAAGCTTTTGATATGATAGACCATAACATTCTTATAAGAAAATTAGAAACAATGAAATTTAACCCTAGACTATTACAGTTAATAAAATCCTTTTTGTTAAATAGAAAATAAATAATCTGTTACAATAAATCACTATCGCAAGCCACTGAATTAAATACTGGGGTACCTCAAGGCTCGATTCTCGGTCCTCTGTTATTCAATATCTACATAAATTACCTTCCTTTATGTCTGTCGTCGTCCTGCGATTTATTCGCAGACGACTGTACCATCTATGCATATGCTCGAACATGTAATTTACTAGAGTCCTTATTACAACAAGAATCAAATAAGGTAGTCCAATGGAGCAGTGCAAACCGTATGCAAATAAACATTAATAAAACCAAATCTATGCTAATAACGACCAGGCAAAAACTATACAGTTTAAATTCTCAGAGAACGCTTCAACTCTACATTGGGGGCACTCAAGTAGAAAATGTAATTGATGCAAATCTAACATTCAACTTACACGTACAAGCACTTGTGAAGCAAACAGCTAAAAAGGTTTACCAGCTTGCAAAAATTAAAAACTTTCTTGATGAACACACAAGAAAGATATTCTATATTTCTCACACCCAGACACATGTAGACTATTGCTCTACAATATGGGATGGCTGTTCCAGCTCTGTTATCAAGCGACTCACATCACTGCAAAAGCGCGCCATTCGCTTAATTAGTAACAATCATGGAACACTGAGCTCCGAAACATATAAAGGTCTTAGACTACTACCGCTTCGTGAACGTCTACTTTTCAATAAGGCAAAATATACTTACAAAATATTATCTCAAAAGGCTCCATGTTACTTATGGCCGTTGTTCAAATATAATGAACGGCATAGTAAGCGTCTAAACATATTACACATCCCTAAACCTAGGATAGACCTTTATAAAACAAATCTGTCATATTCCGCAGCTCAATTGTGGAACTATCTACCACAACAAATCAAAAGTACCACTAGTCCATATACATACAATCGGAAACTGTTCGAATATTATCTGAGCACCGATTATATGCCCCCATAGAAGATAAAACATTTATGAAAAATAGCGCTCATTTTTCTTAGATTTGTTACAACTAATACGTTTTACTGTAGTTAGAAATGTGCACATTCCAGTGCTTGTATTGATTATTTCGATGCTATTGCTAACTTTTAATATTACTTGATGTGTGAATGAAATGATGTAAGAATGGAGGAAGACCTCGAAGGGCAGAATGTTAGACGGGCCTGCGTGCCCAATTCTCAACCCTTTAAAAATAAAGTTTGTTCGTTCGTTCGTTCGTTCGTCCGTTCTCTGAGTATATTCGTCAGAAAGAATTTTGAGCAACTCTTTCCAGTCTTTTTTTTAAATTCCATACGATCAAACGAAGTCTGTGTCTCCTGAAGTTGCTATAGTATGAATTACTAATTTTTAAACAAATGTTTTTTGTTGAGGGCGTTTTTTTTTTTTTTGTGGGTACTATGCGTTCTTCACAGCTGACTATATATATATATATATATATATATATATATATATATATATATATATATGCTTTGTAACTGATCATACTTATTCTTTATTGTTTACTATATGTATCCTTCTAGCTATCTACAATTGATATTCCGCCCTGTGTCGCTTTTGGTGCCCTCTTTTGGCAGAAAAAAGGACGCATAAAGCACCCCCTCCCCTTATTCCACCGTCCGTAAAAGTGATTAATTAAGGGATTTGCTGAAATCGGATGTATTGGTATGAAAGGCGCACATATCGTGGCCTAGCTGTAAACCACAACGATCGTGCCAACCGATTTTTTAAGGACAGAAGCAGAAGTTGAATTTATGTTTATTATTACTGATTGTACATATTTATCAAAACTGACCATATATCCAACTTGCAGCTGACTATACGTATTGCTTGTACATGATAGTATTGCCTGTAGCAGAGTGTGCGTGTCCCTTACAGCTGATTACACACACACTATTGAGCAGATTCAAATTATTTTTCGTTGACCACTTTCAGCTAGGTCCGCTCACATTTCTGCTCACTTTCCTTTCAGCTATATTTGTGGTGACGTTTTCTGGTCTCGATCTCATTTGATTTTGGATTGTGTTCATATTGAGCAGAGAATACGTCTACCTTATATATATTACCGTCCATCTTATATGTGCGTACCTTTTTTTAAAAAAAAATTCTTTATTAAACCTGCACTCACAACGTAAATGCATTTGATGGTCAGTTGACTATTGTAGGTCGACAAACCCTCAAATAGGTTGTCCAGCCTGGCCGGCTACCAGAGCTTCCCGTTAAACAGTCTGCAATCACTCTACCAATCACAGAAAATATTCGCCCGTATTCAGTCTACTCTTTCCTGACATGGGTTCTCAAACCAGTCTTATCACCGTGTTTGGGTATGAGATAGTAGCAGGTATCATCACAGCAGTGACTGGACATGAGATAGTAGCAAGTGTCATCACCGCAGTTGCTGAAAATGAGATAGTAGCAAATGTCATCACCGCAGGGGTTGGGCATGAGATAGTAGCAAATGTCATCACTGCAGTGATTGTGCATGAGATAGTAGCAAATGTCATCACTGCAGTGATTGTGCATGAGATAGTAGCAAGTGTCATCACCGTAGAGGTTGTGCATGAGATAGTAGCAAGTTTCATCACCGCAGTGAGTGTGCATGAGATAGTAGCAAGTGTCATCACTGCAGTGATTATGCATGAGATAGTAGCAAGTTTCATCACCGCAGTGATTGTGCATGAGATAGTAGCAAGTGTCATTACCGCTGTGATTGTGCATGAGATAGTAGCAAGTTTCATCACCGCAGTGATTGTGCATGAGATAGTAGCAAGTGTCATTACCGCTGTGATTGTGCATGAGATAGTAGCAAGTTTCATCACCGCAGTGATTGTGCATGAGATAGTAGCAAGTGTCATCACTGCAGTGATTATGCATGAGATAGTAGCAAGTTTCATCACCGCAGTGATTGTGCATGAGATAGTAGCAAGTGTCATCACTGCAGTGGCTGGGCATGAGATAGTAGCAAGTTTCATCACCGCAGTGAGTGTGCATGAGATAGTAGCAAGTGTCATCACTGCAGTGATTATGCATGAGATAGTAGCAAGTTTCATCACCGCTGTGATTGTGCATGAGATAGTAGCAAGTGTCATCACTGCAGTGATTGTGCATGAGATAGTAGCAAGTTTCATCACCGCAGTGATTGTGCATGAGATAGTAGCAAGTGTCATCACTGCAGTGATTATGCATGAGATAGTAGCAAGTTTCATCACCGCAGTGATTGTGCATGAGATAGTAGCAAGTGTCATCACTGCAGTGGCTGGGCATGAGATAGTAGCAAGTTTCATCACCGCAGTGAGTGTGCATGAGATAGTAGCAAGTATCATCACTGCAGTGATTATGCATGAGATAGTAGCAAGTTTCATCACCGCAGTGATTGTGCATGAGATAGTAGCAAGTGTCATCACTGCAGTGATTATGCATGAGATAGTAGCAAGTTTCATCACTGCAGTGATTGTGCATGAGATAGTAGCAAGTGTCATCACTGCAGTGATTATGCATGAGATAGTAGCAAGTTTCATCACCGCAGTGATTGTGCATGAGATAGTAGCAAGTGTCATCACTGCAGTGGCTGGGCATGAGATAGTAGCAAGTTTCATCACCGCAGTGATTGTGCATGAGATAGTAGCAAGTTTCATCACCGCTGTGATCGTGCATGAGATAGTAGCAAGTTTCATCACCGCAGTGATTGTGCATGAGATAGTAGCAAGTGTCATCACTGCAGTGATTATGCATGAGATAGTAGCAAGTTTCATCACCGCAGTGATTGTGCATGAGATAGTAGCAAGTGTCATCACTGCAGTGGCTGGGCATGAGATAGTAGCAAGTTTCATCACCGCAGTGAGTGTGCATGAGATAGTAGCAAGTGTCATCACTGCAGTGATTATGCATGAGATAGTAGCAAGTTTCATCACCGCAGTGATTGTGCATGAGATAGTAGCAAGTGTCATTACCGCTGTGATTGTGCATGAGATAGTAGCAAGTGTCATCACTGCAGTGATTGTGCATGAGATAGTAGCAGGTTTCATCACCGCAATGATTGTGCATGAGATAGTAGCAAGTGTCATCACCGCAGTGTCTGAGCATGCGATAGTAGCAAATGTCACCATCACAGTGTCTGAGCATGAGATAGTAGCAGTTGTCATTACTGCATTTGTTGGGCATGAGATAGTAGCAAGTGTCATCACCGCAGTGATTGTGCATGAGATAGTAGCAAGTGTCATCACCGCAGTGATTGTGCATGAGATAGTAGCAAGTGTCATCACCGCAGTGATTGTGCATGAGATAGTAGCAAGTGTCATCACCGCAGTGATTGTGCATGAGATAGTAGCAAGTGTCATCACGGCAGTGGCTGGGCATGAGATAGTAGCAAATGTCAATACCGCAGTGGCTGGGCATGAGATAGTAGCAAATGTCAATACCGCAGTGTCTGGGCATGAGATAGTAGCATGTGTCACCACCACAGTGTCTGAGCATGAGATAGTAGCAAATGTCACCACCACAGTGTCTGAGCAGGAGATAGTAGCAAATGTCACCACCACAGTGTCTGAACATGAGATAGTAGCAAATGTCACCACCACAGTGTCTGAGCAGGAGATAGTAGCAAATGTCACCACCACAGTGTCTGGGCATGAGATAGTAGCAAATGTCACCACCACAGTGTCTGAGCATGAGATAGTAGCAAATGTCACCACCACAGTGTCTGAGCATGAGATAGTAGCAAATGTCATCACCACAGTGTCTGAGCATGAGATAGTATGTCACCACCACAGTGGTTGGGCATGAGATAGTAGCAAATGTCAATACCGCAGTGGCTGGGCATGAGATAGTAGCAAATGTCAATACCGCAGTGGCTGGGCATGAGATAGTAGCAAGTGTCATCACCGCATTGTTTGAACATGATATATTAGCAGGTGCCAAGGAAGAGATCTGTGTGTGTTTGTGTGTGTGTGTGTGTGTGTGTGTGTGGGTGGGTGAGGGTAATCAAACACTATGTGGATATGTGCTACTTGCCAGAGGCTTTTATTGGGGGTGCGGCGGTGGAAGTTATCTAGGTAATTTTGGCCCGTACGACATATAACGCTTGTGTTTGTGTATGTGTGTGTGTGGACGCATGTATTTATGTACGAAGATACGAAGTACGTACACGTGCATGACTCGCTGGATGCATGGGCATATGTATGTCTGTCTGTCTGTAGTCCATAATACCCATTGTTGTTGTATCACCAAGTTACTGTTGAATGTGTTAGCAGGACTTGCTATGTCTGTGATTTGATATATTCTTTTTTTTTTTTCAGGCCAGCCCAGTTTGCGAGATTTTGCATCCACACCTTTCTAGGGCTGCCTGGTCTCCTCTTTCCTTGTACCGAGCCTCTGTCTGGTTTTCAAAATACCTGATGCACTTGATGCTGATACCATTGTTTTCCCCCTCACTTTTGTCACTACCTGCTGTGTACTGCTAGGCGTCGCAGTCTTACAGTTGACACAACCAAGCAAGAGCGCGCTCGATTGCTTGATATGCTGTGATTTGAAGTCTTGGACTACTGTAACTCATTCATCCCGTCTTCTTCTAGGTCTCCTTCTGCATCTTGGTGTTTCACTTTCATGTTGAACGATCACGTTGCCCTGGATTCATTCTTATTAGGTGGCTAAACCATTTTCAATGTTTAAATGAATTTAACTATATGTATTGTTTCAGTAGTAGTTCTAATCTTTTAACTTTCTATACGATCTCTTCTGGTTTTGTTGGCAACCTACTGTGATTAAAATAAGTTCGTATCTGTTGATGAATGGGATAATGATTTAGCCACGGAGGAGTTAAACTGTTAGAATAACAGATCCGCTAGCTGGCCATATTTGCAATAATGTATTTCTGTAAAGAATGAAATATGACAGAACTGTGTCATACAAGGCAACAGATGTTAAACAGGTTTTCACTGGTGTACTGAACCTGCCTATGAGCCGCTATCTGTAGCAGGTCCGATCGTGTCAGGTGTGTTTCTCTGTGTAACCCTTTATTTAAATCTGCATTGCGGTAGTTAATTCCAGTATTATGATGTGTGGATTTTGTTGTTCAGTCAAGTCCCTTGTTGTTTTTTCGTAACTGTTCATTCAAGTAATACGATATTTGTTCATAATTATTCATTGCATTGAAGATTTTTTTTTTTTTTTTAGCAGTCGTTCATTCCAATATTTTGGTATTTGATCACATAAGTTCATTGCGGTACTTTAGTAAAGTAACAGACAATGCATTGATCGGCACCTACAGACAACATTAACTTTCGAAAGCTATAGTTACCGTGCCGAGAATCGAACCCGTCACCCCCAGACGGCGTGTGCGCCCCGCTATGGAAACAAGTTTACTAAGAACACGGTCAACCAGGCACTCCCCAAAAAAGTGTCTTATTGGCCATGTCTATCTTACAGCTTTAAATCCACAACTATGGAAAACGGACAGAATTCATTTCAAACCATTGAAATGGCACCATAGGTTACAGAAATTTATATTAACAAAGCATAGGTCGAATAACAAGCACAGCGACAATTTACGAACACAGTATGGTACCTTGATGTTTGATAATAGTAGTTCATTCTGATACCTTGATGTTTGATCCTAATAGTTCATTCAGGTACCTTGATGTTTGATCATAGTTGTTCGTTCAGGCCCCCTGATGTTTGATCATAGTAGTTCATTCAAGTACCTTCATGTTTGATCATAGTAGTTCATTCGGATACCTTCATGTTTGATCATAGTAGTTCATTATGGTACCTTGATGTTTGATAATAGTAGCTCATACAGGTACCTTGAAGTTTGATCATAGTAGTTCATTAGGGTACCTTGATGTTTGATCATAGTAGCTCATTCAGGTACCTTGAAGTTTGATCATAGTAGTTCATTAGGGTACCTTGATGTTTGATCATAGTAGTTCATTCAGGCACCTTGATGTTTGATCATAGTAGTTCATTCAAGTACCTTCATGTTTGATCATAGTAGCTCTTTAGATACCTTCATGTTTGATCATAGTAGTTCCTTATGGTACCTTGATGTTTGATAATAGTAGCTCATTCAAGTACCTTGAAGTTTGATCATAGTAGTTCATTAGGGTACCTTGATGTTTGATCATAGTAGCTCATTCAGGTACCTTGAAATTTGATCATAGTAGTTCATTAGGGTACCTTGATGTTTGATCATAGTAGTTCATTAGGGTACCTTGAAGTTTGATCATAGTAGTTCATTAGGGTACCTTGATGTTTGATCATAGTAGTTCTTTCAGGTACCTTGATGTTTGATCATAGTAGTTCATTCAGGTACCTTGATGTTTGATAATATTAGTTCATTCAGGTACCATAATGTTTGATTATAGTAGTTTATTAAAATACCTTGATGTTTGATCATAGTAGTTAATTCAGGTACCTATTTTTGCTGGCATTAGAATGGATTATAAAGTCAGCAACCGATAACACCAGGAATTAAATTCAGTGGACCACTTTAAAAAAAGATTAGTGATCTGGCCTTTACTGATGATATTTCTCTTCTGCCTCACTTACGGAATCAGATTCAATATAAATTAAATATGCTTGTTGCGTTCACAACTGCTGGATCTGAAAATCCATAAAGGAAAGATAAAGATGATGAGAATAAATCAGGCAAATAGTAATCTGGTTTCTATTAATGGTCCCCCATTCCAAGACGTGGAGTCGTACACCTTTTTGGGCAGTAATATAGATACAGATGGGGGAACTGATAGAGATATTAAAATACGAATACAAGAAGCAAGAAAAGCTGTCATAGCACTAATGAATTTGTAGAGGTCAAAAGAAATTAAAAGGAATACTAAACTTAAAATTTTAAATTCTTTTGACAAATCAATACCGTTGTATGGAGCGGAAAAACGGAGAACAACCAAGGCTGTTACAAATAAACTACAAACATTCATTAACTGGTGTCTGCGCAGAACAGAGGGAATTACATGGTATGACAGAATCACTAAAGTAGATCTTTGGGAGAGAACAGCTAGTTCCAGTGAACCAAGAGGTGAAGAAAAGATGCTGGCTTTCGATAGGACACACATTGAGAGAACCGGAAAACAATACAACTATAATGTTTTTGCATTTGAACCCATAGGGGCCTAGGAATAAAGGGAGACAAAAAACATAAGGAAAAGGGAGCTAGAGTGTGAAATTAAAATGATGAGGACATGGGGAGAGCTGCATGCGATAGCAAAGGATAGAACGATTTGGCGTGAGTTGGTTAAGGGCCTACACTCCATTGCGGGCTAGAAAGGCAGAAGAAGAAGTGGCAGACTAAACGGTCAAGAGATTTTCTAGAAGATCAATGCATAGACCGACTGAAAGATGAAGCGCTTCTCAAGGAGATCAAGGCTAAGCCGGTTATGGACAGGCTCATTGAACGAAAACTTACAATCGACGGTAGTAACGAACATAAAAATTATTAATAGCTAGTAATAGGCAGATAAGAAAGCATACGATAAACAAGTCAGAAATACATTGTATAGAGACAGCAGTGTGGGGATGGAGTTTTACCCACTGCCGCGGCGTGCAGTAGCGTGTCGAGGATAGACAGATGTGATAGAAGATTGTAACTGCAGCTTTACAGATTTATAAATAATAATAGGAGGAGGAGAAGGTAAAGCAAACGGTTTATAGATGAACAGGTAAACAACAACGAAGTTCATTGCAGAAAATCGCAACATTGGATCCGCTAAACTATTAAAAGAAAAAGAAAAAAAAAATCGATACACAGATCACGCTATGGAAAAATATGGACTTCAATGGGTTATCGATCTGTGTGATGTGCACGTGAGTACACTGTATAACTGTGCTCCTTGCCCGTTGGCCAGGACAGACAAACACAGAGAGAACTGTGTTCACGTGCAGCGTCTGGGGTAAGGTGAGAAGGATTTGGCACTGGTTCTCAAATGTATCCCTGAGTCAGACGTCGCTCCAGTGAAGACCCAACCTACTTCAGGGGTGAGGCGACTCAAATTATGTCACTACAGAATCAACAAACATTCATAGTTCCAACTTGGACTGACTTCTCCACTGCTTTTAAGTCCTCAGACTAGACAGTAAACCTATGTTAGTCAAATTAAAACAATATACCATGCAGTATAACAATACAACTGATACTCCAGACAACTTAAGAACAGTGAAAGATGGACACTAACCAATGAATGTGAAATAACAAAACATCATTTAATTAGTGCAACACGTGTAGGAAAATTAGGAAAAATGATTCAGCAAGATCAATCTGACCAGTTAAGAGAGCAAAGAATATACTACATCAGTTGGACTCCAGGATTGTCCCTATCAACAGCCATAATTATTACTGCCAAACTGTGGACTTTTTGACCTAGGAACTGGCACATCGTGTTAGGGTTGACTGCAGGTTCTAGCCTACTCCACTTATCTTTCCAGGATGCCCTGTTCTGTTGTGTTGAGGCCTCCTCCCACAACTGGCAGTGAATGTTTGACCTCTGCTGAAATCCATCATGAATCCTCTATATTAGTCATTAGGATCAACAGAACTTTGACTGTCTTTTCTAACACACATAAGTGTTCAGAAAAGTTAATATTAAAGCACGGTCTATGAGTCCGTGTTACTTATTAGTGTTCATAATTACTTGATGCCACCCTCTGGTCGTGGCAGTTGTTGGCAACCCCTCACACAACAGTCTACTAGGTTGGAGATAAAAGCTGATGATGCACCTTCTATAACAACAGACGGTTGTCGGCTATGGGGCCACTGACATGGTGCATGGGCAGGAATGAGTTGTTCGCTGAGGATCCCTACCCTGTAAGCTGGCTTTGGGTTACATTGGATAGCGCTAGGATACTGATCGTCGACTGGGCCTCCAGATATTACTAACATTCCATGCTCATGGACGTTTCCGGATTAATCGGTGATTCAAACGGAGGTAAGCAAGTAGACAGCAACGGCAGCAGCCGTCTGTTCACTCTCGGAAAGCTTAGTCAAGAATCATTTCAAACCAAGCTTCTCCCCCAATAGGTGGGAGTAGATTCATCCGCGTCCAAAGCGGTAGTAAGGCCGATTGAATTTAGCTTCACTATCAATGAATCTCTCACCTATATGACTGAATATATATATATATATATATATATATATATATATATATATATATATATATATATATATATATATATATATATATATATATATCACTCCCAAAAGTATTAGGATAGAATTGAGTACTTAACCCGACATCTTGACACACAGTTACAAAATAAGGACTATTTACTTATAGAGGAAAGTCCAAGATTCGAAAGTGCCTTTTTTTGCATAGGGGTGACAGGATGTGGGCAGGCTCAAGACGAGAGGGGTGTGGGCTGTCATGCAACACCATATACCACGAGAAGCACTTCACTTTTCAACCTCTCTATATCTTTAAATAGAACATGATCAGTGATTGTCTATTATTCAAAATTCTACGAGTATGTTAGTTAGTTAGTTATTCCTCTTGTGCCAAAGATGGCGCATAGGGCAGAGGTCATAGCTTTCCACGTCTGTCGGTTCGTTGCCACTTGATGTAGGTCTTGAGTGAGACTGAGACCTATGGTTGAGCTCTCCCTTGTGATGGTTCTACGGAGAGTTTCTTTTGGTCTTCCCTGTTTTCTTTTACCCTCTGGTGACCATATGAAGGCTTGGTGGGGAAGTCTCTGTATGTCCATTCTGAGTACGTGACCGATGTAATTCCAGCGACGCATTCTAATAAAATCAGACACATATTTTTGTTTTGTTTCCTGTCTTATAGATGTATTTGACCTAAAGTCCGACCAGTGAACATTCAATAGCTTTTCGAGGCATCTATTCTCGAAAGCGACTAGTTTCTTATCGATTGATACTGATGATTTCCAACTCTCACAACCATAAGTTAGCACTGGGATCACACAGGAATTGAAGACCTTAAGTTTAGTGTTGTTGCTGAGTGATCTTGACTTCCAAATGTTTGACAGTTTGTTAAAGGCACTTGATGCTAACGCGATTCGAGTCGTTATTTCTGATGTTGTATCTCCCGCAGAGGTTATCTTGCTCCCTAAGTATGTGAAGCTGGTGATTTTTTCAAGAACAATATCCTTTAGTTTGATGTCTTTCGACTCGTTGGTAAGATCGATGATTTTCGTTTTGGCTGCGTTGACTTGAAGGCCGATTTGGCATGAAATATTCTGGAGGCGGTCCATTTTTTCCTGAGCTTCTAGATGTGTCTACGAGTATGACGGTTTAGATAACTTAAAGAATTACTTGTCAACACAGTTTCTAGTTTGCATGAAATAAGAGATACGGCTATTGTTGCCGTAAACCACTGAAATGTCACAATATATATATATATATATATATATATATATATATATATATATATATATATATATAAGTATCAAGAAAACCTTTGGCTCGGTACTGTGGATACCGCAACCCTTCGGCCTTGATTATATATACGTATATATAATATATATATATATATATATATATATATATATATATATATATATATATATATATGACGTGAACTCATGAATGCAATGATAACATCAAGTGTGCAGAAACATATGTGCAATATCCAGATGGCTTAAACTTAGTCCCCACCAGGTAACTCACACTAGTTATGAGAGTTTGACGTGTGGGATAAGTAACGAAACTAACATTGACAGCTGCGTAGCAAGGTCATGTTGTAACTGGTGCTGAAAATTTCTTCAGCCTCCGCAAGCCTCACTCCACCATACTCCTTTCTCCCCACACTGAAATTATTAAGAAAAGAAAACATCATATTTTGAGTCTTAAGCACTTGAAACCATTTGTTTTTTTTTAACTTTGCTTTCCTCAGATCTTAAAATCAAATTATCCACAAAAATCATGTCACTACTTTTGTTTCGATTGACAGGGTGGTTAAGCAAGAGAGCCGAACTTAAGCCATAGTGAACCTAAGATATGGACGTCGAATAATTATGATTTTAGAAAGAAAAAAATTAAAACTTCTCTCATGATGCTACTGAAACACATGCCGTTAACAGGAATCTTACTTTTAAGATTCATGTTAACGGCATGTGTTTCAGTAGCATCATGAGAGAAGTTTTAATTTTTTTCAAATATTCAACAACAAACTCTAGCAATCTTAAAGAAGACCATTCTAGAGAATCTTCTTTTGAAATTTTGACAGCTTGTGTGTGCTCTTTGAGGATACCATCTTCAAAAAGTTAATTAAAGTTTACGACTTGTTTTGTCTTCTGAAGTTATCAGCAGATTCTTGGGCTCTTGAACTGCAAACCGAGCTGATATAATATCCATGTCTTTGCAGCAAATGTCGATTTCTCGATAAAGTCTGTCAATGCATTCCAACGTTGATATTTTCAATTCTTTGTTGTTGTTGCCTGCAAGTCCATTGGCTATTCACTTGAATCCCAAACTAAAGCTAATTTTTCCCCCTCCATTGATGTCTGGCTCCCAGAAGCGTGCCCCATATCCGTCTTTGACACTGTCTGGGTGCTGTAAATTTCATCAGGGATGGCAGCAGAGCTTACTAACCATTGCGCTCACATGGCCTCCTGGTATCTGACTGAAAAATGACCTTGTCAATCTCCGTGTACCAACCACTTGGGAACATTAGGTCTAGCACCCTATCTACGGTGTCGTATGGTATAAGTCAATATACTGACATTGCGTTGTTAATGATTTATTACTTCAATTTTATCTCATACGACAATCAGCCAAAACTGCAGGAGTGTTTTTTTTCTTCTTTCTGTAACATGCAGGTTGATACATCCTCAGACTTCTTCCTACCCTCATTTCATCTCAACTTGATCTTCTTATGTCTTGCGGCGTCGTTGTGAAGTAATTCATTTCTCGTTTTCTATAAGAAGGGCAAGTGGCCACGGTTTCTTGTGCAATGGATCTTCTGAAAATTACCCTTATTTGTCGGTAGATAATCACAGTGGAGATTGCTTAGAATGGTATTTTAAATAGGATCCCAAGGGACCCATGTTTAAGCAGTTAACCAGCTGTCGTCTTCACAATGAAGTCTGGCTTGAATGAATTTCCAGCACTTTCTGTTTGTTTTTGATGTGACTCAGTGGGCATAAACCGCCATTTGACCTTCACTAGAATTTTGTTTTCCCACATCCTGGCTCTAGTTAATGGTCTCTTAAAGTCAGACTGTACTCTGGAGAGACGGAAGAGGCTGCCTTTCTTTTCCCTAATCTGAACGAAAGACGGATCGTTTACGAGTTCTTTAATTTACCTTGACCTTTCAATGAGTCAGCTGAACATTACAACTGAACATTACAACTGAACATTTTTATTCCTTTTACTGCAGAAGTGTGCTCTTCTTGCTCAGTTCAAAGCTGTCTGCCATTTAACGGGTTGCATTTCTGTCTTTATTCCCACTTTCTCAAACGCCTATTTATTCTCTTTTCTTTGTTTCCATCATATCTCTGTACTTCCGTATTTGCATCTTGCTGTGGTCTGACCCCTTCCCACCCACCGCCTTCTTCCCCTCCTTTTTGCAACAACAACTGTCTAGGCTGTCTAGAGCAGCTAACCTAACAACAACTGGACCTGCATCATATAACACCACAAGGTGGGCATTAGGCTGTGTAGAGCAGCTAACCTAACAACAACTGGACCTGCATCATATAACACCACAAGGTGGGCATTAGGCTGTCTAGAGCAGCTAACCTAACAACAACTGGACCTGCATCATATACACACCACAAGGTGGGCATTAGGCTGTCTAGCAGCACTAACCTAACAACACTGGACCTGCATCATATAACACCACAAGGTGGGCATTAGGCTGTGTAGAGCAGCTAACCTAACAACAACTGGACCTGCATCATATAACACCACAAGGTGGGCATTAGGCTGTCTAGAGCAGCTAACCTAACAACTGGAATTGCATCATACTTTCTGTGTGTCTGCTTGCCTGCTTGTCTGCATGTATTCTCTTCATTTATTTACATACATACATACATACGTACGTACGTACGTACGTACATACATACATACATACATACATACATACATACATACATACCTACATACATACCTACATACCTACATACATACATACATACATACATACCTACATACATACCTACATACCTACATACATACATACATACATACATACATACATACATACATACACACACACACACACACACACACACGCACGCACGCACGCACGCACGCACGCACGCACGCACGCACGCACGCACGCATACATGCATGCATGTATGCATGCATGCATACATACATACATACATACATACATACATACATACATACATACATACATATACACACACACACACACACACACACACGCACGCACGCACATACACGCACGCACGCATGTATGCATGCATGCAGCATGCATAATGCATACATACATACATGCATGCATGCATACATGCATACATACATACATACATACAAATATACATACATACATACATACATACATACATACATACATACATACATACATACATACATACATACATACATACATACATACATACATACATACATACATACATACATACACATACACATACATACATACCATACATACATAATACACACACACACTCACACATACAGACAGACAGACAGACAGACAGACAGACAGACACACACACACAGACAGATAGACAGACAGACAGACAGACAGACAGACAGACAGACAGACAGACAGACAGACAGACAGACAGACAGACAGACAGACAGACAGACAGACAGACAGACAGACAGACAGACAGACAGACAGACAGACAGGAGTTACCAAGGGATCTGGCCGATGCTCAACACTCGGGGGGGGGGGGGGGGCGAGACAGATATACAATCAGCAAGTTACCGGTGAAGGCTCTCTGGGATTAAGTGGACAGTGCAACAGAACAGACCAAGCATCCATACATTGACAGACTAACTGAGAAAGGGTGTCAACAAAAAGATATTTAACACTGAGGGAAAGACATAAAAGGCTTTACACGAGGCCTGCAGTTAATGTTGTTAACATATCGAAGGTTCGTTGGCTACAAACGAAAGAGACGGATCACATGTGGGAATGTCCTGAGTACTGGGATGTCAGTTCTTGATTCATTAATTAATTCATGCATTCACAAAGGGCACAACTCGTGTGATTATTTAAAGCAGAACAGGCTTCATTCAGTAGTTTTACGCGTGCAGGCCTATCAAGTAGCAGATGGGAACACATGTGGAGCTGCCTGCAGTCAAGTAAAGGTAAAGCACCCTTTTAAAGGTCTTCAGGCGTATTGAGCATTTAGTACCTATATTTTTTATAGATCAATCGCCACCCTTTGGTGATGTGGGGAGCATTATCCCGGCTGCTTCTACTTCCCATGAGTTTACTTTGTACCCATTTAACGCTAGGTTGACCTGGGAGCCATGCCATTTTTTTAAATGTCCGGATTTGAACCTAGATCTTCTGACCCGTAGGCGAGCGTTTAGCTGCTACACCGCGGCGGCTCCCCCTGTCCCTAGTGCCGTGAGGTTAATCCTCACTAATCTTTGATCATCAGCGTCATAAAAATTGATTGTAAATAATTTACAGAATGTTCTGGAAATTGTCTGGGTAATAATGTCGACGAGGAAGTGAACTAGCCACAGTCCACTGGATAAGGTCGTGGCTAAGAGTCTTCCAGGCGGAGCACATCACAGATTCTGCGATAGGACTACCATCGCTACTTCGGTGCTGAATAAAGATGAACACAACAAAGACTTAGGCTCGACGTACTCAGCTCCTCCTAACTGAAGTACTAATGTAAGCTCAACACTCTGATCCTGCTTTAATCGTCTCAGTTAGATGAAGAGCTAGCTTTTGAAGGATGAACTACGAGAAAGTGAATTCAGTAAAACCATGTTGTCACAAACATGACTAACGATATGTTTAACAGTGAAAACTTGAAATCAGTATGAACGTAGTAAATAACTGAGAGTACGGAAACGTTTGCAAGCATAAGTACGCTATAGAATAGACGATGAACAGTGCAACAGTCACATTACTTGGTAAGGCTGAACAATGTAATAGTTTGTTCATACACGTCCCCCCCCCCCCCCCCCCCAAGGCTTTGAACAGCGAAATTTGCTGCATTGATAGCTTTATAGTGTGTTTATTGATGACATTATGTTATTGTAGTGCAGTTTCCTTCTACATCTACCTCTGTTTGTTAAGAGCTTAATTTATATTGTCATACTTTAAAAAATAAATACAGTACCTAGTATTTTACACTTCCTGGCCCATTTCGCTCATCATAAAAGCCTGTTTCCGTCTTCAATTTGTTCAGTCAAACTTAAGAAAATGGATGACCGTAGACATGAGATCAATCTGCACAAATGTTATCCCTGTGACATTTATTATGGATAACTGATTGGTTGTCTAACAATCAGCTACTCAAACTAGCAGCAATGCTTGGACCGGCATCATGGGCCACACCAAGGTGGGCATTAGGCTGTCTAAAGCAGTTAACCTAACAACAACTGGACCTGCATCATATAACACCACAAGGTGGGCATTAGGCTGTCTAAAGCAGCTAACCTAACAACAACTGGACCTGCATCATATAACACCACAAGGTGGGCATTAGGCTGTCTAAAGCAGCTAACCTAACAACAACTGGACCTGCATCATATAACACCACAAGGTGGGCATTAGGCTGTCTAGAGCAGCTAACCTAACAAACAACTGGACCTGCATCATATAACACCACAAGGTGGGCATTAGGCTGTCTAGAGCAGCTAACCTAACAACAACTGGACCTGCATCATATAACACCACAAGGTGGGCATTAGGCTGTGTAGAGCAGCTAACCTAACAACAACTGGACCTGCATCATATAACACCACAAGGTGGGCATTAGGCTGTCTAGAGCAGCTAACCTAACAACAACTGGACCTGCATCATATAACACCACAAGGTGGGCATTAGGCTGTCTAGAGCAGCTAACCTAACAACAACTGGACCTGCATCATATAACACCACAAGGTGGGCATTAGGCTGTCTAGAGCAGCTAACCTAACAACTGGAATTGCATCATATAACACCACAAGGTGGGCATTAGGCTGTCTAGAGCAGCTAACCTAACAACTGGACCTGCATCATATAACACCACAAGGTGGGCATTAGGCTGTCTAGAGCAGCTAACCTAACAACTGGACCTGCATCATATAACACCACAAGATGGGCATTAGGCTGTCTAGAGCAGCTAACCTAACAACAACTGGACCTGCATCATATAACACCACAAGGTGGGCATTAGGCTGTCTAGAGCAGCTAACCTAACAACAACTGGACCTGCATCATATAACACCACAAGGTGGGCATTAGGCTGTCTAGAGCAGCTAACCTAACAACTGGAATAACACCACAAGGGTGGGCATCATATAACAGCCACATCATATAACACCACAAGGTGGGCATTAGGCTGTCTAGAGCAGCTAACCTAACAACTGGAATTGCATCATCAGTCGCAGGAACAGCGATCTTTAAGGATATACCATATATCTTCACCACCCGGCATTTCTCCTATTTCTCCTCTTCCAGTTTCCCCTCTAAAATAAACTCACCCCCGATCCTTTATCTCCGCTGTCCGATCCTTTTGGTGAGAAAAACCATTTCAACCGTGCTAGTGTTTTTCCTTGCGTAAGCGGTTCCAGTATTTGCCGGCGTCAGCGGGGAAACGTTCGTGTTGAGGTGGCGGGAGATAGCAGATGACAGATTCTGTCAAATCTTCCAGCCACAGTCTAAACATGACCTTGAGAAGACGCATGTTCAAGGTTACAGTGTGCAGGTAAAGTGAAGCACACGTTAACTAGAGAGAGAGAGAGAGAGAGAGAGAGAGAGAGAGAGAGAGAGAGAGAGAGAGAGAGAGAGAGGAGAGAGAGAAAGAAAGAAAGAGAGAGAGAGAGAGAGAGAGAGAGAGAGAGAGAGAGAAAGAGAGAGAGAGAGTAGGGTTTATACACAAATGTGCTTGTTAATGTTGGCATGTTTGTATAAAGGTAGTGCTGGCATAGCAGTGTTAAAGGAAAAGGCTAAATATATGGTTCCTTATTGTGTGTCATTTAATATTATCGGATTTTTAAATAGTCGTGGCAGTAATAGTTCAGGTGGCGATAGTAGTAAATGTAGTAGTAGTAGTAGTAGTAGTAGTAGTAGTAGTAGTAGTAGTAGAAGTAGTAGTAGTAGTAGTAGTAGTAGTAGTAGTAGTAGTAGTAGTAAGTAAAGTAATGTAAAGTAAAGTAAAGTAAAAGTAAGTAAGTAAGTAAGTAGTAGTAAGTAAGTAGTAGCAGCAGCAGCAGAAGCAGCAGGGGGAGGAGGAGGAGGAGTAGGAGTAGTAGGAGGAGGAGCAAACATTAACCTTAAGCGCCAGCTACCGCTGAAGGACGTCTTAGTAAATAGAGTAGTAATTTTGGTAAGCATTGTGCTAATGTGTGAATGTTCAGTGACTAATTAATTACAGTTCACTCCTGTGAGTGTTTATTGTAAGCGCTTTAGCACCGTGGTTTGCCCAGGGGCCCATAATGCTGTTAAGATGGTTCCGGCATTGGAAAGGGACGGAGGGTGGTGGGCACTAAATTCTTTTAAGTGCTTAGAGCATCGAAAGGTCTAAATCCAGCCCTGGATACAGTGAGTGTTTAGGGTGAAGCCAGAATAGTTGGCAGAAAAAAGATGAGTTACCTGAAACAAGCATGCCCGTGCATGAATGTACAACTGCAGTCAACGTTTTTAACTCATCCAGTCTCTGGCATCTGTTACTTTGAACTGATACATCTTGAAAATCAGAGTAATCGACAAATGTCCGTCATGTATCTTATCATGCTGTCGTCCTCTGTCTCTCTTTCTACAGATCTTTCCAGTGGTCAGAACTTATTTCATTTCCCCTCTTCTCATAACATGACACCCCCCCCCCCCCCGCCTCTTTCAAAACATCTAGGCTGGTCTTCTTAGCTGCCCAAGAAATTATTAATTGTCCAGGCATCACAGCCATATGTTAAAACTGTCTCTATATAGCATGCGATAATTCTTTTCCTTCAATGACAGATGACAGGATTTGTTGCACAATATGTTTTTCATTTTATAAAATGCAGTACTGGCCTGTCGTATTCTGCTCTTTATCTCTGTGATACATCTTCAGTCCTATGTTATCCACATGCATAGGTTTTTCAATTTCTGCACTTGACCTAAAATAACGCCTTTGATTTTAATTATACATTTACGCACTGTTCGCGTCTGTGACATTATCATGACCTCTGTCTTCACATAGGTTACAGTTACAAATAGGTGAAGTATGCAACTCTGTAGGGGCAGAAACAATTAAGGGAAAGTAACAGACAGATAACAAAATATGGAATTTTAAATTGTATAGGTTTTGAACCAGGTTACGTATTTTCAGTTCTGTTTTTTTTTTTTAAATTTTAATCTATGCCTTTGACTGCTGGAGAACCACTGAAGACATACAAGTTCCGACAATTAGGTAATGAGACTAATTCCGTAATAATTAAAATAATCAACAGTGGAAGATATAACCTGTATTTTATTCAAAGTAAGCCCCTTGTGCATTGATACAGTGAGTAGCACAATCTAACAAACACTGAAACGACTTCTGTAGTTCTTCTGTTGCTATGACCCTTACAGTCGATGATACGGCCCTTTTGATGTCATCAATATCGTCAAAGAAGCGTCCATTCAATGGTAATTTTAATTTTGGGAATAGAAAATAATCGACAAATCTGGGGAATAGGGTGGATGGTTGAGAACACACTTATTTTGAGGCCAAAAATTCCTCCTTTGTTGATGTCTCGTTGCTCCTCAGCCCGCTGATGTTTTTGTCATCAGACAACGAATGCGATACAAACCTGCAAGCAACCCTTTTCGTGCCAAAATCTTGCACTAACATTTTACGAAGGGTCTCTCTATTAACACCAGCTTCAACTGCCATCATCCTGACAGTAAAACAACGATCTTCTTCTATCCGTTCTGTGACTTTTGCAATGAGTTGATTATTACAAACAGAAATTAGGCGCCCATATCTAGTTGCATTAGTAATCATTTCTACCCCACTTTTGAATCGTGAATACCGCTTGAAAATCTGTGTACCAGATAAACAGTTATCCCCACAAACTTGTCGTAAAAATTCAACTGTCTCAATGGCGCTTTTTCTGAGTTTTAAACAGAATTTAAAGTTAGCTTTTTGCTCCATGCTGATTTCGTAACGATGCACATCTAACTAGGTCAATAAAATAGCTGCTTGCTTGTCGTCTGCTTATCAGGCGGCGATGCAAAGTTGCCAGATAATAGATGAAGGCTGCCTCTTTGGATTCCATGCTTTGCTTCGTAGATGCCACTTTTGTCATGGTCGTAATAAAATCAGTCTCATTACCTAATTGTCGGACCTTGTAGAACGACGTAAAATGCATTCTAAACCATTCTTATAAATATGATGAACATAAAATAGATGAATTCAAAAGGGTTGTAGACATAACATAAGATATATCTGGGCAACCACTAGTTATCCTTTACAGGACGTTGCAGAACCAACCCTAACAGCCCCTGGCTGTTGTGTGGTTTCTCAAGGCAAGTTACATCCAGTAGTTTGCCATTGCTCTCTGGACGGTCGGCTTTCTTGATACCACTGTCGAAACCAACGTAAGGCGCATTGCCCGCAGCTGGGATCGAACCTGGCATCCCGGCATTACGAAGCGAAGCGTTACATCGACTTAGCCACAGAGCCGACAACCACTAGTACCTACAGTTATAACTTAGAGAAGATGACGCTACCGTGGACATGTTCTTAGAGACGAACAGAGAATACCAAACAGGCAGTGAAATAGGAAATTTTAGGAATTAGGAAACGAGGACGTCCAAGAGAAAGCCTAAGCAAACGTTGATTAGAAAAGCCAGACGCTCTGGACTGGATTCCATCCATGATTTCAAACTGACTACACAGGATAGAATGGAAGAGAGGAATAGCCTGCAAGCCCTATTTGACATTTGATGGCACAACAGGACAGTAAATGAGAAAAACAGGCAGAAAGAGTTTCCCAGTGAATCAGTTGTTTATAAGTTAACATGGGGCAAGCATAGCAGTTGAAATATAGAAACAGATGAATAACGTTATTTGAAACATGTATTGCTGAGAACAAGAACAGAACAAGACAAGAAACACATTTTATTATTTGTATTATTATTTGATAATTTTTGCAGTAAATTCTTGTCATTAGGAATAGGACCCACACCCTATACGGGAAAAATGTTTTTATAGTCGCTAAATGACTAAAACAGCTTGTAGCAGATAACAGGAAGGGGAATTCGAAATTAATGTTACCACTTTATGAGAAAGGATAATGGGAATATATTGTGACAACTGGAAATATATATTGAAAGAGAGGGAATGGAAGACAAAGCGAAGATTCCGTAGGGTCTTTTCTTTTGTAAAAGAGACATGGCAGCACGCCACTTGATACATGCTGATGGAGATCGTATAGAAGGGTAAAGCATGATAGCCCACGTCAGCTTGCTGGGCATGTGATACAAATCTATAGGTAAATCTTATGTAAATGTAAAAGGTCTCAGATGTTTTATAATCATTTCTTTTATGTTCATCTTTTAATAGTTTACGTCTACTTATTATTTGGAAAGATATAAAACCGAACGAAACGTAGATCTGCGATCTTCACGATATAACAAACACAAACAAAACGGGAACGTTGCGGTAATAGAGTATTCATCAGCACATTCATAAATCAAACAAAACCACACGAATGCACAAAATCAACAACTGAGTATCCAGAGGCAGCCACATTGATGTCTTGCCAGTGGTCTTCTCATTCCACTGGCAAGACATCAACGTGGCTGGTTATGGATACTCAGTAAAGTTGATTTTATGTATTCGTGTATATGCTGCTAAAGGCTCTATAACCGCAACATTCACGTTGTGTTTGTGTTTGTTAATCGTGAATATCGCTGATCTGTTTATCACTAGAAACAGTTATTGTAGCTCTCATCATCATCGACCCACCGCATTATTATCATTATTATTTATTATATTTAGGACTATTTAATCAAGTTTGGCTACCTGACTGAGCAAGACTCTAAACTGGGCGCTCTCAGAACAGAGGAGTCTTTCCAGCAAGCGCTGACACATTTCCAGAAAATGGCCGGCATTCCGGTTACTGGTGAGTGTGTGTGTGTGTGTGTGTGTTTGTTTGTATTTGATGTCAGTGTGCGGACAAGACCGAATACAATATATGTAAGTGAAAAAAAGTTATTAATAAACTGAGACACAAAAGATAGAACAGTTTAGGCATAATTGAATGCAACAACATCAGTTGTTTAACATCATTAGTGTCTACATCTAAGAAAAGGTGATAAGAGATCAACCAGGAGGGTGTCTAAGATGAAGATGGATTGCTAACTTTAAGTAATTTTACACCAACATGGAATGACAGCCACCCACTGAGTACGAACGACCAACTGTTCCTCCCAGCACCGTTTGACAGCGAGCGTGGAAGATGACGCATACGGTTTCTGGACTGTTCACCAGTCTCTTTCTAATCAGTACATTTGTATGTTGCTCACATCTGGTAATGACTTGGTTCAGATGGTTATTGAAGTTCCCTATTTTATAATTTTATAACTGTTAGTTTAAAATCCCATCATGGATATTTGTGTCAGAAATGAGTGAAAGTAGACGAGACAGAAGGCTAAGGAACTAACTACCAACGTAACAGGGCATGGAGTAAAGAAGGAAGTAATTACTTTCTGAACATGTTTTAAAATGTTATATTCTCACCACTCTCTACTTTTTTGCATATATTTTCAATATATGATCTAAACGTAAAGTAAATAGAGAATTAACTGAGAGAAAATGGGTAGGTCTGTGTTGGGTGAGGTTTTACAGATACGTTATTGAACTCGTCCGTTGTTAGGGATTCTGATGATGCAACAGCGCTGACGTAGGTCATTATAACCTTCGAGCTATTTAATTAATGTATTGATAATGAACAGGTATCTTCGAACCATTTAATTCCATTGATAACAAACAGGTAAATTCGATAACGCAACCAAAGAGATGATGGAAGTGCCCAGGTGTGGCAATAAAGATAACATCCAGCTAGGGGCGGGAGCTCGCAGAAGACGGTATGCTTTACATGGTATGTGCATTGTTGGTATGTGGATTGTTGACTGTGTTTACGTGGTATGTGGATTGTTGATTTTGCTTACCTGGTATATGGATTGTTGCATGGGTAATTTACAGCTCGCTCTTCAGGCAGAACAGTTCAAGAAGCCAGCCGAGCCTTCTTTATTACCACCAGCAGCATGGCGATGGAGGTGATGGCGGTGACACAAGCTTTCATGTGACTAGAATCACTGGGCTATTCCCGGGTGTGTGTGCTGAGTGACTCTTTGAGCGTGATCCGGCGGGTCGAGGCAGGCTGGTTACGCAGACAGTGGTTTGAGACATTGCAAAACTCTCCTGTGCGTGCAGTTACTTTCATATTCGTCCTAGGGCATGCGGGCGTTGTTGGTAAGGAGAGACTGACAGACTGGCAGGTGCTGCAATAATTAAAGATGGCCGGCCCATAGATCACGCAGACATTGTCGTTGCCCTTGGAGATATAGGACGTTCTGAGGATTTTAGAAGCAACAAAGATAGGACGTTCTGAGGATTTTGGAAGCAATGTGTCCCCATTACTGCTAAGAATACGCGAATGGGAGTAAAGATCAGCATAGCCAAGCATGAGAAGCACACCAGACGCACACGAAGTCTTGTTAACCAACATAGGACTGGAACTATTAACCGCACGACGCTGATGAATATGTTGAGAGGGAAATCGTATCGCCCATGGATGTGTCTGGAGTGCTGTAAAGATAATCTAACTCATAACTCATGGATTGTTGATTGTGTTTACAATAATAAGAATAAACTCACAGGGAGCAAGTACAGCGGGGATCTACAGTCATCAGTAGAAATTATCCTCTTTCGACACACGTTTCGGCCCACGATTCCTAAACGTATTCGGAGGTGGGCCCACCTGAGTTCATGAAGCTCAGGGCTGCTTCCCCGCTGCACAGAATTACCGGATGGTGTTATTATTTCGGCCAGAGACAAGACGACTTAGTGGTTTCGAAGGAGGTACTGTGAGATAAGAAGCCGCCACGGCAGCGTAATTAGAACAGTCCGCATGCCTGGACGACCGAGCGACAAGCTTACTTTGGTTTACCGGACACATGTTGGACTTTTATTAGCAGTTGGCAGAGGGACACTGGCAGACAATTCGTACACGATGGACTTTCAAAGGGATGAGAAACTCCTTTCCACTAGACACCCGGACCAGCTCACCGAGGCCCGTCCCCTACGTTGTTGCGCTGCGTCCACAGCCAGCTAGAGGCCCTTTCGGCAACCTCTCCCAGTTTTTTAAGTGTTCGTTTCCGTTCATTACCGCGCAATCCTAGTTCTTTAACCACATTGTAGAGCGAAGTGGAAACGAGGCCTCTCGCTCCCACTTCGACGGCAAATACCCGTACCGTGTAAGCTTCGTTTCTCCTCAAACCGGCTGCTAAATCACTGTACTTTCCGAGCTTGTACAAATGATTCTCCTCCATCCGCGACTCAAACGGGACCGTCAACTCAATCAGGATGAGCTGCCGTTTTTGCGCAGAATGGAGAACGATGTCCGGTCGCAGGCCGGTTTTACGGATCAACTCGGGATACCGTTCATGTCCTGGCAGATCAACCGCCAGTAACCAGTCCCTCGCAGAGTCTAGCGCAGATGGAGCGAATGCGTTTTGGTTGACCTTACCTTTTGGAACCTGCCCAGCCTTGAGGAAACGAATGGGGACGATACTAGAACTGGCTCTGACATTAGCCCTCATTCTAGCCTGGTCGACAACGGCTGCTAACTCTTTTAGCACCTTGTTTTGTGGCGCCAGGTTATAGCGGCCTTGACCTAGAGCTTTCCTGCACGCGGACAGGACGTGCTCAAGAGTTTGCTTTGATTTGCACAACGGGCAAGTCGGATCGTTGGTCGCAGACCATTTAACCATGTTAACACCGGACGGTAATACATCGTACGCCGAACGAACGATAAAGCTCAGTCGCTGTGGGGTCATCCGCCAGATCTCACCCCATGTGAGTATTCTAGGCAATGCGCTCTCCAGGCTGACCCAATGGCCCTGCTGCGACTGCTGGGCTGCTTTCTGGACCCGAACCTCGTTTTCGTTGTCCCTCACCGTTTGTATCACCATGTCTCGGTGTAATCAACTATTGTTGGCGGAAGATATTCATCCCACATGTCTACTTTTATCTGAGACAATTCTCTCAAAAGTGTGACTAGAGGTCTAGTCAATTTCTCTGCTGTTCCCTGGTTCTGAGCATGGTACAGACTCGTA
>CAJHNH020000959.1:167823-212094 GCA_905116865.2 Candidula unifasciata | reverse complement strand
AGAAGCGGATTCGAACGTAGATCTTCCCCTGTACAGACTAAATAGGTTATGCCCTCAGTAAACCACCCATATTGGTACAACTTAATACCCTTACAAGTATGTACGTTTTAAACTAACTAGAGAAGTTGTGCATACCAAATGGGGACATAATTGGGTCAGGACTTTGTTAATCAAAGTATGTGTGTGTTTGACCCAGATCAATGAGTGCTAGGGCGAACGTTGGGAAATCTGGGGCAGGCAGGTACTAACAGTAAATATTGGTGTCTGTGTGCAGAGGGGGGGGGGGGGAGAGAGAGAGAGTGATATATGTGTTAGAACACTTTATCTATCTCCACTGTATATCTGACTTGCCTTCTCTTGCACTAAACAGACAGATGAATATAGGAGACTTATATCTCTTGGTCTGGAGAGACAATCTGAGGAATGAAACAGGAGAGCAGGGGGGAGTCAGCAGATGGGGGTTGATGACTTATGCTTGTTCTGTCTTTCCTGTCAAGATGTTACCCTCTTGGTGATGACTAATGTTGAGTTATTTCCTTGACAGGATGTATCTTTTGTGAGGAGCTGGCAGAAGTTTCACAGTCCAACCAACACCCATCAACAAACCAAACAACCCTAAACTAACTGTACTCACCAGCTAACACCTGTGAAGGTTCTTGACATTTCCAACATGTGGGAGATGGTACCTCAAACATCCTACCAGTGCTAGAGCTTAGGGTAGCTCAAAAACAATATATAGTCTACTTGGTGATAGAGACTTGCTAAGTACCAGTGCAGTATTGTGTCATCTATGGTGAGGTACTCTCTGACTATTTGATCCAGTGGAGCAGAATTTCCAGAATCAAAGACAGTCGAATCATCCGGAGCTGAAGGAGGCATCATAGACAAAAAGGATAGAAGCTAAGTCTGATACTCCATATGCTGTTTTTTTCCTCACAGCTCATTTGTTTCCAATGATGACATATAGTCACCTCCAGGACCGGCTGTCTGTATAGTTTCCTTGGGATCTAGACATTGGTGCTGAGATTCTTTCACTGATAGCTGGAATTCACTTCAATTTTTTATGTACAGATATTATACTAAATACATGCATTCATTTTCATGGCTGACTTAGGTTTCTCTATGTCACCTTCTTAAGTGTTTAGCAGTTGTATGTGTATCTTCATTATATGTGTTAACATGGTTATGATAATGAACTATCATAACCTGGGGGCTTTCTTTAGTAAGTAGTGGGGGTGTCCAGCCAAGTGTGCCTAGAAATATTGTATTTATATACTGATATATTTTGTAGTGCCAATACTTGAGTTGCCCTACTCCAGAGATAAGTTGAGCGTATATTGGCCACGGGGAATCCCTTAGACCAATACGAGCCAAACGACTCAACATAATTATCTCTGAGTGCTGTTGGTTCTGAAGGAGGAATCCTTACATTAGGCACGCGACAGGAGTGATATGTGACAAGGATCTAACCCGACACTCTGGCATTATGAAGCTTGTTCGCTAGGCCTAAGCCACAAACCCTGACCCTAAGACCATCAGAAAACACATATTCACTAAAGTTATAAAGTAGCAACGAAATAATGTTATGGTTGAGGGGTCAACAGCATAAGAAACTGTATAACAGGGTCGCGGCATTAGGCAGGTTGAGAATCACTGTTGAAACTGTTTGGAAGTAACAATACTCACACATGCAGGAAAGTTGAGAACTACTGGTGTAACTGTGTGGAAGTAACAATACTCACACATGCAGGAAAGTTGAGAACTACTGGTGTAACTGTTTGGAAGTAACAATACTCACACATGCAGGAAAATTGAGAACTACTGGTGTAACTGTGTGGAAGTAACAATACTCACACATGCATGAAAGTTGAGAACTACTGGTGTAACTGTTTGAAAGTAACAATACTCACACATGCATGAAAGTTGAGAACTACTGGTGTAACTGTTTGGAAGTAACAATACTCGCACATGCAGGAAAATTGAGAACTACTGGTGTAACTGTGTGGAAGTAACAATACTCACACATGCATGAAAGTTGAGAACTACTGGTGTAACTGTTTGAAAGTAACAATACTCACACATACAGGAAGGTTTAGAAACACTGGTGTAACTGTTTGAAAGTAACAATACTCACACATACAGGAAAGTTGAGAACTACTGGTGTAACTGTTTGAAAGTAACAATACTCACACATGCATGACAAAGGCGCACATTGTGGTGTGTGTGAAAACTTTATGCAGAATGTTGAAGAGGGTGGAGACGGCTTGAGGGGCGGGACCATGAAACATATCTGTCACAATCTCAGCCACTGCCAAACAGGATGTTGCTACAATGGCGGGAACGATTCGCTGCATTTGCTTTGTGGCTTGAGAATAACCTGTTGCAATGAAATAATAATTATTAACTAATCAATAACATCTGTTAAAGAAACGACTCCGTTTAAAAAAAATAAACTTCCAATTTCTAAACTTTAGATGTAATTCATGGATATATGGTGGTGGATAATAAAAGGTTTGTAATGCAAACCCGATTACGTGTCCTTGGGGTAAAGCTGGGAAGCACCTCTATGCAGTCAATTTATGAAACTTTTAATCAGTTATGGGAGCTGCCAGTGAAGTTATCTTAGATTGTACACAGCATCCAGTATAGCTTAGTGCTTCACAATCTATACGGGCCTCAGTAAACTCTTTTGGTCACAAAGCATTACTATTTTAAAAACATTTTTTTTAAATATAAATTCGCCAGAAATTTTCCAATTTTACTAGCCTTCTTCATCCTCTTTGTTCACCGGCTGAGCTCCGGCGAAAAATCCTGGTTGTTCGTAAAGGTGAACTTTGACTTTTTGCCAGGGCCTGAATTTAGCGTGTCCATTCGTTTTACTTGTGTGCAGTTAGTTGTCCCTTGCACTTCGACTTCGAGTAAAGTCCCCAGTTAGTAATCCTACGACATGCTTGCTGGAAAGGCAGTGGGTCTATTCTTGTTTCTAACAAAATGGGATCCCGAAACCCACACAGGGATTTATTAGTATTATTTACAGCACATTGCTCAGACTTTTATTTAGTCTGGCGGCGTCTGTGGCTTTGGCGTTGCGAACGCGCTTCGTAATGCCGGGTTGCTGTGTTTGATCCCAGCTTCTTCGTCTCTATTTTAGTCTTCCTTTATTTCTATGCTCCTGTGGATTCCAGCGCAATGACATTCTAATTATATTTTTTCTCAGGTGTTCTCAACTGTGTCCTATCCAATGCTAGTCTTTGTTTTCTCCGGTTGGTCCACTGGAGCTTGTTTAGTTCTCTCCCAAAGCTCTACATTAGTGATTTTATCATAACATTTTATTATCTCTATTCTCCAGGGGCACGTTCATGAATGTTTGTTGTAATTCCTTTAGTTGTTCTCCATGTTTCAACCCATACAACAGTTCCATAGTGCTCTGAAGGCCGCTCTTGCCTTTTGTATTCGTATATGAAAATCTCTGTTAGTTCCCCTATTTTTATCTATGCCCAGACTGGTGTACGACTCCACGCCTTGAAGTGGGATCATCATCATCATCATCAACATGTAGCAGGTCCTTTGCAGAACGTCGCTCTTATCACGGTCTGCCTGCAAGAAACTCGGTCTCTCGCCAGTTCTCCCGCCTCATGCACTTTCACACTCAAGGAGTTACTTATATCCTGTGCCCATCTTCGTGTCGGTCAGCCCCTGCCCCTCCTTCCTGGTACCATCCTTTTTTGCTATAATTGTTTTTCAAATCCGTCGTGGCGCTTGATACGACTAACATATTTCAGCTTTCGAGAAAGGATTCTGTTTCTTAGCCAATCTTCCTTGATGTTCAGATCTTTTAAGGTGTCAATATTTCTCCTCTTCTTTGGAGTGGGATACCATTTGGAAAAAAAAACATTACTATTTGCCTGATTTTTTTCTCATCATCTTTGTCTTTTCCTTGTAGATTTTCAGACCTAGCTGTTTTCATCTCGCATCAGGAATATTTATTTTGTCTTGCATCTGATTCCGTTAGTATGACAGACGAGAAACATATCATCAGCGATGTCCAAATCAACAAGCTGTTTTATAGGGATCCATTGAATTCCATTCCTGGTTTTAGCAGTTGCTGTCCTCATCATCATCATCAGGTGCCTTGCCGACTGGCGTGGGCGATCATGCCTCTCCATAATCTACGATCGCCTGCAGCATGTATCAGTTCGTGTGCCGACACACCTCCATGCCATGCAACAAGACTGTCAAGCATCTTCTCTCGTTGTCCTCATAGTCCAGTTTAATACCAGTACAAATAGGATGCAATTTCAGATAATATGTTTTTTTTTAACATACATTTGCCCTCGCAAAGATATATTTTTCTCTTTTTAACCAACCGTCTAGTGTCTCCACCCCCGCCACACCCCAACCCCCTTTTTTTCGCCCCAGTCCTAGTTTCAAGCGAGGGTTGTTGAAAATTTAATTATTGATGTCAAATTATTCTTTCTGTTATGTGCCTGCTTTTGGTGCAGTGTAACTTTGTGTGTGTGTGTTTTTTTTTTGTTGTTGTTGTTGTTGTAAATATTGTAAATATTGTTATTTTGGTTTGTTGTATTAATCTGCATCTGTTCACTCCTAGATGCGTGTAATTAATTATTATCTGTAAGGATCAAGGAATAACTAGTGAAAGTAAGTAAAGTAAAGGACCCTTCTCCACGCCTTTAGGCGTATAGGGCATATAGGGCTAGACCTATATTTTTATAGACCAATCGGCCTTACGATCCGCGACGAGCGTCTAGCCGCTCAGCCACGGCGACTCAAGGAATAACTAGAGTGATATCCAAATTCTTATTGATGCAACTTCATATTGTCTAGTGTTTTATAACGCATTATCTTGAACTACTTCTTGTTCATGTTCTTGTTCTTCTTGTTCTTCTTGTTCTTCTTTTTCTTCTTCTGCTTCTTCTTTTTCTCCTTTGTCTTCTTCTTCTTTATCTTCTTATTTTTCTTCTTCTTTCCACCTCTTTTTCTTCTTTCTCTTTTTTTTTCTTAGTCTTGCTATTCTTCTTCGTCTTTTTCTTTTTTTTCTTCTTCTTCTTACCCACAAAAAGCACAGAAAACTGCTAAACCAGTTCGCCCGAAGACCTTGTGAAAGTGCTGTATACATACCCAAGTCTCTCGGGAAATATCTGTCTATGAGGACACCGGCTAAAGGTGAACAGAAGGCTCCCATAAGCTGCACGTAGCCAAAGTATGCCTCAAAGTCTGTGGAAATCAGACGGTATTACATCAATCAGTTGAGGTAATAAACATAGCCAATGTACTTCATGTACTGTCATACACAACAAAGGGACTGAGGAAGCTAGGACACATAAAAGAAACATTAAAACGAAAGTTTTTGAGAAAGGTCAAAGTTGCTGGATTAGATTATGTCCATGATATTTTGTTGTTTACACAGGATAGAGAGGAATGAAGGAATGGAATGCGAGCCCTATGTGCCAAATAAAGGCACATAACGACAGTGATGATAATGAATGCATGTCATACATATAGATAAATACCTTAAACAAATATACAGTTGTTAATGCTGCGAACATAAGCCGGAAAGGTTGTAGGAAGTAATTTTAAATACATTGTTTATAGTGATAGACGTGGACATTACTAAAGGCCTTACCATGTACAATTACAACTTGTGAAATTAGATGCCGGGGAAAGCCTCCAACTTGATCATCAATGACAAATTTAGAAATGAGTTTATCAGACACACTTCGGGAAAAACACCATGCAGCTAATTCACTGAGAAGCGGAAGATCAAATGGTTCAGTCAGTAAGTAAGAATGCAGCCATAACAATACCAATGTAGGCGCGACACATGAAACGATCTGAAGTGAAATCAAGAGGCCGCCTTAGAAGGATATGGATTGCTGACATTAAAAAGGTTCTACAATTGCAAGGAATGACAAAAGCCATTGATGCCCATCAAACCAACGCATCGCAAACTGTTCGTCCCCACAACTCTTAACGGCAGAAGAGAAAATTGATGATGATGATGATGTTTATAGTAATAAACATTTATACTGTGAAAGCTAGGTCGACCTAGGAGTCCATTCAAATTATAAAGAATCTGCAGATTCAGTACTATAAACATAACCAGATTATGTCACCATTGGCAAATCACATGCAAACGATAACTGTAAGATCTTTTCTAGTCGGCTCTGTGGCTGTCGATGTGAACGCTTTGTAATACCGGGGTGCCGGGTTCGATCACAGCTGCGGGCTATGCGCCTTGCGGTGGTTTCGACAGGGGTATCAGGGGGCCGACCGTTCAGGGAGCAATGACAAATTTAAAAAAAGTAAAGTAAAGATCCCTTTAACGCCTTTAGGCGTATCGGGCATATGGTAAGAGCGCCCATATTTTTACAGACCATCAGCACTCGGTGGGTAATGTGGTCAGCATTACGCCGGCTGTCTTTACTTTCCCAGGACAGCCCATCCTGGTACCCATTTGAGGCTGGGTCGACCTGCGACGTCCCATACCACGATAAAAATCCACGCAGCCCGCAGTGGGTTTCGATCACGTAAATTTGCCTAGAGAAACCACACAAAAGACAGAAGCTGCTAGGGTTGGTTCTGTAACGTCCAGTAAAGGATAAGCAACTAACCAACCAAACTCTTTTCTGCGCTCTAACAAAAACCAACCACACATACGCCTTGCCGAAAACACCAAGAGGTAATAATGAAAATGAAACGCTCATCCATCTTTCTCGCTGTAATCCGTAATCCTCTTCTGAACAATGCTGACATGCCCGAGCTCAAATATCGATGTGTCCATTATTTATTGTTAGGACCCAGCTGAACTTTGGTACTTCGCTTCCTGTTTCTGTGGAATTTCGTTTGTGAAACTAGTCCTTTCATGCTGTGATTTTGTTTTAACTTTCTTTCGCACTGGCCACACGGTATGCACATTAGAGTGGCTTTTTCTTTCGAATATGTGTTTACTGCTGTGCTTTCAGTACACCATTACGTTGCTACGTTAAGTTGAGTTGAGTCAATAATTGACATCACACCACTCAGGGCATTCCTATGCATGCTCCGCCCTCATCTTCAGCAGCTGCGGTAATTGCTGGTGAAAAGAGGTTTTAGTTTTGTGTCTTTTATGTGTCATAACCGACTTGTTGCTCCGTCGCTATATATTCATTTTTCTTGCTTACATCATTTGAATTATCACTGTTGTGGTTCTTTTTTCCCTTTCGTTGTCTACTTCTACTCCTCCTCCTCATCCTCTATTACTACTGTCTACTATTACTTCTTCTTCTTTTTTGTCTTCTTCTAGTCCTCCTCCTACCACTACTACTGTTATTATTACTACCAAAACAACCACTAGTGCTACAACTGCTGCAGCTACTACCACTGCCGCTACAACAACAACAAAACTACTACTACTACTACTACTACTACCTCTACTACTACTACTACTACTACTACTACTACTACTACTACTACTACTACTACTACTACTACTACTACTACTACTACTACTACTACTACTACTACTACTACCACTACTTCTTCTTCTTCTTGTTCTCCTTTCCTATTCTTTGTTGTGTGTCTTATTACTCCTCCTACTCCTCATACTCCTCCTCCTCCTTCTAGTACTATTGCTAATGCTGCTGCTACTACTACAACAACAACTACTACTACTACTACTACTACTACTACTACTACTACTACTACTACTACTACTACTACTACTACTACTACTACTACTACAACTACTACTACTCCTCCTCCTATTTCTTCTTCTTCTTTCTTCTTCTTCTTCTTTTTTCTTCTTTTTCTTCTTTTTCTTCTTCTTCTTCTTCTTCTTCTTCTTCTTCTTCTTCTTCTTCTTCTTCTTCTTCTTCTTCTTCTTCTTCTTCTTCTTCTTCTTCTTCTTCTTCTTCTTCTTCTTCTTCTTCTTTCTTCTTTTTTTTCCTTCTTTTTCTTCTTCTTCTTCTTTGTCTTTTTCGTCTTCTTTTACTCCTACTACTACTTATACTCCTCCTACTACAACTATTGCTGCTGCTATCACTGCTGCTACTACTGCTGCTGCTGCTGCTACTACTACTACTATTGCTACTACTACTACTACTAATGCTGCTGCTGCTATTACTACTACTACTACCACTACTACTACTACTACTACTTCTACTACTACTACTACTACTACTACTACTACTACTACTACTACTACTACTACTCCTACTACTTCTACTTCTCCTATTACTACTTCTTCTTATTGTTATTTTCTCTCTCCTCTCCATCGTAATTCTCTTTCTTTTGTTCTACTTCGTCATTTGATCTCCCAGAGAAATTAAGATCTCGACCAGCAATACAACCTCATGGAGCCTTGCTTATTCATTAGAGGTGTGATTTTGCAACTATGGTTATCTCTGGGGTGAAGTAGTCAGTCCGACGCTAACCCTCCATTGTTGCCTCTTAAGACATCCATAAACTACAGCGGTTATAATACAAACGTCTGTTTCCTTATACTGAAATCCTTGGGAGTTTCTGAGCCGAAGTGGTCAAACCGTTAGATCCCAAACCGTTAGCTCTGAAGTTCGTGGACTGGTTTCACGGACGGCTTCGTTCGGTTAGCATGAGGTTTGTTTGCGAAGATCCCCAGAGGTCGTGGTTGGAGCTACGGAGTTAACGTATTTGCGCAGCATTTTCAGCAGGGGGTTAGCCTTTCTGTGGAGACCGAGTCACGCTGGATAAAACCCTGCGGAATTGATTTTAACTCTTAACTGGAGCCCGCCAGAGCCATAAAATTCACACACAAAAACCAGCAGTGAGTGAACAAGATGGCAAGGACATAGTGTGACTTGGTTGACTGTCTATGCTTTATTTTGGAAGAAGAAGGAAGAAGAAGACGCTCATATGGAACTTCTTAACTCTAAAGATAGGCTATATATCAAGGAGAAACACTTACCTAAAGGGCCCATAACTTTCATTGCAGCGATGTCCACCACACGAGTCTCAAACACAGCTTCTTGGAGCTTCTGAATGCCGTACCATAAGACGGACCAGACAAACAACGACTGCACTGCCGAGGGCCAGAATTTGGGCGGGGGCTTCCGACAAACGCCAGGTCCTGCTTCTGTCGAATCGTAATCGGTAAGAGGGGAAGATTCAGGGTACAAATGAGGATTTAGATCGGTTTCTGGGTCGTCTAGTGAGTGAGAGATTTGTTGATGGTAATGTTAGATGTTTTATGTAGCTTAATTAGTCAGATTAATTATGTGCTTACAAATGAAATTGGATGAAAAGAGCATATAGATGTAGAAGAACCATAAAAGAATCGTATAACAAAATCAATAGAATATCACCTCCTTTGTTTGTTTCCCTGAAATATGTTGTCTGTATCAGCAATTTTGTTTCTTGTAAAAATTTCACTGTCAATCCTTTTTTAGTTAATTTATTGGTCCGCACAGTATACGTTCCACTGTAGTTTATTCTGGCCAAAATGTTTGCTTTGATATGTTATTTTTGACGCAGTCCTGGAGAAGTTGCTCTGCTGTGTGGGGTATCTTCTCACATGTGCTTATGGCTAATACATCTATCTTGATCTTTGTAAGGGGGGGGAGGGGAGGGGCTTTGAGGTCTTGAGCTATGGCATCCGCCTCTAGTGCTAGAGGTCCCGGGTGTAAACCCCGGCGAAGGCTGTGATTTCTTCACGTGGACTTCTAGTAATTTCATCTGGTCTCTGGGTAGCAAGATCGGATGCCCATATATATTGTTTTGCACGTAAAAAATCCCTTGGCAGTTGGAAATCGAAAGGAGTAGCCTAACAGCACTGCCCAGGCAGAATGTGGAGTTAAAAATCTACCCAAAGTATTTGAGGATCCTCGCCGTTGCAACGGGGTGTGTGCACTGTGCTGAGGCACTTTTAATTCAGGTTTGAGTTAGAAGCATAACGAAGCACTTATGGGTTACACCCGTATGTAATTACGTTGATCCGTCGTTTACACTAATCTTGAATTTCATGTACATATAGTTTCGTCATCGACTGTGCTCTGTTCTAAGGCGAAAAGTTATGACTTGTTCTGATCTGACCGTCCATATTAGAGTAGGTATCTTGTGCAGGGGCTGGTGGTTTCCTAATCGATTAAACAATCGTTGTGTGTTTTTTTTTTTTTTTTGGTACGTAAGTTGTGCATCCTGCTTCTCTTTTGTTGCACCTTTTCCTGCCTGTTAATGCCTTTACTGTCAAATAGTTGGGTGGTCACGTTTTTTTCGCGCAATATTTTGAGATATCAAAATGCAAGCAGCAGTTCGTGTGCAGATACCCGTTGATCTTCTTTTTCTTTATTTGCTCTTTCACATTTTTTTTTTAAATTTCAATTTCCGTATAATTTTCTCCAGGGCTAAGTTGAAAAGAAGTGGGGTCAGAGCATTACCTGCTTCAAGCCATATATTTTTTTGAAAAAGGTCTTAGTGTCTGCCTTTATTTGTTACTATATTATTAGTGTCTTATATACATAGTTTGGTCATCGTAATTAACTTCTTTGGTATTCAAAAGGCATTCATAGCATTCCGCAAACTGTTTCTACGTACACTATCATACGCCTTTTAAAAATCCACAGAAACATTAAGCACATCTCTTCTATATTTACAGTTTTTCTCTGTTATTTGCCGTAAAATGAATATTTGATCTATTATTGATCTGTTTTGTCGGAAACCCGCTTGGCAATCATCCAATATATCCACAATGTATGGTTTTAGCCTGTTTAGTAGAACCGCCGATAGTATCTTATAGCTTGCAGACAAAAGTGATATTCCTCTACAATTTTCTCATTTACACTCTTCTACTTTTTTTAAAATGCGTATTAATGAAGACGCTTTTCACTCATAGAGCAATTTCTCTGTTTTCAAACAATGTTTGTTAATTCATATGTCTTTGCATGACCACTATCTTTTATAAGTTCAGCTGAAATTTCATCAGTACCAGTTGCTTTATTGTTGTAAGCTGTGTTATAACATACAGTACTTCTTCAAAATCAAGCTCTTCAATATTTGGTTAACCTGTGGGTATCTCTTGCAATTTAGTGGAGTTTCACTATTTAACAATTCAACAAACTATTCCTTCCATCTGTTACATATTTCCTCATTAATATTCATCATGTTTCGATTGTGATCTTTTAAACTATACAGCCTGTATTGATACCCTCATTTTATTGCCTTCTTAGATTCGTTATTTTGATGGTTAGTTTCCATATCCATTACATATTGTTAGTGTATTCAGGTGTGTTTATTTCTCCTTCTTACCTACTTTTATACCTTCTTTGCAATCTGTTCTATACATTTCGTATGCTTCTAGTATCATTTAGCCACATCTGCCTAGTATAGGGAAAAAAAAAGGGGGGGGGGGGGGGGGGGGGGGGGGGGGTCCTTACTGACAGCTGTTTCAATTTTTTTTTATTGTTTCTGTTTATGGTGGACACATACCACTTTCCTCTGCAGTAGCTTGAATTATATTTCTAATATCTGACATCTTTCTCTAAGGGATGCACACGATTTCAGCGTTACGTTTCAATTTATCTGCAAATTTCTCTGATCTGGATGCTTCCTTCATCTTTCCCTGTTGTACTCTGAATGTGATCTTTCTGTGTTGTACTCTGAATGTGATCTTTCTGTGTTGTACTCTGAAATTGATCATTCTCTGTTGTACTCTGATGTGATCTTTCTCTGTTGTACTCTGAATGTGATCTTTCTCGGTTGCACTCTGATGTGATCTGTCCCTGTTGTACTCTGATGTGATCTTTCTCTGTTGTACTCTGAATGTGATCTTTATCTGTTGCACTCTGATGTGATCTTTCTCTGTTGTACTCTGAATGTGATCTTTCTCTGTAGTTCTCTGATGTGAACTTTCTCTGTTGTACTCTGAATGTGATCTTTCTCTGTTGTACTCTGGATGATCTTTCTATGTCGTACTCTGAATATGATCTTTCTCTTTTGCACTCTAAATATGATCTTTCTCTTTCGTACTCAGAATATGATCTTTCTCTGCTGTACTCTGAATATGATTTTTCTCTGTCGTTCTCTGAATATGATCTTTCTTTGTAGTACTCTGAATATGATCTTTCTCTGTCGAACTCTGGATGATCTTTCTCTGTCATATTCTGAATATGATCTTTCTTTGTTGCACTCTAAATATGATCTTTCTCTTTCGTACTCTGCATAAGATTTTTCTCTGTCGTACTCTGAATGTGATCTTTCCCTGTTGTACTCTGATGTGATCTTTCTCTGTTGCACTTTGAATATGATCTTTCTGTTGTACTCTGGATGATCTTTCTATGTTGTACTCTAAATATGATCTTTCTCTGTTTTACTCTGAAAATTATCATTCTCTGTCGTACTCTGAATAATATCTTTCTCTGTTGCACTCTTAATGTGATCTTTCTCTTTTGTACTCTGGATGGTCTTTCTCTGTTGTACTCTGAATATGATCTTTCTCTGTTGTATATGAAAATGATCTTTCTCTGTTGTACTCTGAATATGATCTTTCTCTGTTGCACTCTGAATGGGATCTTTCTCTATTGTACTCTGTATGTGATCTTTTTCTGTTGTACTCTGAATGTGATCCTTCTCTGTTGTAGTCTGAATATGATTTTTCTCTGTTGTACTCTGAATATAATCTTTCTCTGTTGCACTCTGAATGTGATCTTTCTCTATTGTACTCTGGATGTGATCTTTTTCTGTTGTACTCTGAATGTGATCCTTATCTGTTGTACTCTGAATATGACCTTTCTCTGTTGTACTCTGAATATTATCTTTCTCTATTGAACTATAAATGTTATCTTTCTCTGTTACACTCTGGATGTGATCTTCCTCTGTTGTACTCTGAATGTGATATTTCTCTGTTGTACTACGGATGTAATCTTTCTCTTTTGTACTCCAGATGTGATCTTTCTTTGTTGTACTCTGAATATGATCTTTCTGTTGCACTCTAAAATTGGTCTTCTTCTGTTTACTCTGGATGTAAACTTTCTCTGTTGTACTCCAGATGTGATCTTTCTCTGTTATACTCTGAATATGATCTTTGTTGCTCTCTGAAATTGATCTTATTCTGTTTACTCTGGATGTGATCTTTTTCTTTTGTACTCCGAATGTGATCTTTGCAACTTGATTAGAAGTGTCTCTTGATATTTAATGTTTCACTAACCAGCTAGTGATCACTATGGCACTCAGCGCCTCTGTAGCTTCTAACCTGTATTTTCTACGCATTTTTGTCATTTTCTAAAATGTGATCTATTTAATTATACGTTATCTTTTCACATAACTGCCAGGTATGTTTATGTATATCTTTTCTCCTAACTCTAGTGCTGCTTATCTGTAGTCATTTAGCTACTGTGAGGTTGATTATTTCCCATCCAATATCGTTTGAATAAGTATGTGGGCTTTCCAAGCTTGCTACGTTTGTATAGGTAGTTTAACTTTCTATTTTTGCATTGAAATTTTCTAAGACAATCAATATGTCAAGCTTTTAAGTTTTCTCTATGACACTCTCAAGGTGATCACATAAATCTTCTGTACCGTGTGCTTTCAGGTAATTCTGACACAGACCGTATTCAAAGCCATGATAGCAAGCTATCCCACAACCTCTCTCTTGGTCTCCCTCTGTCTCATTTCCCTACAACTTCTCCGCCGTCACCAAGGACTTTAGTATTGTAGATATTATACATTAGAGAACGGAATCAAATAAAGCAATAAAACAAATAAACTAGAGCGTAAAATTACTTCAATTTCAAGTATGGAATCTGGTCCAGCACATTGGGTTTCTTCTAACAACATTCACTTTTGGATGACATTGTTTCCTCGATTCCTCTATTTCTCATTTCAGTGTCTTTTTTGGTGATTCTCCCTTCGACAAAGATGAGTAGTTTTGAGCTAAAAGATGTGCGTTTCTGAAAATCGCCTACCGCAGAACGGTTTTTTTTCCCCATTTACAACCTGGTAATCGTTGCCTTAAAAAAAATTACCAAAGATTGTTTCGCAAATCACATCCAATGGCGATGGCGAGGGGGACTAGCAAAACAAAGTTCAGAATAATCTTCAATAAAGAAGTGATTGAGAAATAGTGACCATTGTTACAATTTCGTAACGATTGTTGATTTTAGGACAATTGTTAATTTCGTGACCTATATAGACTTATATTGATGACATTGTTGAGAGCACACATCCTGAGCATTATACAGAAGCCGACATCTTTCCCTTGTAACACATCCCTCTTTCTGTCTGCTTTGTTAGTTTCAGACTAAAGGTATTCGTCAAATGTCATCATTATGTAACAGGTCCTTTTCAGAATGTAGCTCTCATCACGGTCTGCTTGAAAGAAACCCCGACTCTCGCCAGCTCTCCAACCTCCCGTACTTTCATATCCAAGGAGTCACTTATATCCTATACTAATAATACTTCTATTCTACGGTCTGGTCCTTTCCCCCATTGAATACGCTCTGGCCATGCTCACTGTCAGTGCTACCCAGATTGAACGACTCGAAAAGGTGCAAAATGAAGCCATGCGCATTATTTTGGGATGTACTAGAGACACATCCTGTGGAGCAATGAGGTATCTACTTGACTTTCCAACAATGAACCAAAGGATCAGGATGTGGAGGGCTCGGGCATATCTCAAAATATGTGCTGATAAGAAACACCCACTGCATCAAGCGCTTTTTAGTGAAAAGGGAGACAGACTGAAGAGGGGGAAATCGTGGCTAGGTCGGGCAGAAGATGTTATTAGGCAAATATGCAGCCTAACCGACATCATACCTGGTGCAGAATGGATACCTGTGCCTCAGGCGTTTATTTGTACATTTTCCTGTATTGTCACACTCAACAGGCGATGTAGAGAAGAGAATCCTGTTGCTGTTAATGCAGAGGTCAACGCTCTCATCGGTGAAAATTCAGACGAAGCAGATGCAATAATCTATACAGACGGATCCGTTATACGCCAAAGAAGAAGCGCATGGGCATTTACAGCACGCTCAGCGGGCAGAACAGTCAAAGAAGCCAACGGCGCCTTCTCCATGACAACCAGCAGCATGACGATGGAGGTGATGGCAGTGACACAAGCACTTGCCTGGCTTGAAACACAAAAATACACCCGCGTGTGTATACTCAGTGATTCAATGAGTATGATCCGGAGGGTTCAGGCAGGTTCAGTGTGAAGACAATGGCTTGAATCATTACAGAAGTCCACTGTCCGTGGAGTCACCTTTATTTTTGTTCCGGGATACGCAGGCGTCGATGGAAATGAAAGAGCTGACTGGTTGGCTGGATCCGCTATCACTACCGACGGTCAGCCTATGGATCATGCTGATATTATCAATGCCCTCAGAGAAATGGGAAGGATAGACGACTTTGGTGGCAGTGAATCCTCATCACTCGCCAGAATGGCAGACTTGGGAATTAAGATCGGCACAGCAAAAAACGAGACGCACACCAGGTACGCCAGAAGACTTGTTAATCAACATAGAACTGGTACTATTAGCCATCGGACGTTGGGGTTCATACTGAGGGGAGGATCTGAGCACCTATGGACATGTCCGGAGTGCAATGAGGATAACCCAACTAACTAACTAACTAACTAACTAACTAACTTATATCCTATGCCCATCTTCGTGCTGGTCGGTCCCTGTCCCTCCTTCTTGGTAGCATGCTTTCTGCTACCGTTTTGTTAGTCAAATAAACAACAACAACAACAACAACAACAAATATAATAATAAATGACTTGAGAAACTGAATAAATATTGAAAACTAACCTGACAATCTTCTTTGCCATGCTCTCTGCTTGCGTAGCATGGCCTCGTCTAAGGATTGGTTCCTTCTCTTGCCGTAGTCTGCTGGGAGGGGCCAGGGTATCCTTGTTTTTGGCAGGAATGCTACAGTGGAGACAAGCATCGGTACAATTCCGATGGTCAGAAACATGAATGATGTCTGAATATCGACTCCGTTGAAATGCGACAGCTGAAAGTGTTAAAATGGTGATGTTTATGAATGTTATCTTAGGTTATCTTATCGCAGTCGACGTCATTGTATATTGGGTAGTCCCTAGCGGGCTCAGTCCTCTGATGTAGCAGCTACTCCGAGGTATTTCTACTAATTGTTCCCATGAGAAGTTAGTTATAATGTCTCCTCTCTCGGTCTCGAAGTGGTACAGACGTGCTTCAGTATGCTTTACTCTCATGTCACGTAATCATTTTATTGTCAGATTATCTTTCTTACCAAATAGTTCAGTCCATGCAGTATTGATGATATCTGCTCTGTCAATGCTTCTTCCTTCGCGCCCTGGTGTATTGGATAGGTCCGCTCGCTCATTTTCCTTTACGCCCTTATTGCCTGGTGTGTAGATCCAGGTGAGGGAAGTTAAGTGCGATTTTCGAATGCTTTCTACCCATTCAAAGCGCATAACACCTGTTGCTATCTTCTGAAGCATGTTCATGAAGTCTGATACAATTATTGCATATGTGCACGTTTGCTCAGCTGCCTATGCTAGTGCTCTAGAAGCAATTGTTATCTCATTGATCTTCTTGGCATAGTTGCCTGGTAAGCGTTGCTGTCCACTTGTGCATTAATGAATACCTAATCATAGGGTGACCACGCATGCCGTTTTTGCCAGGACAGTCTAGGTTTCATTTTTCCCCAATTGTCCCGTTTTCTAAAAACGAAGAAATAAGCTCAAGAACTGAATATGCACTTATACTTATATCTGTTGACATTACTAAATTTCACAGTATTAGACACTGCATGGTCTCGAGGCATGGTGTCCGCCTCAAGTGCTAGAGGTTCCGGGTTCAATCCCCGTTAAGGGTTGACATTTTTTTCACGTGGACTTGGACTTATAGTAATTCCCCCTTGTCTCTTGGTAGTGAGACTGGACGCCCGTGTGCATTGTTGCACACGTAAAAAATCACTTGGCAGTTGGAAATCGAAAAAAGTAGCCTTACGGCGCTACCCAAGGAAAATTTGGATTTAAAAATCTACCGTAAGTATTTCATGATCCTCGCCGGCGCTACAGAGCCTATGCACTGTCTGAGCTTCTTCGGACTCAGACTTGACCTGTGGGTTACTAGCTGTGTGCCTTGAAGTTGATCTGTTGTTCAAAACCTGTTTAAAAAGATACTTGTAATGCCTTAAATGCGTTGATGACTAATTGTAAAAATAGGACGTTAGAATTGTTGTCTTTTTTTCTGAGCAAGGATACCGCCTAAAAGCGCTTTTATAGTAAAATGTATGCGTAGGTGTTCTTTAAAAGGTTGGGGTGTGGGAGCCAAATTGAGGGGAAAAGGAGGCTGGGGGGGGGGGGGTAGGGGGGGGGGGGAGCGCGGGAGCTGACTTGCTTGAAATGTCCCGTTTTCAGCTCAAAATTTTAGTGGGATGTCTTGTTTTCGGCTGTAAATATGTAAATATTTGTGGGATGTCCCGTTTTCAGCTCAAAATATTAGTGGGATGATCCGTTTGTAGCTCAAAATATTAGTAGGATGTCCTGTTTTCAGCTCAAAATATTAGTGGGGTGTCCCGTTTCCAGCTAAAAATATTAGTAGGTGGTCCCGTTTTTAGCTCAAAATATTAGTGGATATCTAGTTTTCAGCTCAAAATATTATTTAGGATGTATTTGTCTCCCTGTTGAGCTTGTTGGCTTTCATCTTGCGTTTATTTGTACATTATTACTTTGTTTCATTCATTTAACCATTCATTTGTTTATCAATGTATTGTTTCGTTTACTAATTCGTGCGACCAATTATTTATTCATTAATCAACCCATACCCCTATCATTCTGTCATTTATCCAGCTTTTCAGTCATCCCCTAATGCATTCTTTCATTCTTTCATTCTTTCATTCATTCCTTCATTCATTTATTTTTTTTTTTGTTAATTTAGCCATTCATTTGCTCAATAATGTATTATTTCGTTTACTCATTCGTTCACCCCAATAATTATTCATCCACCAACCCGTCCATCTAAACTGGTAATCTGGTAATCTTAGTCTCAGCTTCATGGCAAACGGATCACTCCATAGTTGCTCCGCTCCCGTGCCAACGAAAAACACACAAAATGTTTATCACAGTTCAAATAAAATCCGCAGTTCACAGTGTCACACCATTCACTCAACTCAAAGCTGGGGAACGAAACTATATCCTTCCAGTCTACAAATGGATCAAAAATGCAACGGCCACCGTCTGGCAGAAGCAAAAAAAATTTGACCTGAAGCATTATGTGAGGGTTGATAAACGGTCACCCTAGCAGCTTCCTCACTATTAGCTGGAGAAAGGAGTTTACACCCACCAGCAAGCGTCGCCCCTACAACGACCTGACTGCCTTCGTTAACGACTATTCACCCAACAGCCATGCAGTTCTTTGGCACGAAGGAGACACCTTGAATTTGGGCTTTGGACTGGCGACTCCCTACATGATGTTATGTTATGTCATGCTATTACAATCTACGTCACTGCACATTGGGCATTCCCATACATGCTCAGTCCTCCGATGCAGCAGCTACTCCAAAGTACTTCTACTAATTGTTCTCATGAGAAGATGGTAATATTGTTTCCTATCTCGGCTTTGAAGACGGCAAAGACGTGATTCACCATGCTTTACTACAATGTCACGCAGCTGTGTTAGTGTCAGGGATTCCTTATTATCCACTAGCCCATTTCGTACAGCGTTGACGATATCTGCTCTGTCCATGCTTTTACCTGCAATCCTTAGTGCAGTGCTTGCCAGTTGGTCCGCTCACTCATTTCCCTTTACGCCCACAAAACCGATATGTGTATCTCCAGGTTACGGAGGTTAAGTGCGATTTTCGAATCCTTTCTACCCATTCAACCCATCCATTAATTCACCATCATTCTATTCATTTATTCATTCATTCTTTCATTCTTTTATCCAGCTTCTCAATGATTCATTTATTCATTCGTCATTACGTTGATTTGTTCATCCAACAATTTATTTACTCACTGATACTCACTGATAACTCACCCAGCTACATCCAGCTACATATTAATTCACTCAGCTTCTCATTCATCGTGTATCAACGCCTGTATTCGCTCACCCATTCACCTTTTTTATCTTTAAATTCGTTCATTCATGTTTTCACTCCTTGATGCATCCGCCCGTTGATTCATTCATTTCTGTTACAAACATTACAACTACAGCAGACAGACTGCAAATATTTAGATTTATATTCGCTGTTTGAACTGACCACCGCCCGATTTCAGAATACGCTGATAACGCGCAAGGATGGAACTGTAAACATCACAAATCATTTCCACTGGCATTTCATTTCATGTGGAGGCTCTCGGGTCACTCAGTCTTGCAGACTTGATTCTGTATGCACTGGATGCCATTATGTTTACCTGTCAGCCTGGCAGCGACTGATCTTAAAGGGAAGGTCCGGTTGCACGTTGCTCTACTGAGCCGGGAGCTTCAGTTCATGCATTGTTTTAAGCGGTTTGGTGTTACCTTTTCTTTAGAGTAAACAAGGCAGGTTGAAAGGGGATCATAATACATGAGCAACACATTGCCTTTACAAAACTGCCCAGGATTTGTACTACAAAGAGGATTCTGGACATAGACACGGCTGCGTTATGTTCCATGAATCCAATCGGGAAGGATAACAAGGTGAATAAATGCTCTAGGAAGTCGGATGTGTTTACCTAAAGGCGCGAATATCGCAGCTATGCTGTACTCATGCACAATGCAGTTACGTCACTCGGACCAACGGTGAAGAAGAAAAAGAAGAATATTCTGATGCAAGTTCTCAACTCAACTTAACTCACATCTTATATCAAATCAGATTAGAAAGCGCTTCCATTTCAATACAAAATATCATAAGATGTCAATGTTGATTTTTCAAGCAAAAATAGTGTATTGAAAACTTCAGATCTGACATGACATATGTCGAATCCTATTGAAGCCACACTTCCATTCAAATTCATGGACTGTTAAACATGTCATTCCTCTATTCAAGATGAAAAATTGAGACGTTACGTTAGAAACCATTTTCTATGCTTCGTAGATCGCCATCATTTTTAGGTTGTGTGATGTCGACAGAGAGAAAGGGCGGATAACTTTTTATCTGCTAATTCTTCTAAATGTCTCCGAAATATCCTGGAGAGATTAAGACATGTCAATCTTTCAGCTCTCACTTGGACACCAGAGGGAAAGAGAGAAAAAAAGGGAATAAAAAAAAAAAAAAAACATGGAGACGAACAATAGAAAGTGAACTGAGTGCTGCATTTCTGACATGGAAAACTGCACTAAAGATTGCACAGGACAGGAAAACAGGGAAAGTCCTGTCTGAAGCCTCATCTGCCACTAGGCATAAACAGAACCGATTGATGATGAATCTGATGACAGCTGAAGCCTCATCTGCCACTAGGTATAAACAGAACCAACTGATGATGAATCTGATGACAGCTGAAGCCTCATCTGCCACTAGGCATAGACAGAACCGATTGATGATGAATCTGATGAGTTTCCAAGAAATTAAATTGTGCAGCAATGGTGGTTGGGGAAACCGAATTCACCAGGACAATATTTCTAAAATGTTTGGGCGTAACAAACCAGTGCTATCAAACACAGTTCGTAGACAAAAATGGTTTTTAAATTAGTTTCATTGAATACTTATTTTAATGTGTTTTTCTACAGTAAAATCTAGTGATGATGATGATAATGATGACGAACACAATACAAATAATAAATAGGAGCAAAGTAAAGGACCCTTCTCATTTCTTAAGACGTATTTCGCATACATAGCAAGAACTATATTTTATTGAGCAATGGGAACGCGATGGGTGATATAGTCAACATCACGCCGACTGCCTTTCCTTCCTATGATTATACATGGTACCCACTTGAAGCTGGGTCGGCTTGACCCAGCCGATGTCATTTTTTTTTTAAAGTCTAGCTCCGATAGGACCTGAACCGACCACCATTTTGATAACGCAGGAACTAACCATATAAGTTACACTTTTACAACTACAGCGGTTATGGCCTTATCAGAATTTAAGTAAAACACAGGAACAAGTTTTTTTTTAATTTCTTTCATTATTTGCAGTTTGTGCGGTATAACTCTTAAAAGGTGACCCAGCAAGGATTATTGTATATTTATATAGCTCAAATACTGCATTCTAATTACTTTTTATGAAGTAGACAATTCTGACACAAGGTTAGGAATGAAGTAAATATCAATATAAGATTTCATCCATTTACATTTAAATACAGCTGAGGTATATTGTTTCGAACATTGGCACAAATGTGTGAACGAGCTATAACCGATTTGCATTTTTTGTATAACGACCTTGAATCCTAGCTCAAAATAGGTAGCAGGTAATGAATGTCCTTGAAAGTAAAGGCGGTCGGCATGATATTGACCCCGTCCCCTCTTCGATCGCCAGCTGGTCGGAAAATAATGTGTCTAGCACCATCTGCCATGTGTGATACATGGTGTAACAGGGCTCTGTTTCTTCACATCTGATAGACTGTAAACTACCTAGGCTGAAAGGTCCATTAGTCTAAGCTTGGGATTTCTGAAGGTTCCAACGGGGAAATGTTTTTCCTTATTTCCTGGGCCTAAGTGAAAGATGTAGCCGATTTTTGGAGACAGGGTCAGTGTACAGTGAAAGTAACAAAAGGAAAGTAGGAAGTGTTGTGCCGTCTCCACAATGGGAACTTGGCTGCAAACTATCCATTGCTAATTACAGTAATACTATTCGCGGGGCAGAAATCTCTTCCACTGTGGTAATTTCGTACTATTTCCGCCCCTGTGGAGGCTCCGGGTCTTTTTGTGGTGTGGGCGGAAAAGGGGGTTGGGGGGGGGGGGCTGTTTAATAATGCGTTTTAACCTTTCACATCCACGACTGTTTCTTATAGGGGTGTCAGGTTGCATAGTCCCCTACACTACCAACGGCGATATCCCGCGTTCCATACTACACAGTGTTACTGCCACTTTTAAAGACCCCATAACATCCACAACAGGCTCTAACTCCAACTCCCTAGAAGAAAGCCTCAGCGCAGATCCCACGAAAGAGTGCATTTTAATCTTACACCCCTGTGAGAGAGTGTGAAAGGTTAAGACGAATCAATGAACGGTCGATCACGGTGTCGCGGAGCCCGAAAACGTGAGTAGTTCCTATAAAAGAATTGCACTTCAATGTGTAACACAGACAACCAACAGAAGACTCCACTTACCTGCATGAGAAGCGCAATGACGCCATTTGAATACGCTGCTCCCACATAAAGGGACACGACCACATGGCGTTTCCGGCCAAACAGATTCGCCGTCTGCAGATTGGTCAGCAACACGGCACTTCCGGCAACGCCGGTTAAGGTTAAGGCCGGCACCACCAGCCAGGGGACGCTGACACTTGTGAAGGTCATCATGAGAGTTCCCAGGGCAAAGGTCAAACTGTGTAAAAACATAGTGATTTAATGTTTACAGCTCATATTATTATACGGCGATTTCGCGGTTATATCATATGTCTCAGCATATGCACTAGCATACACACGCATTGAAAGCATACGGTAGCCATCAGAAGTGCTAACACAAACAGTTTGACATTAGAAATGCAGTTCATCATCGACGGTATTAGAAGTCTCCAACAGATCAGCAGTTGCACACGCGATCAATATTAATCACATAAGGGCACCACCAATATTGCGGCGACAGAAGACGTGTCATTTTATGAATCTACAGTTCACAACACCACGTTGGTCACAGTCGAAAAACATTCTAAACGAAATCCGCAGCTCATAGGGTCGCGCCATGCACTCAACTCAGTAGCTGGCGCGACCAAACTGAATCATTTCAGTCTACAAATGGATCAAAAATGCAATGGCCACCGTGTGGCAGAAGCACAAAATTTGCCTCGACGCGAAACAGTAACCGCGCCTGGCGTCCATTTTTCCCGGAAGCACCGTTCATCGCTTGTGTGTAATCTTGGTGGGTACAACTTACCTACCTACAGGGTATTTGTAACTCTCTTAGTAAAATCTCTATCCCAGGATAGGAAGACATTTTGGGTTATTGAGAAGCCACACCCCCGCTGTCTCAAGGGGTCCTAATATAACCGAACAATTGAACGGGGTCTCTGGGACTTGTGCATGGGTGATTCTCATCCGAATGGTGGTAATTTGTGTCACCGGATGTTTATGGCGCTGCCTGGGTCCTGGTTGAGCTGAACTGCAATCAGTTATACACTGTTTACACTGCACATAAGAGAAAAAGTCGGCACAGAACCAGTTCTCAATTGCGTACAAAGACGAGTATCAAATCGTTTACCCACTTAGAGAGAAATAGAATGCCGTACGACGGCATTTAATGCTAGATGTACACTAAAACTGGACAAGAAACGGCGGAGAGCGAGGGGTAGATCAAAAACAAGACCGAAAGATAACATCAGAGAATCTCCACAACAGAATGAACTGTCTAATGTCTAGGCGACCAAAAGAGCATGAAGCAGAACTTTATTTTTTTCTGCAACACCTGAAAATGTACAAGTGGAAGTGAAGAAGAAGCAGAAGCGCTTGTTTAACCCCTCCTGGTTGCTAGATATTACCTGGTCATGACTGTTTGTTCCCTTATTTTACTATGCTCCACACGTGTGGCCCAATTTTTATGAATTCTTCAGAGGTTGAACAAGACATTTTAGATTTGCCTTGCTGGTTGGACATCCAGACCCAGACTGTGAAATCTCAGGGTGTCCGGCTTTCCATGTAGCAGTACATAGGCAGTTAGCAACATTCTTCTTATAGTCTACGCCTGGTTATCATGTCTATATAATCAGTGATTGGGTCGCTTATTGGCTTGCCGGTAGACGACTGGGTCGGGGGTCAGGACAGTATTTGGGTCCTTCCTCTTTGATCGCAACAACACTGATGGGGGTCGTTTGTATGGCTCTTGATGGCATGCAATGCTAAGACATTTACATAGCGCACAAAACCAAGTCACAATTATAACCTAAAGCTCCCTTCTTTGGGGATGCTGGTTAAACGTGACGATTTGTTTTCGAACAAAGCACAAACATTCAAGGTGTGATCACCCATGAGACATAGAGAATCTCATTCTGGATAACATTGCAGATCTGAGATACCCTATTCAACATCTCACGATATTATCAGTGAGGTAAAGACAGCCGGCGTAATGTTGACCACATTACCCACAGAGTGCTGATGGTCTGTAAAAATATGGGACGCTCTGCCCATATGCCCGATGCGCCGAAAGGCGTGAAAAGGGATCTTTACTTTACTTATGTGTACAGTGAAATAATAATTAGGTCCATATATGGTATGCCGGGAAGATCTCTGTAGGGCATATTGTTAACAACATGCGTTCAGCTGACGATATAGTTTTGATCGCTAAAAATGAAACACAACTGCAAGAAATAGTGGATATAATTGTAACGAAAAGTGAAAGCAAGGATTTTACTTTGAACAGCAGAAAAATAGAAGTAAGGGTAACTACACCCTCCGAAATTCAACATCGAAGTAAATAGGACAAACCTCAAGCAAGTTGATATGTTCAAGTACTTGTGAACCCTGATTACATCAGATGGAAGATGTATTAAAGAAGTTAAATGTTATTCAAACAAAGGCAGCATTTTACGAAATGAAGAATATTTTGTGCAACCTTTCTTTGCCAATTGAGACGAAAAAGAGAATTCTTAAAAGGTATATACATCATATCTTGATATACGGACGTTAATCATGGACAGTTGGTAAATTAGTGAAAATATATTTAGAAGCTGCGGAGATCTGGTTTTATATTAGAATGATGAGAATGCCCTGTACAGATAAAACGAGTAAATACACATTTCTTGAAAGAAACTGACTCACGAAGAGAACTGATTGCCAACATCAGAAAGAGACAATCTACATTCTTTGTTCATATAATGAGAAGGAGAAAACTGGAGTACATCGTGGCAGTAGGAATCTTGGAGGGGAGAGAGACAGAGGGAGACCGAGAGAACAGATGCTGGACAGTTTGACATCATGACATGGACGATCATCTGTGGCAAGAGTTGATTGAAAGTAAACGAGACAGAAGATTGTGGATAAAGACATGAGTACCAACACCATACGGCATGGACTTTAGAAAGAAGATATGAAACGGATATGTAACGGTTTCACCATCAAGATGTTGATAGCAGCCCAAGACATTGAGCAGTTAGCAACCTTCTTCATTTGATCAAAGCCTGGTTTATCATGTCTATATCACCACCGTGTAGGTTCTGGGGTTTGTATTTGGTAGCGGCGAGTAATAGACCCCCTACTGCTATCTAACAAGCATGTCGTAGAAGTCAACTAATAAGACTGTTTTTTTTTCTTCAAAAATCTGACTAATTTATATATGCAGACTGTTGGTTCCTTAGCTCTTGGACAGATACACTACATCTAGAGTAGGGGAGGGGGTGGGGTGTGGGGGGCACATCATCTTTAGTTAGTCAACTGCCTAAGTCTTCGTGTTTCTGTGTACGTGGTTACATACAAACAGACAAACACACACAAAGTATACAAACATACAAATATCGTCAACAAACTCATCATCATAGACACACTATCACAAACCTACACAATACTCTGACGCACACTCATCTTCGTAGACACTCAAACGCCTACACACTCTCAGACACTCAAACATATACTCAGTACTCGAGCACACACACACGCAGCATCCTATTCACACAAATACATCTACACATACACACTGCTCTGACACAAGCTGGGAATTATTGACAACTACACACATACACAATGCTCACACTAAAAATCATAGATAGACCAACGCACTCATAAACAGTACTCGGACATAATGTCAGATACACTCAGATACATACACATAGACAAGGCTTGTACACACGCTCATACTTATAGACACACAAAGACACATACATATACACATACAACCGCACATTCATACATACACACACATTGACAGTACTAAAAAACAAGCTCAGAATAATTTACACCAACAGACATATTACTGCGTCACACAATCAGAATCATAGCCACACAAACAGAAACAATATTTCGACACTAGCTGAGACTCATGGACATATATATATATACATACATACATATAAACACGCACAATGATCGTACACAGACTAAGAATAATAGATACAGAAACACAACCACGCAGATATACACACACACACACACACAAATACCTACACAGTCATAAGCCGTGTCCGCGTAGTGCCATATTTATCATAGAAGATGCCCAGCGGAAAGGCCAGCACGTCCCGAATAATGATGACCACGGCAAACATCAATCGCAGCTGCTCGTTCTGTTCCAGACAATACTCTCTGGCCATCCCGCTGTCCACTTCCTTGTCTTTAGCAGCTGTCGGACTTGACTGGTCAATGCCTCTAGCGACCCCGGGACCTGCCTGTAAGGGTGGCATAATCACTGACAGGTTCGCCAGATCTCCTCGTTTGAATCTGCAAAAAGAAGAATCTATTTACGAAAGAAAAATTGTGCTTTATTAATATCCTACCCAAGATGACGTCACAGAACAGTCCGACGTTTTAGAGGGTAGTGAGACTGGCTTTCTAATGCTTTTAACGACCCCAAAACATTTAGAACTTCCCCTAACTAAAGCCCAAAAACGTCCCATGGAAGAATGCAGCTTAGGTCCCACGACTAGATGCAGCCTATCTATCACCCCCTGATATATTAGACTGTCCCATGACCTGTGGATTTCCTCTGTTTGGGGTAGGATATTATTAAAGCACCAGAACAACTGTAACTATTACATCGAGCTCACAGTTTTCACGACTATCTATTGGAATTAATGACTAAATGATCTTCAGAATCGTATTATCTGTCTATTATGTTCATGTTCTCCTAAGGGCCTTAATGTCTAACACAGGTTTATGTAAACATTTTGTATTATGTCGTGGTGTAACCCTCCACTTTATAACACCCCCGTGTAGGCTCTGTGGCCCCACTGTGAGGAAAACAAGAATAGACCCATGCCTCTCGAAGATGCATGTCGTAAGAGTCGACTAGCTGAGGGTGCGGGGCGGGGGTGTTGCTTTCTTTGAAGTCGGAGTGCATCTGCCTGAGACGCAAGGAACCATCAATCTGCACACAAATAGGTCATACCTGTAAAACAGATGCACACGCAAATCTCAGGTCCTGGAACAAATCGAAAGTCCAGAAATGAACGAACAGCCAGGTCTTTACACCGGAGTTTATAGCCGGTGAACGCAAAGAACAAACAACAACAACTTTCCCACATATATTGTAAGGTTCACGTGCTGTAAAGTATGAGATCCAGCGAGACAGGTGACACCGAGCTTTCACTGATCAATTATTTATGGAGTTTCTGATAAGAATCACTTTAAAAATAAGTGGTTTTATGCATTTTAAAAAATTGTAACATTGTCCGTTTTATCTATGTAGATAAAGGATTTCTAAGCGTTCTTTTCTCTCGTTTGCGGTAACTGTGATTTTATGAAGCTGACTAGTTCCCGCCTGTGTGCTTCGCGTAGGAAGCTTTCCAAGGACTCTGTTATTTCTTCTGTTTATTGTTTGAATGGTTGGTTTTTTGTTTATTTTTCTCTCTACTTTGTTTATAGAGCATTGTTCGGTGTGATACACTGTCTGCTGTCAGCCAAGCTAAATGACCGAACCATTCCATTGGTTGTTTCCTAGTAAAATTTAGTTGTCTTCCAGACATCACCTTTTCAAAACAACTTGGTTGCTCTTTGTGGCTTTACAAGGAATTATACAGATTTTTTTGTAAAACCACATTTCCACAGCTGTACGTTAAAACTGGCTCTATGTAGCATAAGAATATTTCTTTTAACACCAGGGACAATGATTTATTGCTCGAGATGTTCTTCAGTTTATAGCCCGTACTATTCAGTTAATTATATAGGTGATAACATTTTCCGTCAGACGTTATCCGTGTGCCTAGATACCTAAATATCTGTACGTGTCCTAAAAGGTAGGTAGTTGTACCCCAGCAGGACATCACACAAACACCCGGTAACTCAAAGTGTCACCATGCTGATGATGGTCACCCGTGGAGAGGTCACAGAAACCTTTTCCAGCCGTTATGGACACATGTATGGCCATGTTCATGCCCCGGCTATATTCAGGGGCTCCGGCAGAAGCCAGGGTGGGGCTTCGTATAACACACAAAAAATTGCATCACACATGGAGGTGACTTTAAGGTGAGAAATGTGTCCTAAAATAATGTCCTCGGCTTTTATTGATCATTTATTATCAAAATGTTTTAGAGAAACAAAACATACAAACTAACCTTTGTGGAGTCTGTTTTCCAGCTCTGTATACCCAATCCGCCTCAACAAAGACGTTTCTGACCAAACTCGAGCCATTCCAGTGTGGACTTGCTCCGTATTTCAAAGGCATACCTCCTGTCGCAGAACCGGACTCCCAAGGAGAAACTGCATACATCGTAGAAGCTTCTCGTATTTGTGTGGATCTATCATTTCTCCTGCGTGGGCGACAATTTTTCGTCTTTTTTGGAACGGGCAGCGGTATGTCACTGTCCAGTTTATAGACACCGTTCATACTTGCGTCGTTTCCATATATTCTGGCACGGGGTGTGAAGTTGACGGTCAAGTTGCAGTACTTGGGGAAGTAGCCGTCGCTGCGGAGGATGATCGCCAGCCAAGTCCAACCCAGGACAACTGACGAGAAAAACATGCACTCGAGAAAGGCCCAGGATAACGCTGCCACTTTCTTCCAGCATTTTTGTGTCATTGTCCCTGGGTAAATTGTTCACCTAATGTTATTACGGTGAAGTGTGTTTTTTTATGAATAATATGGTAACTATTACATAGGCCCGATTTACTTTTCTTAAAATTTCCTTTTACCCATTATAAACTCTATCAAAGTAGGAGTCCAGACCAGTTATCAATATTGCCAGCTATGTGATGATTTGATCATGTGTTTATGTATGAATAAAATGGTAATTATTTCATTAGCCCCATTTACTTTCCTTAAAATTTGCTTACACCCTTTATAAACTCCATCAAAGTAGGAGGCCAGACTAATTATAAATATCGCCGGTTGGGTGATGATTCGATCACAAACCCGCTGGGCAATCAGCTAGTCGTGAGGCTGTTGTGTTGAGGTGCACTTAAGTAAAGTGAATTACCGTTTCTGAAATAAGATTAATGAAATTTGAGACGACGACAATGTAAATGAAGGGAGATAATTTACATACGTTTGAAGTGGTGAGACAGATGAAAGTGAAAGCCGCGAAGAAATAAAATTGGCTAAAATTCATCACCTGATGGAGCCGTTGTGCTGTAGCGGTTAGACTCGCCTAGGGACCTGAAGGTCTTTACTTTAAAAAGATTGAGTTCACTGAATACTTTCTGTTACTTGATTAATTAGTTTAAATGCGAACGAAGCGGGATTTTCATTCTTCCTCAAACATGACTTTGGCTTCCATGTTGACCCAACCTTGCTGAAATGAAACCTTGTCGTACCTACGTAGGATGCAGTTATTACTTATTTTGAAGCCCTATCTTGACTTTTGCCGGGGGGCACTAAATATAGCCTGGCTTTGAATATAACCTAACCGCTAAACGGGGTTTCCGGAACCTCTCCCCGGATGATGCTCACCCTCATGGTGGCGCTTTGTGTCACTGGGTTTTTATCGCTTGTGTGATGTCCTGGTTGGGTACAATTTACATGCATACATACATTAGCTAAAATTCCGGTGGTGGTGATAGCAACGCTGAAATTCTCTAACAGGATATTGAAGTATGATAGAATGTAAAATTTACTTCATGGCCGATCTAAGTGTCAATCGGGGATGCACAGTCTAGATATTAAAAACAGGGTGTAAATGTTAGGTCTGTAATGCAATGCTGTTGTTGGAATTTATATATAAACTCTAAAAATTACTTCATGTAACAGATGTTAAAGTGTGTCCACTAACGGCCAGTACTGTGCTACCCTGATATCTGACCCCCTGGACATCTATCAGTTTAGTCCCAAATGGTAACGTTAACCCTCGATGGAAATATTTACTCTAAAGGCATGACACGTCAACTAATTCGGCAGTGCTGCAGAGCTGAACAAGCCGGCCTGGTGAAAATCGATTGCCTCAGTGTCAGCATTGGCAGGCAAGTAAACAAACTAGTTAAGTCATGTTATTGTTATTGCAAATTTTCTTTTTTTTTTAATTACTGCCGTTCAATGTAGGATCATCCAAACATTTGAGAGACCCCAAGTAAGAGCAAATGCATCGTCAAACAAGTTTGTGAACACAGTAATGCGAAATAAAACCATTAGCTTTTAGTTGACTGTTTATCCTTTTTTTGAGTTCAGTGATTCTGATATATTAGTTTTGTCTTTTTCTCTATTGATAAACTGTATTCAGCGAATGTGTGTTCAAACTCGTTACTGAGAGTGGCCACATAAATATGGGGTAGGTTGAAAAGATGTTTCTCCAGAAGCGAATTAAAAAAAAAATGTATTATCTTCCAATTATAACTCAGATGAGTTGAACAGGATATCGTTGATTGTACTGGCGATTAACTGTACGTTGGTCGTTTGTTTATAGTCACATCCAGCGTTTGGACAAATGTCCTGTCGAATCGCTGCTTTTGCATGTTGTGTTATCTAGAGTTGGCAAAATATGTTGTGGAATCTATTGGTTGCTTGTTGCCTTATCTATAATGATTTAAAATATGCAGGAAAAGAATACTTTGCCTGCAGTTTATTCCAGAGTTAGGTCAAATGTTCAGTGGAAAAGAATACTTTGCCTGCAGTTTATTCCAGAGTTAGGTCAAATGTTCAGAGGAAAAGAATACATTGCCTGTTGTCTGTTCCAGAGTTAGGTCAAATGTTCAGTGGAAAAGATACTTTGCATGTTGTCTGTTCCAGAGTTAGGTCAAATGTTCAGTGGAAAAGATACTTTGCCTGTTGTCTGTTCCAGAGTTAGGTCAAATGTTCAGTGGAAAAGATACTTTGCCTGTTGTCTATTCCAGAGTTAGGTCAAATATGTGCTGGAAGGTATTCGTTACTTGCTGTTTATTCCAGCATTAGGTCAATTTTGCCTGTTGTCTTTTCCAATATTAGGTCAAATTTTCAGTGGAAAGGATACTTTACCAGTTGTCAATTCCAGCGTTCGGTCAAATATTCCATGGAAAGGATACTGTGCCTCCAGTTGATTCCGGAGTTGGGTCAAATATGCACTAGATAAGATAAGTTGCCTCTTTTTTATGTGAATTTAGGCAAAACAAGCAACAGAAGAGAGTGGTCCGTTGTCTTATCCATATTATGTAAAAAATGTCAAGGAGGCGATGAACACTAGGTACCAATTCGCTGTGGAGGGTAAAATAAAGGGAACATTTTAACAACAAATTTATTATTAGAACAGATATTTTTTAAATTAAAAAAAACACAGATATATGTATGTGCGTGTTGTGTTGTGTGTGTGTATATATATATATAACAATCGTGTGTGAATCGGAAGATCGTGGGCTCTCTCCCTGGCGGAGCCGGACTTTTTTCAAAAAAGGACCCTGACTCCCGTCGACCCAGCCTTAAGTGAGTACCGGGTACAGTCCTGGGAAGTGAAGGCGACCGGTGTGATGCTGACCACATTACCCATCGTGTGCCGATTACTCTATAAAAATATCTAGACCTATATGCCCTATACGCCAAAAGTCGTCAAAAAAAGACCTTTACTATAGGGAACAATCAAAACATGTAACAAGCTTCTTTTTTCTATCATTTTGTCCGACTTCTTTTGCCGCAAAGCGTCACAAAGGGGAGTTACATGTAGTTTCCTGGCGTTGGCTAGTTGCGTAGCTAGTGTTCATGTCATATTTCGTTTCTTTAGTGTCTCTTTTACTGCCTGCATCCATCTCTTTCTTAGTCGACCTCGCCGTTGACCCTGATGTTCTCATGTGGTACGCTATAGCTGCTGGCTGATGTGGTTTCACTCAGACCAGAGGACCAAACCATTTGATTCTTTGATGTTCTAAAAATGCATTTACCTGTACCATACGTACCAGAGTATTTAGGTCTTCGATAGTGAGGCTGGATCATGATTGATTGGATTAGAACCTTTTCATTTTTCCAAGCGAAAGTGTTATAATATGCTATGAGGAGGCATGGGACCCAAGGCCCATGGCGATGGCGAGTGTGACTAATAAACCCCCTCCACCCCCCCCCACCCCCCCCCCCCCCCCCCCCCCCCCCCCCCCCCCAAACCCTCCACCGCATTAAGAGAAGTCTTCCACAATTATAGCATGGGATTTCAGGACCGTTGTTGTCAACATTTGTGTTTAATCTGTTTCTTCTTAGACGCTCAGCTCTCATCCTTTCTGCAATCATTTCTTTCTTCATTCTTATTCCTTCCTGGAGTGCCCACTCCACACAACACGGTCCATGACATTTTGTTCCCACGAGTCCACCTCAGTACCTGTATCATTTATGTCCCGCTTGCACAAATCTTTATGTCGTAATAGAGGTGGTTCTGTAACAAATCAGTACAATAACAAATGCAAGAGGTAACAGTATATTCAAGACGTTTTGTGCTGTTTTCACAAGGAAGGTACGCTAAAGTGCACCCACTCTTGTAATTAAAAGAAGAAGACGAAGAAGAATAAAGTGCGCAAAGCAAGCTATAGGGAATCATGAAGGACCTGCAGCAGACACGCTAGTTCATAGAGACGACCTATTCAATGGATCTGAACATACGAAACAGAACGCAAAGAAGAAAGAAGAAGAAGAAGAACACATTAATCAAACACGTTCAATCACACTAGCAATACTTTATCACTTGTTTTGATATGCGAAATGGTAGATTCATGGGAACTCCTTATATTCTATGGCGCTTCAGATACAAAAGGTCAATTTCCTTTCAGACTGCAATGTTTGAGGTCATTCAGTAAAAAAAGGCACTTTTCCCTGAAACTAGTTCTAGCTGTAAATTGGCCCATATAATTTGATGGCCAGGGGTTCTCAAACTGTTGTTGATTTGGCTCGGTGGTGACACCCAAACACTTTCAAAAATGAAATGATGAAATTTCATCAATGGTTTGCGAGTTGCATTTCGCCAGGGTGGTTACGTCTATAAGTATGACTCCATTCCATGTCAAGTACTGGTATAGGTTTTGTATGCGTTTTACCACTTGCGAGATCAGATGACTAAGAAAAGTCGTCAGCCTAACCATACGAGATCTAGTGAAAAATGATACTATCAGATAAATTGTGGGAACCACATCTTTAACTAGATCATGTGTTTTAGCTAACTCAGTAAAATGCAGCAACATCAAATACCATCACATGCACTACATCTCAAAAGATAGGTTATAAGAGCAAGAGGAAGGCCGCACAATATGGATCGACAGTATGAAACACACTTTATGCCAGCACGGCATGACAATAGCCAGTGGCAGCCAACGTGTACTGTGTCTCAAACTACTAGTTCACATGGCACTTTTCGACCGAAATGAGTTATAATGATGATGATCAAGATGATGATGTATCTCTCTGACCTCCACGAATTAGTTAAACACGCTATCATCATTGCACTCCGGACATGTCCATAGGTGCCCAGTTCCTCCCCTGAGTATGAACTCCAACGTTCGATTTCTAATAGTACCAGTTATTTTTTGATTAACAAGTCTTCTGGCGTATCTGGTGTGCGTCTCGTCTTTTACTATGCCAATCTTAATTCCTAAGTCTGCTATTCTGGCGATTGATGTGGATTGTAATGATGCTATAAATATGGATAACGTCAGGGGATGACGGGTATAATTGGGTAAGTCCCTGATAGCATGGGTTTCACGGAGATATGGCGAAACGACAAGAGAGAGTGAGTCACGTGTGAATGCGAGATCTGGGGGATTGAGAATGAGGTGGTCATTCGGTGACTGGGCCCCAGACTGGAAGGATGTGAAGCTGAATCTGTGAAGGTGAATCCAGAATGAAGAGTGTACGTGGATTTGAATCAGAGTCGAATGAATGATCGTGAAGGCCAGCCGTTTTGTTACACGGTTTGATTATTGAGCCAGCCGTGTATATGCCAGTGTCCATCGTCTGAAGCATGTCTGAAGCCTTGATGCGTGAGCAAGGCGAGATTGCCCGAATGGTGTAAGTTGGTTCTTCTGTTGATTCGGGTCTTGTGCCACAGTGATAATAAACCTGTGAAATGTGTCAGCTGGTGTCAAGCGTCGTTTTAAGTTGTGTGGCCGTGGAGAGAAATGCCGTCTGGTTAGAATGAGCTGTGACCTAACACCTAGACAACAGAGTCAGTGTTGAATCTGCACTAGAGAGATCCAGTGTGGGGGAGACACAAGTACATTCATTACATGGATTCACTGCCCCCAAAGTCCTATATCCTTCCCATTTCTCTGAGGGCATTAATAATATCAGCATGATCCATAGGCTGACTGTCGTATTACCTCCACAAATTGCCTAGTGCCATGAAAACTACCCTAGTCTTTCGTATTGAAATTTTAATATCTCTTTCAGTTTCTGCTTCGTTATCTTCATTTCTGCCCCCAAAAAAGGTTTATGACTCCACATCTTGAAGTGGCATATCACCAGGAGAACCCAGATCCCTGGTTGACTAGTTTATTCTAATTATCTTTATTTATTTTTTATTTTTATTGTTATTGTTGTGATCTCGCATCAAGTATATTTAATTTTTTTCCCCATCTGGTTCCGTTAGCGGGATAGAGGAGAAATGCAGGCCGCTTGTTTTCTTACAGACCATGCCTTTTAGCATTGATAGTCATGTCTGTCCACAGCCTTCTGTCTCGTGAACTTTCAATCAACTCTGACACAGATGATCCTCCATGCCATGATATCAAGCTCTCCAGCATCTTATCTCTCGTCCTCCATCTGTCTCTCTTGACCTCAAACTTTCCCAACGTCACAATGTACTTGTTTCTTCCTTTTTATGACATGACCAAAGAATTTAGATGTTGCCTTTACTTCTATGATGTTCTGGCAACTAATGCCTTTATTTTACCACTTTTGCGGTGTAGGCAAAGAAGGGGTGGGGGAGGGGGAGTCTTTGAGCTTGAGGATTCACGGCCACATGGCTAGTGCTGTCGCCACGACTGTGCAGGTGAGGATTTTACATTCTCCCAGACAGAAAAAAATCCCCAGTCTTACCGAGGATTTGAACTTGTGTCTACCGCCTGAGACATATATGTTAGAGGGGATCAACCTGGGGTCCAGGCTGATATATACATATCTTTAAAAAAATTGTCTGTCACCATACAAACCTTGAAGAGGGACCCTGAAAAGGGCATTGTGAGTGGCACAGTGGCTCAGTGGCAGGCGTGTCTGTATGGGGACAATGCGCTTAGTGGCGGCCCTGGTGCAGTCAGTTACGACGCGATTGGACACCCAGCAAATGAATCATCTCGAACACTTACAATGGCAAGGAGAGCAAAATAGTAATACATCAGGCGTATTCACACGCCACACCAAACCACAAAGGAACAAGGACGCAAATAAAGCCAAGCACTCGTGGTTGAAGCGGTACGATTTTTTTTTTTTTTAAATTTAAATTGAATTGTCTGTCACTGCAGGGATTCCAATCTAAGACATCACATCCACAGGCAAGCAGCATCTTCTCATCCAAGCACTGTTTATTTATGAATCTGTTCCCCACTCTGCTGAAATCCTGAGATTCTTCAGTGTCCCTCTTGCCCTAGTTTTTTATCATAACAAAAACTGCGCCACTAATGAGACATCTTGGGTGGTATTTACCACAAACCACAAATGAGTGCACAAAGCATCCTGACCATGTGACGATGATATTTAAGGGTCCCTGCGTCGCCTTCTGAACATTTATAAAACCTAATTTGTCCTGTGGGGGCCGCGAAGACAATGGCTCTTCTCAAGGGACAATGGCCTTGTCTTGCTAACTGAACTGTAGTGCCATCAGTGGGGGGTCAGAGTGGTCTGCCGGTGCCTGAAGAGGTCCTTGACATTTCTCCTGAGCTACCAGCGTAGAGTCTCGATTGATCTTAGATGCTGTTCTGTTTGTTAGTGGGATCTTGTTATCCTTCCTTGGCTTCATAGCAATTTATTCATGGTATATGCTGATTGATATAGTAATTTATTAATGGTATATGGTGACTGACATTGTAATTTATTAATGGATATGGTGACTTACATTATAATTTATTAATGGTATATGGTGACTGAGAGAATAATTCATTTTTGATATTTGTAGATTGATATAGTAATGTGTGTAGGTATATGGTGACTGAATTAATAAGTTACTTATGGTATGTGGTGATTGATAATGTAATTTTTTTAGGTAATGATCATTGATATAGTATTTTTTATGATGTGTGGTGATTGATATAGTAATTTTTTTAGGTACATGGTCATTGATATAGTAATTTTTTATGGTGTGTGGTGATTGATACAGTAAATTTGTCAGGTATATGGTGATTGATAAAGTAATTTATTTATTGTATATGGTGATTTATATAGTAAAATTGTTTAGGTATATTGTGATTGATATAGTAATTTACTAACGGCGTGTGGTGATTGATATAGTAATTATTTTACGGTGTGTGGTGATTGAAATAGTAAATTATTTACGGTATTTTGTGATTGATATAGTAATTTATTGACAGTGTGTGGCGATTGATATTGAGATTTTTTTACGATTGTGGTGTTTGATATAGTTTTTTTTTACTTATGGTGCTTGGTGATTGATACACACATTTACTTATGGCGTATGGTGATTGATATAGTAATTAACTTATGGTGTGTAGCGATTAATAAAACAATTATTTATGGTGTGGGGTGATTGATATAGTAATTTTCTTATGACTGATATAGTAATTTATTTATTGTGAGTGTTGAATGATATAGTAATTTATTTATTTTGAGTGGTGAATGATATAATAATTTATTTATGGTGTGTGGCGGTTAATATAAAAAAAATTATTTATGGTGTGTGGTGATTGATATAGTAATTTATTTATGGAGTGTGGCGAAAGATATAATATTTTGTTACAAAATATTGGTAACTAATACAGTATTCCTTTTAAGGTTACAGTGATTCATGTAATAATTTATGAGTGACGTTTAACCTCAGTGGAACCACAATGCACAATCAGTAATTAACCTAAGTGACACAAACTGCCACCATTCGGATGTGAATCCCCCACGGAAAAGGTCCAGTTACCCGGTTCAACTGTAATGTTAAAAAAGGGCCCTACAAAGTAATCCAAAGTCCAGCCGGGATGATGCTTGGATTTTTAATTTTTTTTTTTAAAGAAGAAAAAAAAATGACTTTTTGCGGGACACGTACATCATCATTATCATGTGCCCTGCCAACTGACGTGGACGCGTCTACATGGATCACGATCCCTGGTTGCCTGGAACAGCTCTCTTGATCATATCCCTCCATGCCACCGTTTCAACTCCCCCAGGATCATCTCTCTTGGTCTGCCTCTACCCCTTTTTACACAAATCTTTACAGTTTTCACGATGTTCTCCAATGTCTTTCACCTCATTATGTGGCCAAACAAAAGTGTTTGTCTTTACCGAATATAATTATTTATCGTGTGTGGTGAATGATGAAATACTTTTATTTCTTGTGTGGTCATTGATAGAACAGGGAGCCATCATACTGTAGCGGCTAGGTTCTCGTCTGCGTATCGGAAGGTAGTGGGTTCAGATCATCCTTGAGGTACCGGACTTATTTTTCTTAAATGACCTTGGCTCCCGGGTTGACCCAACCTTGAGTGAGTACCGGATGGAATCCTGGTAAGTAAAGGCCTCCGGCTGGACGCTGACAACTTAACCCAATAAGTGACAATTGGTCAGTAAATATAGGTCTAGCCCTATATGCCCAGTACGTCTTAAGGCGTGGAAAAAGATTCTTGACATTACCATAATAATGTATTTATAGTTTATGTTAACTTAGTGTGTCTGCCGGTCCGATTTTTATAATTGATTTATGCTTACAATTCGACTAAGCCTAGAATGGTTCTTTTTCCTCACTTCCCCTTTTACCGCTCTGGGGTTCGAGTGAGATATATAAGATTCAGCTTCTGGCTTTTTCTGGTCGCCTCAACCATTGAAGCATCAAGCTTTGTAGAGTCTCGCTGATGTTCTCTTTCCATTTGTTCTACCTTGATCTCTCTGATGTTATCTTTCCATTTGTTCTTAGTCTACCTTGATCTCTCTGATGTTCTCTTTCCATTTGTTCTTAGTCTACCTTGATCTCTCTGATGTTATCTTTCCATTTGTTCTTAGTCTACCTTGATCTCTCTGATGTTCTCTTTCCATTTGTTGTTAGTCTACCTTGATCTCTCTGATGTTCTCTTTCAATTTGTTCTTAGTCTACTATGATCTCTCTGATGTTATCTTTCCATCTGTTCTTAGTCTACCTTGATCTCTCTGATGTTATCTTTCCATTTGTTCTTAGTCTACCTAGACCTATATACTTTTTAAGTGTATGTTTTATATGGTACACAAGGCATTCTTTCTAAGTGGGAAAACTATTTTGGGGACATTTTATGGCCTCGACGGTCACCTGACATGTTCATATTTGATTTCCTTTTATGAAATACTTAAAGTCACATGTTCTCGAGGGCAAGTCGCGTATGTCAGATGAACTGACGAAAGCAATCCTTCAGACGATCACTCACATCAACAGAGACATGCTAGAAAGAGCACACAAACGTGTTCCTGAACGACTTAAACAAAGCGTCCACGTAAACGGACATCGCATGCCAGATCTCAATATAAATTTTATGAAATGCTTTTTCATACGTAGTGAGGCAGGGGTGCATTCTCTCACCAAATCTATTCAATATATACGCAGAAAATGTAATGAGTAATGTCAAAAATGACCAGACTTGTGACAGTTATGATCCGCCCAAAATTGGCGGCAACCCTATCTCGGAACTTCGCTACGCAGATGACACAATCCTCCTTTCAAACAGCGTAAAGGGAATAGAAAATTTAATATTGTCTGTCCAAAAGCACAGTGAAGATCAAAATCTGTTTTTGAATTAAAAGAAAACGAAAATAATGTTCACAGATAAAATTCGCTGTCACCCAAACATAATAAATGGTGAAGAAATTGAAAATGTCACAAACTGTGAATATCTAAGCTTTATAATAAATAACAGTGGAAACTGTTTGACAGAAATTAAAAGGAGGGTGGCCATTGCAATGCAAAGATTAAACAGCCTAAAAAGTCTATGGTTAAGTACCAGCAAGGAGATCAAAATATTTCAGCTTCTGAGAGAGGATGCTGTTTATTAGTCAATTTTTTTCCCCTGTGTGGGTTCCGGGGCCCCATTGTGGGGAAAACAAGAATAGACCCACTGCCTCCCCAAAAGCATGATGTAAGAGTCAACTAATTGGGGAGCTTCCTTTGAAGACGGAGTGCGTCTGCCGGAGAGGCAAGGAACCAACAGTCTGTATTCAAGAGAATGAGATCTGTAAAACTGATGCACACGCAACACTCAGGTTCTGGAGCAGGACTGCAGTTCAGTAGTAGACGAGCAAACCAGAACCTTCCGCCAGAGTTTACAGCTGGTGAACGCGAAGAAGAAGAAGAAGATTAGTCAATTTTCCTTGATGTTCAGATCTTTCAAAACGTCAGTATTTTTCCTCTTCTTTGTCCAAGATATACTGAGAATCTTTTTATAGCATTTCAGCTCAAAAGCCCCTATTCTCTTTCTTAAGGACTGGAAGATAGTCCACGACTCACATCCGTATGTTGCTACAGGGAAGATGTTTGTGCTTAACCATTACTTTTAATGCTGTTTAATCTTTGCATTGCTATGACCATCCTCCTTTCAGTTTTTGTCAGTCTCCTTTGCTATTTATTATAGAGCCTAGATATTCAAAGTTTGTGACATTTTCAATTTCTTCATCATGTATTGTTATTTTCGGTGACCGCAAGTTATATATATATATATATATATATATATATATATATATATATATATATATATATATATACACACACACACACTTATATATATATATATATACAAGATTTTCTCTAAGCAGCAGACGTCGCATTATACTACAATTATAACTGTATAATTCGGGTTAGTATATAAACATCTTCATTTAATGCAGCTCCAGGGCTAAGCGGTTAGTGAAATCGATTCACAGTGTAATCTTCGACCTACTAGCTTCAGATTTCTGTTAGTTACTGTTAGTTAGAGGGGGTAAACTTTCTTGTTGTTTCAAGTGAGAAGTATGAAAATAACGCTTTGAAACAGATTTAAACATATTCTTCTTCTTAAAGTTCATATTGTGTGGCATTGTTAGTCATGTCGATCCACAACCTTCTGTCTTGTTTATTTTCAATCAGCTCTGACTCAGGTGATCTTTCATGTCATGGTGTCAAACTGTCCAGCATCTGTTTTCTCAGTCTCCCTCTACCTCTCTCCCCCTCGAACTTTCCTACTGCCACGATGTACTCCAGTTTTCTCTTTCTTATCACACGACCAAAGAATGTAGATTGTCTTTTTCTGATATTGGCAATCAGTTCTCTTCGTCAGTCAGTTTCTTTCAAGAAATGTGTATTTACTCGTTTTATCTGTACAGGGCATTCTCATCATTCTAATATAAAACCAGATCTCCGCAGCTTCTAAATATATTTTCACTAATTTACCAACTGTTCATGATTAAAGTCCGTATATCAAGATATGATGTATATAACTTTAAAGAATTCTCTTTTTCGTCTTAATTGGCAAAGAAAGGTTGCACAAAGGTTCTGATGTGAGTACTCGGTTCTCTTCGTGAATTTATTTCCAGACGTCTGCATTACTCTTTCTTATCTGCCCAGGGTAGTCTATAAAACTACATCTCCGCAGCTTCCAGATAATTGTCTACTTTTCGACAGTTGTCCATGAATTACTTCTGTATATCTTGATAGGATTTATTTAATTTAACAATTCTTGTTCTTGTTTCAAGTGACAACTAAATATTATTCTGAAGATACTCTTTGTTTTTTTAAAACGCTGCCTTTGATTAAGCTTTTTAACATTTAAATTTTTAGGATGTCACCGCGTGACATTCTCAGAGACGTAACCTTCTGGGGACGGCACATATTGTTTTTCTTTGCTTAGAAGAGGAAGAACAAGAACAAGAAAATATGCTTGCCTTACAATTCCTATACCTACTGTTGTATTTGATATAAAACTAATTTTTACTTTTAGAATAGTACCCACACGCACGCACAGACAACCATTCATACTAAGAACAAATTCAATATTGTCACACCAATTTCCCCCCCCCCCCCCCCCCATCCGGTATTAAAAATTCCATTTGCATGTAAAATATGTCAGAACCGAAATATCGGAAGCAATTTTCTCATTTTCCCTTTGGGATTCGTCTCAGTCTGCTAGAGAGCCGAGTATCGATACAATTCGTTCTTCATTTTCAGCGCAATATGATTTGAGCTTTACGTGTTTAAAATATGTCAAAGCACAATAAATACTCATGCATTTTAAAACAGTTTGTTCTGACATGTAGCTTCTGAATGTTCAGATCTGTCCGTTTCTGTCACACCTGTGTTTGTTGTTGTCGCGAAAAACAGGAAAAAAACATAACAGAGAAAAAAATCTTCATGTCATTGAATCATTCGTCCTCTTCTTCTTCGAGCTCACCAGCTGCAATTCTAGCGGAATCTTCCAGCTGTTCGTCCACTTGTAGACTTATTCCTGTTCCAGAACCTGAGTGTTGCGTGCATATCCGTTCTACAAATCTGACTTATCTGTAGGCAGACTGTCGGTCCTTACCTCTCAGGCAAATGTACTCTGACTCGTATGAAACTCCCAGTTAGTCGGCTTTTACTAAATGCTTTTATGCAGGCAGTTAGTTTAGTCTTGATTTACCCACAATGCGGCTCCGAAACTCACACGGGGACAGTTATATTCCTTTTTCTCTTCCCCGCTTTCTCTGTTAGCGCTTCGGGTGTCAGGGGAGTTGAAAGATTCTGCTTTTGATCTTCATCGTGATGCTGTAGAGTTTCTCTGATATCTTTCAATATTCTAGAGTATATGAGTTACTTCAAAGGCGGAGTGCATCTGTCTGAGAGGCAGGAAGCCAACATTCTGCATGCAAATAAATCTGATCCGTAAAAGAGATGTGCACACAAAGTGCAAGTGAAACAAAATAATATATTAATTGCAATGTAAAATGTGTGCTCACGGATGCAAAACGAAAAAAGCACACAAACACACACATACACTCACACAGCGAGAAAGAGAAAGGGAGAGAGGGAGAGAGATAGATAGAGAGAGGACAAATTAGACAACATAACAATCAAAAGCTATAGCCCCACCATGGATCCAGCCGATCACCTGAACGTTACAAAGGCTACAGGCACGAGTATTTTCTGACACATTGCCAAATTACACCTTTTTTATGTATGTACAACAGGGCTGTACTGAATATTCGCTTCGTATTCGCTTTAATGCCGAATAGTGGACCTAATAACTATTCGGTATTCGACCGAATACCTGCGATCAGGCCGAATAGGAATCGTAGTTACCTTACACCCGTTTCTACATACACTGCAATGGACTGAAATAAATTTCTCTTTAACAAAATAGTTGCTGTTGTCTAAGTCTGTCGTAGCGGGGAAAACTGCAACCCAGTTGCGTGGTACAGCATCTTGCAAGCTCTTTGCCTGATGACTCGACCGAGGTATTACAGCAGAGGTTCTCAAACTGGGTGAGTATGCCCGGGGTGCTGCAGCGAAAATCAAGAAAAGTCGCCTATAAATTGTGACATTATTGAAGGAATGAAGATACTTAAAAGTTAAAATTTAAATTGTCTTTCCTAGCCACTGCCGAAAAGAGGACAGGCAAAAACTGCATTTTTTAAAATGAAGAACATCTTATGCAATATATCTCTGTCATTGAAGGTTAGAAAAAGAATTCTTGCTGGCTACAAACATCCAGTTTTAACTTTTGGCTGTGAGTCCCGGACAATCGGTAGGCAGGCCAAACAATTTCTTGAGGCATCAGAGATGTGGTTTTACAGAACAATGCTTAAAATTCCTTGGACAGCCACACAAAAAAAGCAACCAAGAGGTTTTAAGAGAGGCGGGAGCCCGAAGAACTAATCACAGACATGAGAAGGAGACAGTCATCATTTTTCGGCCATTTTATGAGAAGAGGGAAAATGCAACATGTGGTGGCCACTGAAAAGATCTGTGAAAGGAGGGATAAAGGAAGACAACGAGAGAAGATTCTTGACACTTATAGCTATTGGATGAAAGCGGCCAACGATGCAAGACACCCAGCTTCAGACGCTTTTCATCATAATATTACCCACCTAGGTGACAGACCGGATAGAGACATACAGAGACCAGCAGCCTGGGACGCTGCACTAGAAATTAACGATGATGAGGACTTAGCTGGGACTCTAGAGGCAAGCGTTAGGTTTGTCCCTCAAATCCCTCCATGGAGACTAGAGCTGCCCAGGACAGACATGAGTCTGATGAAAATTATTAATAAGAATACTGAAACATTTGAAGCCAAAGCAATAACAGAAGAATACATAGACCAGATCCGATCAGACAATCTGATTGCATACACTGACGGATCTAAGAATGAAGCAGGAGAGGTAGGAGCAGGAGTAATAATCCCACAGTGGAACATACAAATAGAATATAAAATAACAGATCATGTGGCAGTATGCACAGCAGCCAAAAAGGGAGCAAAATGTGATGTTTTAGTAGATGTAGGACTCGGAAAAACTGAAAGGACCAGCATAATCAAACGACATATAATTAAAATGTGGAAACTACAATGGCAAGGGAGCAATAAAGGCAGAGATGCCTACAACAACCATAAAGAGCCCAGCCTTAACAAACAGGTACGGGACAAACTGAAAATTCCAGCTAACAAACTACTATGGAGAGCTAGGTTAGGGTGGCACCCAGAGAAATTTACATCTCCACTATGTCTGGACTGCTTCCTAGATAATACAATAGAGCATTATATAATAAACTGCACTGAATATAAATTGGAGAGGAAACCCATTGAGGAGTATTTTCTAAAACGCAAACAACAAATTACTGCAAACAAATGTTTAAAGGTAGATAGCAATAAAGACATCCAAAAACTGGTTAAACAATACCTTATTAAAACAAATCAAAACTAAAAAGACCAGATTAAGGATTTACTCAGTACAACAGAAGGAACTGGTGAGATGGTAACCCCGGACACCCTAGAGTCAGAGAGATAGTGTAAGTATGATGAGTGCATAGATGTGAACATGAATACATAC
>CAJHNH020000959.1:137500-165000 GCA_905116865.2 Candidula unifasciata | reverse complement strand
TTCTATCATTGTTCTGATATTGAAGATTTGTTCTGTGGGTATATTATTGCCCGAACGATATTTGTAAGACCAGTAGGCACACGGTGGTGCTTTTTTGTGTCAACGTTATCCCGGTCGCCTTTGCTTCCCAGGATATAACCTGGTACAAGTTAACGCTGGTCTGGGTTGAGTTGATTCAAGAACCCACATCACAGCAATCGGAGCATTCCCATAAGCGCCCCGTCCCGTTCTTCAGCAGCCAGCGCAGAGTTCAAACATCAAAAACGCCAGTAGCTTTGTCATTATACGTCCGTCTTGCCTTTCCTCTGAACGACGAGTATCGGCCAGACTCCTTCGTCACACCCCGCTGATTCACTCTCACCGAACTGAGATGATCCATTTGTTCCTTCGAATTATACAAGTTCTCCCACAAGGCTCTAACCACCTCGGCCTTATCTTGCATCAGTATTTCCACCAAGCTGTGCAGAGCCAGTCAGTCTGTACGCCTTTTTATGTCTCACACACCGGCATGGCGCGGTTTAAACCCAATACCATTAGGTGAGTGTCCGGTACCAGTTTAGCCGTGGCGGCTCACGCATACCCACAATGGAACTGCTGCTTCACCCCCTATTTTTAATCAGAAAGAGCGATAACGTAATTTCTTCCCCATTACTCCAGCTTTATACTCTTACAGCAGGTCATCGATAAGTCTAATTTTAGTCACCAACCAATTTTTCATGGGGGGAAAAAAAGTTGCCAAATCGTAGATCAAAAACATCAAAGACACTCTACCCCTTTGCGGCATGACAATAACCAGTGGCAGCCAGCGTGCACTGGATCGCAATCTTTTCCCCCCTACGGCGCTTGACGGCAGAAATAGTTCATAATGATGATGATGTACAATTGTCATATTTATGTTTGTTTTGTTTTACACAATAGTACAACAATGACCCTACAATTTCAGAAGCAGAACTCCCACTAATTTTAACTACCAGTCACCACTAAAATTTAGACAGGAGGTTCATATAATTGTTTTTTTTTTTAAATATTTTTTTAAAGTACTTTTTCTCATAGACAATTCGATAAAATGTCATTGGTTCCGATAGACACTCTATTGTTAACTATTCAGGCCGCGTGTCGAGGGTTGTACTATTTGATCTTGTGTAAATCGCAAACATCGCTGAATGTGTTCCTCTAAATATGTACTTTTGGTCTGAGCAAATTCAAGAAATCTGGTTCCTTAAACATTAACCCCCCCCCCCCCCCCCCCCCATTTTTCTTCCCGCTGCAGCATCGAATGCAACCTGAACTCTGACACTCTATTTGATTGAGCAATAAGAAAACTCAGATAAATGCTTTATCATTAATTCAAGGTAATATATCTAATATTATTTCAGAAGTGTAACAAAAAAGGGAACCCGTTTCGGCAATCATGTCCTGGACTGTGTCATGTTTCCTGAGCTATCGATCCGTTATCGCATATCTAAGCTTCCTGTGCGGCTTCGGGTCGTGGCGTCTGGTTACTGCTGCATCTTTTTGTGTGCTTCCTTCCTGTTGAACTTCTAGGAGAAGCGAGTGTGTCAGTTTGTGTGAAAATGTTTAGACCTGCTCTGTGCGTATCTTGTAAGATTCTGTGTGGTTTGTGCGGGTGGTATAATGGATATGTGTGAAGATGTGGTATCCTTGTGCTTTATGCTTTGAATGTATTTTGAAAACTAGCGGGGTTTTTTTTTTAAACAGTGCTACTTTTTTCTCTTTCATGTTTTTGTTTCTCTATCCAACACCCCCCCCCCCCCCGCCCTCCCCTCCTCTTCTTTTTCTTTTCGTGTCTCTAATTTTCTTCTTCTTCTTCTTCTTCTTCTTCTTCTTCTTCTTCTTCTTCTTCTTCTTCTTCTCTTTTTACTACTACTACTACTACTGTTTCTGCTACTAGTACTTCTATTACTACTACAACTACTTCTACTACTACTATTGCTTCTGCTACTGCTACTGCTGCTAGTCTGGTCATCTGGAACCAATTCGATGTTTCCCCAGCTGTTCTGATCGCTGCTTGTTGTTTTTGATATTTTAAAGAAATAATATCGTTAACAAAAGCAACATTAACTACTATTACTACTACTACTACTATTACTACTACTACTACTACTACTACTACTACTACTACTACTACTACTACTACTACTACTACTACTACTACTACTACCACTACTACTACTACTACTACTGCTGCTGCTGCTGCTGCTGCTGCTGCTGCTACGGCGACGACGACTTCTACAAAAAACAACTGCTACTACTACTACTACTACCACTACACAATAACACATATCGCTACAAATACTATTACTACTTCTACAATATATACTACTACTGTTTACTACTACAGTGAATACGGCTGCTACCACTACTCCTTCTGCTACTACTTCGTGTTTGGTTTCTTCTTCTTCTTCTTCTTCTTCTTCTTCTTCTTCTTCTTCTTCTTTTTCTTCACACTCTTTGCAATGCACCTCCTCCTCTCCGTACACTTGTCGCCGTAAAATATTGGTTTTCTTTAAAAAATAAAGAGCTCTAATTTTTGAAAACATTGGAAAAGAGGTTACCCAGACGTACGGCATAAATCTGACAACTGAAGAAGATACAAACGAAAACGGACACACAATATATCACTAGCGATTCCCGCAATTCATTATTACTGTCTCTCAGAAAAATACAAATTGTTGACTGGTCTGACATCGCCACTATGGATCTATAACTACAACTGTCGCTTTCAAAGAGGTAGCCAAAATTTGTCAAATTCGATTTTCTGTCCCCAGCCAATTATAGTCAGTTTTAGTTCTGTAGTGGTATGTGATTTTTTTTTTTAAAACTTCTTTTGTTTTGGTTTTGTTACTGATGTATTCTACCGGATTCAGCTGACAGCTTTTTAATGAGGGGATGATAGAAGGACTCCCGTCTGCCGTTACAAACAAAAGAGAAATTATATTTAGGTTTGATTCTTTGTGTATTACTTTTCTTTTGATAACGACGACTCTGGGATGTCTGATTTCTCAGGTTTGTTATGACAAGGAAATTTGAATTGGGAAAAGCGTGATGGACGTTAATAACCGAATGGTGTATGTAGCATACGGCCGCGTCCGTTGCTTAGGCGTTACGAGTCATCGTCATCATCATGGGCCCTGCCAACTGGCGTAGGCTCTCATGCGTCTCCACAGATCACGATCCCTGGTTGCCTGGAAGAGTTCTCTTGATGATATCACTCCATGCCATCGTTTCAGCACATCCAGCATCGTCTTTCTTGGTCTGCCTATACCCCCTTTTTTAAACTGATATTTCTAGCTGTCACGATGTTTGTGCAAATATTTACGGGAGCTGCCGTGGTACGCCACTGGACCAGTGGTTCTCAACCTTCTTACTGCGGTGACCCTTTTTTACAGTTCATGTTGTGGTGACCCCCAACCATAAAATTATTTCGTTGTTACTTCAAAACTTCATTAAATTGTGTTTTCTGATGGTTTTAGGCGACCACTGTGAAAGGCTCGTTCGACCCACAAAAGAGTCGCGACCCACAGGTTGAGAACCTCTGCACTAGACACTCGCTTGCGGAGTGGAAAGTCTTTGAACCAGGCCCTGACGGAGTCCCCCCCCCCCCCCACAACAATTATCTTAGCTCCCGGGTCGACCCAGTCATAAATAGGTACCAGGTAAAGTCACGAGAAGTAAAGGTGGCTGGTGTGACGCTAACCACAACCCCTACCAAAAGCCGATTAATCTTTACAATTTATATAACTAACCTTATATACCCAACATGCCTGTAGTAGAAACGGGTCCTTTGCCTTTTCTATACTTGAAAGACTATAGCTTCTGATCATTCGGCATGTCATCATCGTCATCATCATTATTATTTAAAGTATTTGAGAATTCAATCAAATATGCTCCTTGTGTGCCCCCTAAAACATATGTAAGACCCTTATCTCCCGTTCCAAAGTGTCGGTGCCTCTGTTATAAAGGTATTATTCTATGTAATCCCTTTTGTTATTGTTGCGACATTTACACCCCTCCCCCCTCCCCCTTTTTTTTTCTACGTCCCGGCGCCCCCCCCCCCCCCAGGCGCCCTCTTTGAAGTGATAATATTTGGTTCTGTTAAAACTATTTCAGAAATACCATGTCCCAAAAGAGAAAATCCTTTCCTTTTATATTTCATAGCAGGAACCAGCAGTTCCATCATAAAGCACAGGCTCATAAACGAATTCTTCTGAACGTGTGTCAACGGTTGCCAAGTTACCAAACAATGTTATCAACGAGCAATAAATCAGTAACAAGATCTGGCGAGCTGTGTTAATGAATGGCTGAGTTTCATTTGCGTTTCTTAACAGCAGTTTAAGAAAAGATTGAGAAATTAACGAAAACAATGAAACATAACACTTTCGTCAACAAATGGTAAACATGTATTGCGTCGTGTAAATCGCTTCCATAAATTGGATGCCGAGTGTAAGGGTGCCACAAGAAAGACATGATTGAACTCTCTACGATGCCGAGTGTAAGGGTGCCACAAGAAAGACATGATTGAACTCTCTACGATGCCGAGTGTAAGGGTGCCACAAGAAAGACATGATTGAACTCTCTACGATGCCGAGTGTAAGGGTGCCACAAGAAAGACATGATTGAACTCTCTACGATGCCGAGTGTAAGGGTGCCACAAGAAAGACATGATTGAACTCTCTACTCTCTACATTCTACCACATGCCTTTTGAGTGGGGGAAGGGGGTGGGTTTTTTCATAGGGAGTGGTCGTGGTGGTGTAGTCGCTAGACGCTAGCCTGCGGATCAGAAGGTCGTGGGGTCGGGTCATAACAGAACTAAGCTTTCTTCAAAAACAGAAAATGTCTTGATGGGCACTCATAAAAGGAAGCAGAATGAAAGAAGGACTGACTAGACAACATGAGAATCGAAAGCTTTAGTTGTAGTAATACCACCTAAAGGATAAGAATCAAATGATGTTGCGTCAGATAAAAACTGTCATGTTTGTGACATCGGATTGAATTAAAAAATTGCTATCTTCATTAGTCTTTTTCTTTTTTTCCTCCTGTGTTTGGTTGACAGTCACGTGGGCAGCCAAACGAATTTCCTTGTTCTGATGAGAAACACTGGACTAGACTAGTTTTTCAAAATAGGTTCATGCAAATCCGTTTTCCAAGCGAACGAAACAATATTAGAGTTGTTCTATGATTCGCCACTACTATTAACGGCAAACAGTCTGAGAAGGGTTGATTCCAGAAGCCTCTTTAATAAACACTAGTCCGTAAAGAGTAGCAGGTCCCTTGCAGAACGTCGCTCTCATCACAGTCTGCCTGGAAGAAACTCGGTCTCTCGCCAGCTCTCCCGCCTCATGAACTTTCATACTCAAGGAGTCGCTTAAATCATGTGCCTATCTTCGTGTCGGTCGGCCCCTGTCCCTCCTTCCTGGTACCATGCCTTCTGCTATAATTTTTTTCCAGTCCATCGTGGTGCTTGATGTGACCAAAATATTTCAGCTTCCGACAAAGAAGTCAGAAGGAGGAAAATCACGTGACAGGAAGCTGACAGCAGTTGATACCCGACTTGTCTCAAGTGTCTCTAGCAGTTCCGATTGTTCTGAAAAATGTCTAGGCAACACTTTAAATCCGTCAGATTCCCGCTACTGGCAGTATATTGTTGACAGCACAATCAATATTTATTGTTCCCATTCTTCTCATCATCCATGGAACGTGGTGTTAGTAGTGACGTCTATCCAAAACCTTCTGTTTCGTCTACTTGTAATTGATTCTGATATATGTGATGCATAATAAATAGCAATGGAGACTGTTTGGGAAGAAAATCAAAAGGGAGAATGGCTTTAGCCATGCAACGATTAAACAGAATTAACAGTCTGTGGTTAAGCACCAGCAAGGAAATCAAAATTAGAATTTTGAGAGCATGCATCTTCCCTGTGGCAACATACGGATGTGAGTCGTGGACTATATTCTAGTTCTCAAGAAAGAAAACAATGGCCTTTGAGCTAAAGTACTATAGAAAGTTGATCAGAATGCCATGGACAAAGAAGAGAAGAAATACTAACATTTCAACAGATTTCAATATCAAGGAAGATTGGCTGGTAAACAGCATCCTGTCTCAGAAGCTGAAATATTTTAGTCATATCAAGAGCCATAGCAGACTGGAAAAGAATAATAGCAGACGGTATGGTACAATGAAGGAGTTACAGGGCCGACAAAACACGAAGATAGGCACAGAGTATAAGTGACTCCTTGATTACGAAAGTGCATGAGGCGGGAAAGCTGGCGAGAGACCGAGTTTCAGGCAGACGGTGATGAGAGCGACGTTCTGCAAGGGACCTGCTACATGATGACGAGACATGCGATCTTCAATGCCATGATGTCAAACTGTCCAGCATCTCGTCTCCCTCTGTTTACTTCCAACGTCCCACTGTCACACTGCAGTCCTTTTATCCTTCTCCTGACATAGGGGGGGGGGGTGGTGGAGAAATAGTGTCTGCCTCGAGTGCTAGAGGTTCTGGGTTCAATCCCCGATAAAGGCTGGAATTCTTTTCACGTGGCTTGGACTTCTAGTAATTCCCCCTGGTCTCTGGGCGGTGAGATCGGAAGCCTACGTGCACTGTTGCGCACGTTAAAAAAAAAATCCCTAGGCAGTTGGGAATCGAAAAGAGTAGCCTAACAGCGCTGCCCGGGCAAAACATTGAGTTGAAAATCTACCCAAAGTATTTCAGGCTCCTCGCCGGTGCTATAGAGCATGTACATTGTGTTGAGATTCTTTGGACTCAGACTTGAGTTACAAGAAGAACGGAGCACTTATGGGTTACACTCGTGTGCCATGTTGTTGATCCGTTGTTTAAAACCTTTAACCCTAAACCCTTGACCCGACCTGTAAATGTCTTCTTCTTATGATAAACTACTGTACTTAAATTTGCCTAGAAAAACCACACAATAGCCAGGGGCTGCTGGGGTTGGTTCTGCAACGTCATGTAAAGGATACGCCACTAACCTTCTTCTTATGTAGACAGTCAGGCGTCTTTGGGAGTCAGTTTCTTACATAATATCTTCATTACTCATCTTCGTGAATTGATTTCTTTCAATGATATATTAATTACTCTTTTTATCTAATTCACGGCAGAGCCATTCTCCTCAGACCGTAATGATCGGTTTGAGCCTCCGCATGTTTACTCGCTACCAAAAGGCCCACTCATCTAGTTTTTTTTTCTAAGCAGTTCATGTCAAGTGGTGCAAAACCGGCTAGTCTATCTGCCTGCTCGTTTCCCATACACCAGCATTACCTAGAGAAAACATTCAAAGGACACACCGGGACCTCTGAAGCGATGCTTGCCACTCTGGAGCATGCCTGTCTCCAACATTCTCAACATGTTCCGTGAGTCAGTTACAGCTACGCCAAGTGGGCACAGTTGTATTTATTATAAGCCAGTGATTCCCAAACTGTGCGCCGCGGTACCGCTGAGAGCCGCGACCTCTTTACAGGGGCGCCATGAAATATTGCAAACGCTTTATAATTAATTTCATTAAGACCTGAACAGTCAGACATGTACTTAGGTTAGGGCGGTGGGAAAAAATTTTAATTGAAAAAAGCGCCGCGACCAAGACAGGTTTGGGAAACGCTGTTATAAAGGGTTGGTGTAACCCTTGGCGTGCTAGTACACTGAATTACTGTGTCGTAAAAATATAGCTTGAATAATGAGATGGGAACAAAGGTCACAGAAATAGGAAAATTTCAATCTTTAGTAGGAAGCTTAGAGTTCTAGTTGCGATGGTACAGACAACAGGTTGACCGCATGTCCACCTCGTGTTGAGCCTAGTCAGATCCCCTGGACACTGCATGCTGCACCTTTCTCTTCAGACTGTGATGATGAATGTCTGCCTCCACACAGTTTACTCGCTAGCAAATGGTCCTGACAAGATTTACCTTGTCATGCAAGGCAATGATGAATGTCTGCCTCCGCACAGTTTACTCGCTAGCAAATGGCCTTGGCAGGATTTACCTTGTCATGCATCAACTTACCGTCAAGGGAAGCAGAATCAGCCAGTCTGTCTGTTTTGTTTATTTCCTACACACCGGCATTTCCTGGAAATAATATCCAAAAGACGCTAACTGTCTGGGAAATCTGAGGCAATTCTTGTGATTCTCCACCTTTCTCAACATGTTGTGTGAGTCAGTTACCATCACGACATCTTCTTCTTCTTATTTGGCCTTTCTAACCCCCTGTGGAGCATAGGCCCTTAACCAACTCACACCAAATCGTTCTATCTTTCGCTATATTGTCGTAATAGTCGTTTCCATGTGGGATGCAGTTTTTCGTTATTTGAAGACCCATCCTGGCTTTTGCCAGGGGCCCTATAGGAAAAAACTCCACAGGGGAGCAAGTACAGCAGGGATCTACCAGTCATCAGTAGAAGTTATCCCTCGTCGACAAACGTTTCGGCCCACGACCTCCTAGACGTTTTCAGAGAGTGGGCGCACCCGAGTTCATGAAGCTCAGGGCTGGTTCCCTGCTGTACGAAATTACCGGATGGTGTTTTCTTTCGGATAGGGACAAGACGACGTGGCGATTTGCAGAAGGTACTGTGATATAGCGGGGCCATAAATATGGCCTAACGACTGAACGGGGTTTCTGGAACCTCTCCACGTGTGATCCTCATCCGCATGGCGGCATATTTTGTTACCGGGTGTTTGTCGCTCGTGTGATGTCCTAGTGGGTTATAACTTACATTGATATCCTTCGCTATCGCATGCAGCTCTCCCCATGTGCTCTCTATCGTTTTAACTTTACTCTCTAGCCCCTTTCTTGATTTGGTTTTCTTTTTCATTTTTTTTTTCTATATCCCAGTGAGTTCCAGCAAAACACACGACATTTGTGTATGTGAAGTTATGTTTGTCTAACACGTGTGTCACGCCCCCCACACCCCAGCTACTATCTATTAGAACCATAAAGACAGATTCACTTCTGTATTCAAGAATTGGTTTGACAAATTAGCGGCTATTTCCCGCCAGCTACGCCAGGGGTAATGGATTTCCTTCAGCTGCTCTAGTCTCAAAATACAAGATAAATCTTCAATGACGTCTGCGTGAAATCGTGAATATTTCGCGAAGGAGAAGAAAACAGAAATGAGAAGCGGAACAAACTGCTATTACTGATTTTGTTTACCACTTTTGCAGTGTATATAGGGAGTCTTTGGACCTAAAGATTCAGAATCGCTTAGCTAGTTCTGTCACCGTGGTCTGTGCAGGTTAGAGGTTTTATTTTCGTCTCTGACACACACACACACACACACACACACACACACACACACACGCACACACACGCACACACACAAACCCCACAACTTTAATAATGACTCAAACCCAGGTATCCAGTATGAGAATCCTGCGTTCTCAGCCGCTCGACCAACCGTTCCTAATAACTAGTATAGTAACAGCAAAACAAGAAAAGTAGTCTTTTCACGCCAAGAACTTACTGGGCTTCTGAAGAAAAAAAGGTTGGGAAAAGAGTTTCATTGAAAACCTCGGTCTCTCGCCAGCTGTCCCGCCTCGTTCACTTCCAAATTAAACTAAGTAAAAGTAAGTAAAGATCCCTTTTCACGCCTTTAGACGTATAGGGTACATGGGAAGAGCACCCCATATTTTACAGACCGTTGGCAATAGGTGGGTAATGTGGTCAGCATTACGCCGGCCGTCTTTACTTCCCCAAGACAGCCATCCTAGTACCCATTTTAGGCTGGGTCGATATGCAACGCCCCATAACACAATAAAAATCCACGCAGCCAGCAGTGGGTTTCGATCGCGGTACGCTGGAATTACGAGTCGGACTCGCAACGCCTAAGCCACGGACTTTCAAATTAAAGAAATCACTTATATCCTGCGCCCATATTCTTGTTGATCGGCCCCTGCCATTCCTTTCTGGTACCATGCTTTAAGCTATTATGTTTTCCAATCCACGACTCACATCTAAATGTTGCTATAGGAAAGATGCATGCTCTCCAAACTTTAACTTTCATTTCGTTGACGATGCCTAACCATAGACTCTTAATGCTAAAAATATAGGCAAAATATTGCAATTCACGATTTGTTCTCTAAAGAAAAGGCAACATATTGCAATTCACGAACTGTTCCATAAAGAATAGGCAACATGTTGCTATTTATGATTTGTTCTCTAAAGAATAGGCAACATGTTGCAATTAACGATTTGTTCCCTAAAGTATAGGCAACATGTTGCTATTCACAAACTGTTCCATAAAGAATAGGCAACATGTTAGAATTCACAAACTGTTGCATAAAGAATAGGCAACATGTTGCAGTTCACGAATTGTTCCCTAAAGATTAGTCAAAATGTTGCAATTCACGAACTATTCCCTAAAGAATAGGCAACATGTTGCAATTCACGATTTGTTCTCTAAAGATTAGGCAAAATGTTGCAATTCACGATTTGTTCTATAAAAGAATAGGCAAAATGTTACAATTCACGAACTGTTCCACAAAGAAAAGGCAACATGTTGCAATTCACGATTTGTTCTCTAAAGAATAGGCAACATGTTGCAATTCACGAAATGTTCCATAAAGAATAGGTAACATGTTGCAATTCGCGATTTGTTCTCTAAAGATTAAGCAACATGTTGCAATTCACGATTTGTTCTCTAAAGAATAATCAATATGTTGCAATTCACGATTTGTTCCCTAAAGAATAGGCAACATTTTGCAATTAACGAACTGTTCCCTAAAAAATTAGAACATGTTACAATTCACGAGCTGTTCCATAAAGAATAGGCAACATATTGCAATTCCCGAATTGTTCCCTAAAGAATAGGCAACATGTTACAATTCACAGACTGTTCCATAAAGAATAGGCAACATGTTGCAATTCACGATTTCCTTCCCTAACGAATAGGCAACATGTTGCAATTCACGAACTGTTCCATAAAGAATAGGCAATATGTTGCAATTCACGATTTGTTCTCTAAAGATTAGGCAACATGTTGCAATTCACGATTTGTTCTCTAAAGAATAGGCAACATGTTGCAATCACGAATTGTTCCCTAAAGAATAGGCAACATGTTACAATTCACAAACTGTTCCATAAAGATTTGGCAACATGTTGCAATTCACGATTTGTTGTCTATAGATTAGACAACATGTTGCTATTCACGATTTGTTTCCTAAAGAATAGGCAAGATGTTGCAATTCACTAACTGTTCCATAAAGAATAGGCAATATGTTGCAATTCAGGATTTGTTCTCTAAAGATTAGGCAACAGGTTGCAATTCAAAATTTGTTCTCTGAAAATTAGGCAACATGTTGCATTTCACGATTTGTTCTCTAAAGAATAGGCAACATGTTGCAATTCTCGATTTGTTCCCTAAAGATTTGGCAACATGTTGCAATTCACGATTTGTTCTCTAAAGATTAGGCAACATGTTGCAGTTCACGAATTGTTCCCTAAAGAATAGGCAGCATGTTGCAATTCACGAATTGTTCCCTAAATAATAGGCAACATGTTGCAATTCACGAGCAGTTCCATAAAGAATAGGCAACATGTTTCAATTCACGATTTTTTGTAAAGAATATGCAACAAGTTGCAATTCACGATGTCTGTCCTAAATAATATGCAAAATGTTGCAAATCATGATTTATTATCTAAAGAACAAGCAATATGTTGCAAATTAGGATTTATTATCTAAAGATTAGGCAACATGTTGCAAATCACGATTTATTCTCTAAAGAATAGGCAACTTGCTCCAGGTCATAATATTTTCCATTCAGGACTGGCACTATCCCGAACCTCATGATTAGTTCTCAGATTAGTTTTTTTCCACGACAAACTAGGCAACACTGTGCTACCCCCGTCACACCCCCCCCCCCCACCCTAACTCCCCGTCCCCTTCCACACCCGTAAATTGTTTACCACCTTGCAACCAACAACAATTACTCACAAACACTACCGTGACATCAGACTGGAAACATACAGATTGTATGCACTGATATCCATTGCAGGAATTACTAGAAACACAGATAGCTACTTCATTTACATTACGATATCCTCAATGGAATTGGCAGCACGACATAGGGATGGGTTTGCCTGTTTTCACATTGAAAATAGAGGCTTGACTGACATGGTTTGCGATGTATACTTCTTGATAACACAGAAAGCACGCAAAAGGAAAGAGAGTTACACACACTAGGTAAATAGTATATGTAACTCTTTGTAATCGATGTCAGTGTTTCTGCTTCTTCTTCTTCTTCTTCTTCTTCTTCTTCTTCTTCTTCTTCTTCTTCTTCTTCTTCTTCTTCTTCTTCTTCTTCTTCTTCTTCTTCTTCTTCTTCTTCTTCTTCTTCTTCTTCTTCTTCTTCTTCTTCTTTTTCTGTTTCTTCTTCTTCTTTTTCTTCTTTTTCTTTCTTCTTCTTGTTCTTCTTCATCATCTTCTTCTTCATCGTCTTTTTCTTCTTCTTCTTCTTCTTCTTCTTCTTCTTCTTCTTCTTCTTTTTTCTTTTTCTTCTTCTTCTTCTTCTTCTTCTTCTTCTTCTTCTTCTTCTTCTTCTTCTTCTTCTTCTTCTTCTTCTTCTTCTTCTTCTTCTTCTTCTTCTTCTTCTTCTTCTTCTTCTTCTTCTTCTTCTTCTTTTTCTTCCTCTTCTTCTTCTTTTTCTTCTTCTTTTTCTTCTTCTTCTTCTTCTTCTTCTTCTTCTTCTTTTTCTTCTTCTTTTTCTTCCTCTTCTTCTTCTTCTTCTTCATCTTCTTCTTCTTCTTCTTCTTCTTCTTCTTCTTCTTCTTCTTCTTCTTCTTCTTCTTCTTCTTCTTCTTCTTCTTCTTCTTCTTCTTCTTCTTCTTCTTCTTCTTCTTCTTCTTCTTCTTCTTCTTCTTCTTCTTCTTCTTCTTCTTCTACATTTGCCGTTAAAACGACGCTTTACACAGCATGATGTAGTATGCAGCTAAATTAGAAATATATGCCCCTAAAGTTCAAAACACACGATGAAGCAAACGTGTACTAATCGTATTTCATGGATCGCTTATCAAGAGGTTACTGACCTTTTCTCTCCTTACTCCCCCCCCCCCCCACCCCCCTCCCACTCCCAATGAGACACGAAACCAACACTTGAAAAAAAAAGTATTTGACCCTAAATAAACAGTTTATGAAGAAATTGTCAGCAAGAAGCCCTTCCCACACCATGGATAATGCAGAATATGATAAAGCAGCTGAAGTAAAGGGCCCTTTGTTTGCCAGGAAAGCCTCGGCATACAGTGCTGGACTAATCAGATCAACTGGCACATTGTGGGTGATATAGTGAACATCAAACCGGCCATCTTCACATCCTAGGATACTTGACTGGCTTTGTGAAACAGAAAATCGTCACTTTCAAACAGCACCCATAACGGTGGAGCTTTAGGTTATAATTGTGACTAGGTTTATGTGTACCACATAAAATGGCTAAGTATTGCTCGCCACCAAGTAGACATAAACATGACTCCTGAAGTGTTGATGCAATCAAAGGAGACAGACCCGAAAACTGTCCCGACCAGTGACGAAGTCGTCTACCGGCCAGCCAATGGGCGACCCAGTCGCAGAATGTTCTAAGGATATAACCTGGTACCCAATTTATACTGTGTCGAACTAAAAAAAAAAAGAAGGGGGCAGGGGAATAATACACACACGAGAAAATAGCACAACATGACACCATTTTGGAAATCTTATTTATCTGAGAAAGTTTCTTTGAGCTGTTCACGTTGTTAAGATATGAAAATAGACACTGGATTTAAAACTAGAAAATGGATACACGAACAAAGAGCGAATCTTCATTACCCATCCAATTTCCCCGGTTCACATTACCAGTAATGGGTCTCCAGCCGGGATCCGTCTTGAGCCTCCGTTGTAGATTTAACTGGGTTGGGGTTTTGATCATATTTTCGGAAATTAGTCTGTGTGAAGCTCTGCTGTCTCGTCTGTTACGTTTTATAGTCACAATTTGATGTTGTGTTTAGGATTCCGCTGACTGAGACTTTGGTCGAAACGTTTGGTTGTATTGCTGGTTGTTCCATTCCCTGCGTTGAGCTTTCTCCTCACATTTTATGTTGTATTTAGCAGTGCGTATTATGAACTTGACTATATCCACCCCTCTCCGCCTTCCCCCTTTCCCAGCATGTTCTTTTTCTTAAATTCCATTCCGTGTAGCGTTACTAGTCATGTCCTTGCACAGTCTTCTGTCTCGTGTACTTTCAGTCAACTCTGATACAGATGATCCTCCATGCCGTGTAGCGTTACTAGTCATGTCCTTGCACAGTCTTCTGTCTCGTGTACTTTCAGTCAACTCTGATACAGATGATCCTCCATGCCGTGTAGCGTTACTAGTCATGTCCTTGCACAGTCTTCTGTCTCGTGTACTTTCAGTCAACTCTGATACAGATGATCCTCCATGCCGTGTAGCGTTACTAGTCATGTCCTTGCACAGTCTTCTGTCTCGTGTACTTTCAGTCAACTCTGATACAGATGATCCTCCATGCCGTGTAGCGTTACTAGTCATGTCCTTGCACAGTCTTCTGTCTCGTGTACTTTCAGTCAACTCTGATACAGATGATCCTCCATGCCGTTGTAGCGTTACTAGTCATGTCCTTGCACAGTCTTCTGTCTCGTGTACTTTCAGTCAACTCTGATACAGATGATCCTCCATGCCGTGTAGCGTTACTAGTCATGTCCTTGCACAGTCTTCTGTCTCGTGTACTTTCAGTCAACTCTGATACAGATGATCCTCCATGCCGTGTAGCGTTACTAGTCATGTCCTTGCACAGTCTTCTGTCTCGTGTACTTTCAGTCAACTCTGATACAGATGATCCTCCATGCCGTGTAGCGTTACTAGTCATGTCCTTGCACAGTCTTCTGTCTCGTGTACTTTCAGTCAACTCTGATACAGATGATCCTCCATGCCGTGTAGCGTTACTAGTCATGTCCTTGCACAGTCTTCTGTCTCGTGTACTTTCAGTCAACTCTGATACAGATGATCCTCCATGCCATGATGTCAAACTGTCCATCATCTGTTCTCTCAGCCTCTCCTCCCCTCCAACCTTCCTACCGTCACGATGTACCTCAGGCACTGAACGGGATATTTTTTAACAAACTATTTGTTTTAAAAAAATTTGCTTTTTTATAAGACGAATACTGTGTTTTAGATCCTTTTGGTTTTGTATAAGACGAACACTGTGTTTTAGATCCTTTTGGTTTTGTATAAGACGAACACTGTGTTTTAGATCTTTTTGGTTTTGAAAAAAAGTGCGTCTTTTACTTGGGGGAATTACGGTTCAATGTTTATATTGTGATAAATATCCGCGTTAGCGCAGACGATAGGAGGCTCGCTTTCAAATCCAACAGCGACTCGCTGCAGTCACGGTGGGCGTTTAAAACCGGGCACTTTCTGGGTTTCACCCAGCCTCTAGGAAATGGGTACCAGAGTTAACACTCTGGGGTAAATGGAGGAACGTAGCTGTAGCTACGGAGTTTCGTGCGGACGGCGACATAGGCGTCCGTAATGGTGGCAGAGCACTTATGGTTTATAACTGTGTGCAATGACGCTGGTTCACATCTCCTGATTTTACCTTTACCATTTGAATCCACACCTTCTAAATTACATTGAAAACCTCAACGCTTTCTGGTAAGAATTCAATTAATGGGAAAAAAATGTTGTTTACTGTCAGTTGTCGTGAAATGATAGCCATTACGCATCGGTCTGTAAGGCTGATAACCTGTCTTACCTGTAATCTGCACAAAATTCAAACTTGGACTCGCCCGGAAATATATAGTCCCTTATATCTATATATATAGGCCTTTATTGGACAACATTATTATGTCTGCCTTTTCTGGTTACTTTAACTAAACTCCACTTTTAAATGTATATCTCTTCGATATATATTCAGGGAGTTATTTGAGGTTTCTTGGAAACCGATTTACTCCTTGCCCAAGTATACAAGGGACTTCTTTTGTTACCAACGCCTGAAGTGTCTAAGTGACGATATTCTCCTTGCCAGCTTTTCAAGCGTCCAGATGTGTTAATCTGTGCCTGTATAAAGTTCACTTTTCAAGGCAATCTGGAATGTCTCAGTTTTTACATATGCTTGGGATGTATCTTTTGTGAAGAGCTGGCAGAAGTTTCACAGTCCAACCAACACCCACCAACCATCAAACCACCAGAAACAAACTGTTACCCACCAGCTAACACCTGTGGAGGTTCCTGACATCTCCAACATGGGGGAGATAGTACCTCAAACAGCCTACCAGTGCTAGAGCTTAGGTTTGGCTCACAAACAATTTGTGTTCTACTTGGTGATAGAGACTTGCTAAGTACCAGTGCAGTATTGTGTCCTCTATGGTGAGGTACTCTCTGACTATTTGATCCAGTGGAGCAGAATTTCCAGAATCAAAGACAGTCGAATCATCCGGAGCTGAAGGAGGCATCATAGACAGAAAAGATCGAAGCTAAGTCTGATACTTCGCATGATGTTGTTTTCCTCACAGCTCCTTGGTTCCAATGATGACATATAGTCACCTCCAGGACCGGCTGTCTGCCTAGTTTCCTTAGGATCTAGACATTAGTGCTGAGATTCTTTCACTGATAGCTGGAATTCACTTCAATTGTTTTTGTACAGATATTATACTAAATACATGCATTCATTTTCATGGCTGACTTAGGTTTCTCTATGTCACCTTCTTAAGTGTTTAGCAGTTGTATGTGTATGTATCTTCATTATATGTGTTAACATGGTTATGATAATGAACTATCATAACCTGGGGGCTTTCTTTAGTAAGTAGTGGGGGTGTCCAGCCAAGTGTGCCTAAAAATATTGTATTTATATACTGATATATTTTGTTGTGCCAATACTTGAGTTGCCCTACTCCAGAGATAAGTTGAGCGTATATTGGCCACGGGGAATCCCTTAGACCAATACGAGCCAAACGACTCAACATAATTATCTCTGAGTGCTGTTGGTTCTGAAGGAGGAATCCTTACATTAGGCACGCGACAGGAGTGATATGTGACATCAGTATCTACTCGTTCTTGTACGGCACTTTCAGACACTGGGGCTTTCAGTCTGGCAGTTTACAGCCTCTACGGTGAAGCAGCACCAGGAACCGTCCAGGCTCGGATGTTCAATTTTGCCTCATATTTGAAAGAAAAACACATTCAGTTCCTTGTCTGTATTAAATCGGCGTGATGCTGCCTACATCACCGATCAAGTGCTGATTGGTGTATAAAATATAGGTCTATATGCCCTATATGCCCAATTCGTCTTATGATGTGGAAAAACGTCCTTTACTTTGTTGTTGTTGTTTTCGTTTTGAATTTGTTTGTACTATGTTAAACAAACAAACATGTAATGATTGGAAATCACAGAAAGACGTAGAAGAATGTATGTACACACTGGGCAAAATAAAATACGAAAGTTATAGTTAGAAGTAAAGTTAAAGTAAAGAGCCCTTCTCCATGCATTCGTATGTACTGGGCATATAGGGCTTAACAAATATGTTATAGAATAATCGGCGCTTGGTGGGTGATGGGGTCAGGATCACGTCAGAAAGGGTCTAGTTGCTTTTTTTAAAGTCCATGCCGTGTGGCGTTGGTAGTCATGTCTATCCACAACCGTCTGTCTCGTGTACGTTCAGTCAACTCTGACACAGATGATCCTCCATGCAGTGTGGCGTTGGTAGTCATGTCTATCCACAACTCTCTGTCTCTTATGCGTTCAGTAAATTCTGACACAGATGATCCTCAAATGCAGTGTGGCGTTGGCAGTCATGTCTATCCACGATCGTCTGTCTCTTGTGCGTTCAGTCAACTCTGCCACAGATGATCCTTTATCCCATGATGTCAGACTGTCAAGCATTTTCCATCTCGGTCTGCCTCTGCCTCTCCTTCTCTCCAGATTTCCTACTGTCTCGACGTACTCTAATTTTCCCCTTTTCATCAGATGACCAAAGAATGTAGATTGTCTCTTTCTGATGTGGGTAATCAGTTCTTTTCGTGAGTCAGTTTCTTTCAAGACATCTTCAATAATCGTTTTACCTGTCTACGGTTCTATCATCATTCTCATTAAGCTATAGTTGCCATGTAGAGTCGCCGTAGCCGAGCGGCTAGACACTCGCGGCGGATCTGAAGGTCGTGGGTTCGCTCCCTGGCGGAGCCGGACTATTTTAAAAAATGACCTTGGCGTCCAGGTCGACCTAGCCTTGAGTGGGTACCAGGTACAGTCCCGGGAAGCAAAGGCGGCCGGCGCGATGCTAACCATATCACCCATCTTGTGCCGACTGTTCTATAAAAATATAGGTCTAGTCCTGTATGCCCTATACGCCTAAAGGCATGGAAGAGTGTCCTTTTACTTATAGTTGCCAAGTCATAAACAAAACCTGTCATATGACTTTACTGAGGATCGGAACCCGGGTATCTTGAATAAGAGCCGGGCGCTTTAACCGTCCAATCATCCCCTCGTGAGTACTAATTCCTTCAGACATAAAACGTTGAAAACAATCCTGGTCTGACGCCGTGAGCGCACCAGGAACATGGGAAATCTATAATTGATTATGTCCTCATAAAAATGGACAAAAATTACTTTCATCTCCCTCAGGGAGAGTGAGTGAGGTGAGTTGTTATGTACACCTAATGTTATGGGAAGGGACAAGTTTGGGAATTATTGTTATAGTCCACGCCACGTGGAGTTGGTAGTTATGTCTATTCAAAACAATCTGTTTCGTTTTCTTTTTTTTTCACTTCTGACACATACTATCTATCATGCTATGATGACAAATGTCCAACATCTCTCCTTCTGTGTCTGTTGACCCTTCAAATTTCCTACCGTTTCGATGTACTATAGTTTTCTCCTTTCTGTGACATGACGAATGAATGTAGATTAGGGTCAATTTTTTTCCCCTTCAACTTTCCTACCATCTCGATGTACTCCAGAGTTCTCCTTTCTGTGACATGACGAACGAATGTAGATTGGGACAATTTTTTTCCCTTAAACGGCAGTGGCGTATCAAGTATATGATACTAGACAAACTGTCAATAGACCATTTAGACTTAGTGGGTGTGCGATCAACTCTTGCCAATTGCCTTTATTTTGAAGCACATTTCCTGGTACCATTATCTCTAAACCCTAGAGAACGCCTAAAGAATGAATTTTAACCCCACCAGGACCGCAGAACGAGCGATAAACACGCGGTGACACAAAGTGCAACCATTCAGGTAAGAAATACCCCAGTTCAAGTGAAAAGCGTCTCAAATTGGGACGGCTTCATAAGAGTACATCTAAAGCAGACAAAGTCGCAGTAAAACAATTTAAAAAATGTGTCCCATTAACAATTTTTTGACCCATCAATAGATAGTGAGAAGTAACAAGGAAATTCATAATCTGTTTAAATCTCCCCTTTTTTCTGCCAATGTTAGGGCTAAAAGACTGCAGTCTTTGTGGCATACAGAGAAAATGAACAAGCATGTCGTAAAGGTTAACTAATTACAAATGTTTTCTTCGAAATTAGATTTCATTTGCTTGAACGGCGAGGAACCAACAGTATGCATTCAAATAAGCCAGATCTATGAAACGGATGAGCACGCAAAACTGTAGTTCGGGAACACAACCAGAGTCCAGTAATAGACGAACTACCACAATTGTCCTCCTGAGTTTACAACCGGTGAACGCTAAGAAGAAGAAGAAGAAGAAGAAGAAGAAGAAGAAGAAGAAGAAGAAGAAGAAGAAGAAGAAGAAGAAGAAAGAAGAAGAAGAAGAAGAAGAAGAAGAAGAAGAAGAAGAAGAAGAAGAAGAAGAAGAAGAAGAAGAAGAAGAAGAAGAAGAAGAAGAAGAAGAAGAAGAAGAAGAAGAAGAAGAAAGAAGAAAGAAGAAGAAAAAGAAGAAAAAAAAAAAGAAAAGAAGAAGAAGAAGAAGAAGAAGAAGAAGAAGTAGAAGAAGAAGAAGAAGAAGAAGAAGAAGAAGAAGAAGAAGAAGAAGAAGAAGAAGAAGAAGAAGAAGAAGAAGAAGAAGAAGAAGAAGAAGAAGAAGAAGAAGAAGAAGAAGAAGAAGAAGAAGAAGAAGAAGAAGAAGAAGTAGAAAAAGAAGAAAAAGAAGAAGAAGAAGAAGAAGAAGAAGAAGAAGAAGAAGAAGAAGAAGAAGAAGAAGAAGAAGAAGAAGAAGAGAAGAAGAAGAAGAAGAAGAAGAAGAAGAAGAAGAAGAAGAAGAAGAAGAAGAAGAAGAAAAGAAGAAAAAAAAAGAAAAAGAAGAAGAAGAAGAAGAAAAAGAAGTAGAAGAAGAAGAAGAAGAAGAAGAAGAAGAAGAAGAAGAAGAAGAAGAAGAAGAAGAAGAAGAAGAAGAAGAAGAAGAAGAAGAAGAAGAAGAAGAAGAAGAAGAAGAAGAAGAAGAAGAAGAAGAAGAAGAAGAAGAAGAAGAAGAAGAAGAAGAAGAAGAAGACATGTAATGGAGATTCATAAAAAATGCAACCCAAAAGAGTTTAATGGGAGTGTACCACTAGTCACACCAAGAAGACAACTGATGGATAGTATGGAGACAGACCTACACACTCTCGGAATCACCAACTAGAAAGAAAAGTCCAAACACATAAATGATTAGAGAAGTCTGATATCTGCAGAAATGAACCTCAAGAGCTCGGAATACTGAAGAAGATCATGTTTAGACAAACAATTCCCCCCCCCCCCTTTTTTCATCCCCTTTTGGGTTCCAGGGTCCCATTTTTGGGACGGGGGAGAGAGAGGGGAAAGAGAGAGAAAGAGAGAGGGAAAGAGAGAAGAGAGGGAGTGGGACAGAGAGAGGGAGACAGAGAAGAGAGGGAGGGGGACAGAGAGAGGGAGACAGAGAAGAGAGGGAGGGGGACAGAGAGAGGGAGACAGAGAAATAGAGAGGGAGACAGAGAAATAGAGAGAGGGAGACAGAAGGAGAGCGAGAGAGAAAGAGAGGGAGAGAGAGGGAGAGAGAGTGAGAGAGAGGGAGAGAGTGTGAGAGAGAGAGAGTGGGGAGAGAAAGGAAGAGAGGGAGAGAGAGAAAGAGAGTGAGAGATAGGGAGAGAGAGGAGAGAGAGAAAAACAGAACAACTGACTCCAACAATCATGTCGTAAAGTTTGACAAATTAGAGATGTTTTCTTCGAAGTCGGAGTGCATCTGTCTGACAGCGAAAAACCAACAGTCTGGATACAAATAAGCCAGATCTGTGAAACGGATATGCATGCAAAATTCAAGTTCTGGAACAAGACCAAAGTCCAGAAGTGGACGAACAACTAGAATTTCTGCGCACGTCTACATCCGGTGAACGCGAAGATGAAGACGACCAAGAAGAAAAAGAACAACAAGTGAAGAGATAGAGAAATGTCTGGACAAAAAACTGTATCGACTGCAATAAGACAAAGAAGGTGGAGAATGAGCAAAGAATTACACAAAAAAAGCACTAAAATTGGGAGCGGGGGGGGGGGGAGAGAAAGGTTGGGGGGGGGGGGTGTTTCTGAATATAATAGGACGTCTAAGGAATACATTAAGAAGAAGTTTTTTTTTTTTTTTTTAATCAAAGAGAAGCTAAAAATGCTGGGCTGAACTTCTTTCCAGAAATCGAGAGAGTTGTATGCAATAGAGTGGTAAAAAGTTAAGTAAACGACCCCATTCCACGCATAAAGGCGTATAGGGCATATAGGGCTAGACCTATATTTTGCGGACCAGCGGCACAAGACGGGTGATGTGGTGAGCATCACGCCGGCCGCCTTTACTTCCCGGAACTGCACCTGGTACCTTCTCAAGGCTGGGTCGACCTGAGAGCCAAGGTCATTTTTTAAGAAAAGTCTGGCTCAGCCAGGGAGCGAACCCACGACTTTCCGCTCAGCAGCGCGCGTCTAGCACCTCTGCCACTGCGACTTTCCATTAGAGTGGAGGAATATCGAATGCTAGCCATATGTGGCGTCTAACTGCACACGAAGGATGATGAAGATGATAAAAAGGTGGGAAGAGAAGGAAACGTTATCTGATATTCATCACTCACCTAGGATTTTCACTGTCCACTGTTTGCAGAGAAGCCAACATAAATTCTAGGCACGTACCGATGTCCACAAAAAGTCGAGTGTTACTGGTAGGTCGTCCTGGCAACAGATCAGGGACCTCACAACAGAGTACCGACAAACAATGTACGTTGGGAAATTCCTTGGTTTGTTTGTCACAACGTCGTTAATTGGTTAACGAGGAAACTAGATGACTAACTATGGCGGAAACTGTATCAGGATATACGCAGCAGGAAATGAGAAAACATGTTTTTGATATTCGAATATTAGCTTTGTTTAGATTTCGCTGTTGCATGTGCATGACACAGGGAAATGTTTTGTTCTTAAAAATATGAGGATATTGCACAACTGAACCGCTCTCCAGGGTCGGTATTGCCTAAGTGCAAATATGATATCCAGAATGAGGGTCAGTTGCATTCCAGCTGATATCGCAAGGTAACAAACAGCACAACGAAAATAAGGGTGTTTCAATACTGATATCTAAAAACGTCTAAACAAAATACAATAAAAAAAGGAGTGATTGTAATCCAACAGATATCAGGAAGCTACCAAAACTGTCTACAAAAGAAAGTGACTGATATAAAAAAAAATAAAACAGTGACGCAAATGTAAAAAAAAAAAAAAAATGGGAGACTGCAATATGATTGATATTTAAAAAAAAAAAAGAAGTTATTTAATAAAATGGCAGGGTTTACTGCTAAACTGTTGATGTGAGTAACAACTTAACATTTAGCCCCGGGAAGTTCAAGAAAAAGACGACTGAGAAAAAGAAGAATGAGAAGAAGAAGAAGAAGAAGAAGAAGAAGAAGAAAAAGAAGAAGAAGAAGAAGAAGAAGAAGAAGAAGAAGAAGAAGAAGAAGAAGAAGAAGAAGAAGAAGAAGAAGAAGGAGGAGGAGGAGGAGGATTGGGAGGATGAGGATATTACAACTATCGTTACTAATTTTATTTTATATATTAAATAATTCTTTAGCGTTATACGTTTTCACAATTTGTTAAAAGTTATTTAAAAAAATTCCTTAGGCTAATAAGCAAGCCACACACACACAAAAACTAACACGAAGCAAGCCGTTATATATGTTCTTAAATAATTCGTCACATGTTGGGTCAAATATAGCAGATTTAAATAAGCGCTGAATATTATGCTCCTTAATGGAACGACAGTGGCTTGATGGGTGCTGTGGTCAGCATCACGATGGCTGTCTTTACTTGCCAGGACTTTACCTTATACCCATTGAAGGTGACAGTCGCTAATGAATACGGTTTAAAATAGAACTTTCGTAGGATTAATAAAATCAGTCTGCCGCAGTACAGTGGCTGGGTACCCGACTGTCAGTCCGAAAAATAATTTTTTTTTTTTTTTTTTTCATTATGACGATGATGATGATAATATTGTAGATGACGATAATGACTAGATAATGACGACGACGAAGAAGATGTTGATGATAATGATAATGATGATAACGGTAACGACGACAACAATGACAAAAATGATGTTGAAGACGATAGTGAGTGATAGTGACTAGGATAATGATTACGATAACCATGTTGATGATAATGACGATGATGATGAAAACGACAATGAGACGACGGTGATAATGATGAACTTTGCGATCTCTCGCTAAAACCCCGCCTGGTGTATCCTAGTTTTTATGATAAACAAGAAACCCAACAAAGACTGGGGAACTGGTATCGGTACGGCTTCGAGCAGATCGATAAGGATTTTGTTGAAGCATTGTAGCTGTCAGTGAATCTTTGGTTTCGTTGCTCTGCGACAGCTTTCATTGCACAAAGTATCTTTGCAAGTGGTCGGTCATCTAGCCTAGATTGCTCATTGATTTTTCAAGAATCAGCAACGTAGCACTACGGGCAAGCACGGAGATGCTCTGTCTCCTACAGAAGTCAAGTTTAAATAGTAAATTAAGTAAAGATCAATTGTCATGCCTTTAGGCTCTTTGGGCATATGGGAAAAAAGCACATTTTTTCCCCAGACCAATTGGCACTAGGTGGATAATGTGGTCAGCATTACGCCGGCCGCCTTTACTTCATCAGGACAGCCATTCTGGTACCCATTTTGGGTTGGGTTACCGTGATAAAAATCCACGCAGACAGCAGTGGGTTTCGATCGAGGTACGTTGGAATTACGAATCGGACTTGCAACGCTTAAGCCACGAGACGCCGCGTACAATTTAAATACTAATAGTGTGGCGCGGTGATTGATGTCACTGGCGTGAGGGAAAGTTAAGTCCAACATGATGTGTATAAGGAGATACTCCGTACGTCACTCGGGCGCCAGTCCTTTACTGTTCTGGTTGTACGGAACCTCACGCAAGGCCCCTGCAGCACGTCCTCGTCGTGCGCCACGGATAATGTATCAAATGAGCATTAACAGAGCTGTCAGGGGATCTCGAAATTTGGCGGCTCCCAGAGGTGATGTGTCCTTGTGGCTCTCATCAGCCCGCCCCCAAACGCATGGGTGAAAAAGGTTATCAAAACTCATTAGGAACATGAGTAAAGTGCTTGCCGAATGTACAACTAAAATTACAACCCTTGGTTAAAAGATTGGGGAGTGAAGAGAACATTGTTCTGCTGAGACTCAACCCTTGACCTAGAGATTTACCCGCAGCACAGACGAGTAAAATCTCCTGTGGGTGGCGTCTCGCAGCAAGATTCTACCCATGTACATCCTCAGTTAACCTTCAGTATCGTCGTCACCGCGCTGAGGTACACCAAGACAGCAACCACCCATCGGCTAGCTAAGCCTAAATGTCCAACAAAACTAGAACCTATATCACACGAGTAAACTCAAAATCTGACCATCACAAATCGTATTGAACAGAAAAAGTCCAAATGTCCACACAAAAAGACCCCACTCGCCCGAGTGCTGGGACCAAACAGATAACGATATGCCTAAAGCAGGATGTTGAATTTTGTCGGGCTAACGGCTCGTCAAAGATACCTAACGTGCGAAGAAAAAGAATGTACCTATTTGGGTGGTCACAAAGTCCAGAATTCGCGGGCTGCTCCCCGCTGACTTCCGGAGGGCGCAGCCCTTGTCGAGCGGAAGGCCAAATACGGTTGTGAGGTCAAGCAGGCATGTGCAGGACGGGACGATTCCTTGGGTGAGCCCAGAACCAGAGCGCCATGTGCCGGCTCTTCAAAAAATGGACGCCTCCTTGATTGGCGGGGAATGCCCATGATCTGCCCCTGCCTTCCCTTGAGGGCCAACCGTTCCACAGGGGGCTGCCCCAAAGGGGTACTCCAGGGGCAATACCTGCGGAGGAGACAAAGTGGATACCACAGGCAACGTCTCGACTCACACAAAACAATGGCCACAGTCATCCTAGAAATAGGCCTGACGTCTTCCTTCGAAGTCGGAGTACAGCTGCCCGTGAGGCAGGGAACAACAAAACGGTTGTGCACGCAAAACGTCTCGACTCACACAAAACAATGGCCACAGTCATCCTAGAAATAGGCCTGACGTCTTCCTTCGAAGTCGGAGTACAGCTGCCCGTGAGGCAGGGAACAACAAAACGGTTGTGCACGCAAAACTCAGGTCCAGGTAAAAGCCAAAAGTCCAAGCGGACGATTAACCGGGACATTCCGCCGGAATTCACAGCCGGTGAACGAAGAAGAAGAAGAAGAAGTAGAAGAAGAAAAAGAAGAATATTAATTCAAATGTGAGATCACATTCCAAAAATTTTACCAGTCAGAACTTCGTCTACAAAGAAACACGACTGACCAAATAACCGTCGCTCAGATAGGAGCTGATTTAACGTCGCGAAAGTTTGATATTTTTCCATGACACAAACTGGAACTGGAAGTAAAGGAATAAAGGACCTTTATCGGTGCCGTTAGGCGTATTTGGCATATAAGACTAGACCGTATTTTATAGAGAAATAGGCGCTTACAGGCATTTATGGCTGGGGCGTTGCGAACGCTCTTTGTAATGCCGAGGTGCCAGGTTCGATCTCAGCTGCAAGCCTCGCGCCTTGCGTTTGTTTCGAGAAGCCGACCACCCAGAAAGCAGTGGCAAACTACTGGACGTTACCTTGACAAACCACAACAGCCAACAAATGCTGGGGTTGGTTCTGCAATGTCCTGTAAAAGACACGCAATGAACCAAATAGTCACTTGCTTATGCCAGCCTTCCCCCTCCCTTCTTTACGGTGACGTCTGAGACGGTCGCCTCTCTGTATAATAGCATAGCACGACCATAACCTAATAAATGATATAGTCAGTATTATGCTAGCCGCCTTTACTCCCTAAGACTTTTTTTTTTTTTTGTAGTATCCACTTATTGTTGGGTGACCTGGGAGCCAAGGTAATTTTTTGGGGAGAAACTTTCCGGCTTCTTAATTATTTGAAGCTTATACGCAGGCAAGCGTCTAGCCGTTTAATCACCAGAGATACTAATCTTCTTCTCAAAGTCCATGCCGTTTGGCGTTGGTAGTCATGTCTGTCCACAACCTTCTGTCTTATGTATATTCAAACAACTCTGACACAGATGATCTTCCACGCCATGTCACACTGTCCAACATCTGTTCTCTTAGTTTCCGTCTCCTCGCCTCCCCTCCAGTAATTAAGATGGTATTTTTTTTTCTTTTCTGGAGTGAATAATTTAATGTAACATTCATGTATGCTTACACGTGCTGTTACACATCACATTGTGTATTCGGCTAGCATGCATTCGTAGATTGACATAATATATTGTTAAACAAAAAAAAGTTCATTAATGTCTAATGGTGCTTTCCTGTTCAAAATAGAAAAGTAACGCACAGAAACTGAAAGGAAAATAATTTTTTGCACAATTTTGACAAACGAAATCTTTGTAATTTAAAAAGTAAAATTTTTTTTTTCACTTTGCACAGAAGAATAGCATGGGTTCAAGCGATCATTTCACAGTTACTTCGTATCACTGTTTTAGATAAGTTTTGAGGGGTACGGGCTTTCAATTCAACTAATATAAACGCACCATGGGATAACTATGCAGAAAGCAGCACTGTTGGAAATATATGCCTTTTTTTCTTTTTTTAAACATAATATTTCTTTTTCTTCACCGCCTCCTCCTCTTTCACCTCCTACTTTTTCTTCTTTTTCTCCTTCTCCTCCTTTTACTTCTAGCCTCCACCCCATAATGAAGCAAAGGACACCAACCACTTCACCCTGTCTTCCTAACATTTAAGATCGCATGCAACTCACCCCAAGCTCTAAATATCTTATTCATTAATCAATGTAGTTCCGTTCGTCATTTGTATTTTCTTCTTCTTTTTCTCAATCTATTTCTTTTGCTTCGTGTGTTCCAGTAAATGGACATTATATTTATTTTATTTTCATATTGGTGGCAAATAGTACGAACGTCGTAGCTCCAGCGACGATCCCATGAGATCTACTTGAATACTGCACTAACGAAAGGATTAAAACCTTCGTGAAAAAAAGCAATGCTTTTCAGAGCGC
>CAJHNH020000959.1:107500-132500 GCA_905116865.2 Candidula unifasciata | reverse complement strand
GTAAAATGGTGATGATAAAGATGATAATAATGATGATGATAATGACAATGTTGTTAATGATGAGGATGATGATGATGATGATAATTATAATGATGATGGTGATGATGATGATGATAATGATGATGACATTTTTTCTCGTTTGGTCACAAAATCACATTACTACATGATCCATATATTTCACCGCCAGTCACTTTCGTCCACCAAGATTGGCTCAGTTTCTAATGTCCACACCAAAACGACCACACACACACACATATGCACTCACGCTGGAAAACATGCGCGCACGCACTCACACGAAAGCGATGTCGCCTGTGAGACAAACAGTAAATGTATGTATCTTTTGACAAGGAAACCCTTTTTGTCTGAGGCTGTCAAGGCTAATGTTATCTGGTAATTCGGGATTGGGGGTGGGGGGGGGGGATGTTGGGTGACTCTGACAGAATCATCGTGTAGCAGGTCCTTTGCAGAACGTCGCTCTCTTCACAGTCTGCCTGAAAGAAACTCTGTCTCTCGCCAGTTTTCCCGCCTCATGTACTTGTATACTCAATGAGTCACTTATATCCTGTGCCCATCTTCGTGTCGGTCGGCCGCTGCCCCTCCTTTCTGGTACCATGCCTTCTGCTATAATTTTTTCCAATCCGTCGTGGCGCTTGATATGATCAAAACATTTCAGCTTCCGAGACAGGATGCTGTTTATTAGCCTATCTTCCTTGATGTTCAGACTGATCCTAGGTTGTATCCTAGTGTCGTGGTTTTCTTATCTGCTTTCCACATCTCGGGTGGCTTGACTGATGGATTTTGCAGGTTCCATCTACACCATTTATCCATCTCTATCTTGGTCTTCCTCTCGCCTTCCTCCCAGATGTTCTACCGTAAAAATGTCTCATATGCAGTCTGGTCTGGCTGCATTTCTTCTAGATGGTCGAACCATTTCTTTCTTTGTCAATATAATTCCAGACATGGTCTTATTCCAACTTTCTCTCTAATGCTGATATTTGTAATCCTGTCTCCTTTATTGTTTTAGTGCTTTAACGTTGTCGGTACGATTTACGCAAGAGTCTGTCTTAAAATTATTCCATGTTTCTTGAGCAGTAACAGTCAAACACACAACTGCTGGCTTGCTAGGCCCGTCCCGTGGCGAGGCAGGAAAAGATCTGACCAGGTTGGTGACCGTCTCCTTCCAGGCCAGCCATTGTCCAGTTAGCCTGAAACTTCGCGGCTTCAGTTTTCCGGCGTGCACCACGAGGAGGTGGGGTTGACGTGGGTTCTCTACGGGTCATTGGCAGGCTACTTAAATTTCACTTTTCACCCCTCTCCTTTCTGGCCACTTAAATTGATATAGATGATATACACATGCAGACTGATACATACACACATATACACATACGCATAGGGAGGAACCCGTGAACATTCACACATGAATCATTCACCCTGTTACTCCAAAGACTAGTTCAAAACTTATTTAACGGATGTAAATAGAGATGTTTAATAAGATATTCAACACTGAGGAGGGAAGAAATGCAAAGTTTTGTTCAGGTCGCAACTGATATTAAACTTTTGATTCCTTGTTTGCTGTTCGAGAAGATCATGGAGCACGTGTCCCGGGTGCAATGATATCAATTCTTGATTGATTGGTTCATTGACTGATTGACTGATTGATTCTTTCATTCATTCTACTACCAAGAATGGTGTGTATCTTTCTGATCTTTTTCATTTTCTTCTTCTTCTTCTTCTTCTTCTTCTTCTTCTTCTTCTTCTTCTTCTTCTTCTTCTTCTTCTTCTTCTTCTTCTTCTTCTTCTTCTTCTTCTTCTTCTTATTCTCCTCCTCCTCCTTCTTCCTCTTCTTCTTCTTTTCTTCTTCTTCTTCTTTGTCTTCTTCTTCTTCTTCTTCTTCTTCCTTTTTAATCCTGCTGTCCGAGAACATATATCAGGAGGCCGGTAGCCTCTTTAAAAGCTATTGTGCACTCCTTATCTTCTCGTGTGCTATAACGTTTTATCTTTTTTGTGGCTGGGACAAGCCAGATTGCGTCTCTGTTGGTAGCATACAGTTGACAGTGTTTGAGCACATGCTCGGAGTTTTCTGGTACCACACTACAGGGACACGTCTTCAGGTTTCCCACACCGAAAAGTTTCAACATATTTTGTCGAAGTCTGTTGGGCTTTGTCCTTAGTCCTAACATAATACATTGTCCATGCCTATAAAAGAGTCTTGAGGAGAGAATTTGGTGTGTGTGTGTCCAGCTACATTTCCTAGATACTAGATTGTATTTGTCTGATGATATTACTCTCATGTCCTCTCGTGATACATATGAACTGGTAGTTCTCTTTCTCTCGCTCTCTCTCTCTCTCTCTCTCTCTCCCTCTCTCTATCTATCTATCTTTCTCTCTCCCACACACACACACACACACATACATACACAAGCATGCACCCACACACGCCTAGCCAGGCTAGCTAGAAGACCAGTGTTGTTTTCGTCTGGAATGAAGAGGTACTACACCACACGCGATGGTGCCTTGGGAGAGAACTGTTTATACATCTCCGTGAATGTTGAATGATAAGTGTTGAACTGACAATCGACATCATAGCACTTGGGACACTTTCATAAACGCTCTGTCCCCTTCTTCAGCAGCAAGCAAAGAGTTCCAATTCTGATGGTACCAGTAACCTGAAGATGGTGTCAAGCACAGAGCACGCACTCAGTAACTCCAACGACCTCTCTGTTATCATCCAAGAAGCAGGTCCCCTACTGGGAGCCTGGTCAATGTAGCTAGGATGAATGTTCCCTTTGAAGTAGAGGTGTTCTGTCTGAACGGCTAGGACCAAGCAGTACAAACAATCAGATCTGTAAAATGGATTTGCAAGCAGGACCTAAATCCTAGAATAAGGTCAGAAAGTTGGCAAACAACCAGAATTGTGCTCAGGCGTTTTTCAGCTGGTGAGCGTTAAGAAGAAGAGGAAGAAGAATAAGAAGAAGAAAATGAGGAGGATGAGAAAGAGGAGGAGGATGAGGAACACGAAGAAGAAGAAGAAGAAGAAGAAGAAGAAGAAGAAGAAGAAGAAGAAGAATACAACGAAAATCCTCGGAAGTAAAGGCAGCCGGTGTTGAACCGACCGCTTTACAACAGCACAAATTTGTAAACGCACTATACTATTATTACTGATACTACCACTCGCATTCCAGTATTGTTTATAATGTACGCACTTACCTCCTCGAGTTCTCGTTTCTCCTGTCTGTTCAATATATCCCACACCGAGGTACTGTCACGAGTTCTTCAACACCGTGAACAGAAACAAGGGCGGCTGATGAAGTTCACCGAGTCCAGCGTCTCATTAGCCAGACAAGTGCGCGGAGTCAGCGGTGACTCCGACTAGTGTTATGCTCACTGAGAAAAGAAACAGCAAGAAAGTAATGAGTGATTTTTATATGATTCTGATTAATTGCCTATCCGTGACAGGCTAGTCGACACATGGGAAATATTGGGAGAAAATGGGGAGAAATGGGGTGAGGAAAGGAGCAGCAAGGTGAAGGTATCGGGGTAAATCGTACCCCCACCCCTCCCACACCCCCCACATTTGCATTAGAAACTTTCCTGGTAAAAGACTACGGTTTGGGTTATTCCCTTGAGGCTCCCAAAACGCTTGGCATCTTACCGCCAATAATTGTGGCAGGGGGCTCAGAGGGTGGGTGGGGCGGGGGCCAGGCGCGGGCGCGGGCACCCAAAGAAATGTTGGAGGCTGGAAGCTCGAGTGGCCTGAGCCTACAATCAGTCTATGTTTAGTGGTTATGAAATCCGTTTTTAGAATGTCGTTTGCTTTGCAGATAGATTAGCAATAACATTGGGCAGCACAAACAAGCAGAGTCAAGTTAAAAATAAAAGGGACCATTGTACACGTTTTCAGAGGAGCGGCTGGCCGAACGTTTAGAACGCTGGGCTCTCAAGCGGGAGTCCCGGGTTCAAATCCTGGGTAAGGCTGGGGATCTTTTATTGTCGGGGGCAAAAACAAATCGTTACCTGCACAGTCGTGGCGACAGCACTAGCCATGCGACCGTAGGTCCTCAGGCTCTAAGATCCCCCCCCCCCTCCTTTGCCTACACAGCAAAATTGGTTTAATGAAGGCAGTAGCTAGCAATGCACGTTTTTATGGGTATTGAGCGTATAGGACTAGATTTATACTTTATAAAGACCAATCGACACTTGATAGGTCATTGGGTCAGATTTGCAATGACTCGCCTTTGTCTAACAGCAGGGCTAAACCAGCTGAAAGAGCTAGTATCAACGACAACCAAGAGGAAGACTAGTTTACACACACAAATGTTTATTGCTGATTTATTAGTCGGGTCGACGTGGTGCCAGTCGTAGATGGCCTATAAAATATGCCCGTACACACATCAACTCAGGTGTTACCCACTCCCTCTGATTTCTTCCTAGCCTAAATCAAAAACAGGCTTCCATCGTCTGCTTAGCTATTTCTCTCTGTATACGCCAGACATTTGCTCCCTCTGTCAACTGTTCATATTCCCTTAACAATTTCTTAGTCACGCCATCCGTTTCCCATCGCTGTCTCTCACAGACTGCCTTTTTTTTTATTCTGTCCTACGGCCACCTGTTCCCTTTCTCCTCTCGAGATTCACAACAGCCATTCGTTTATTCCCATGGACTCACAACTCCCTTTGGCAACGCCTTTCCCTTATTCTTTATTATCTGGTCTACGCACTGTTGACCCGTCCTGTAAGTAAACCCCGTCTGATGTCGTGGGATTTTCTATCCATTATTATCCTCACCCTTATTTAAAAAATGTTTACTGTTTTTAATTATTTTGTTTACTTAACATGTTGTGTTTGAGGATTACTTGTATGTGATGATAGAAATATTTCCCCATTGGGAATTCAAGTTAAAGATTTTGGCTTAGCCAACTCGACTTCTATTTGCGATATCGTCAGTTGTCATACCCAGTGAGCTCCATATAGCTTGATGGGATCAACACCCCAAGACACTCCAAATGTATTGCGGAAGACCAATATAGGCTCTGCAAATATCCTCATACCATCCCGCAGTATGCCTAACGACAGAACAGGACGCCCTAATTCGGTGCGGAAGTAATAATGGTTATGAAACGGTAATGTGACGCTGCACAGTCCTACATTCACCACATGCACTCACCGGGTAACACCTACTGATGTCCGTCTGACCTGGGTATTCGTGTGTTCTAATCAAAGGGCTTTAGTCCAGTTCCCATACCTTTTTTTTTAAATCAATATAATTTACATATCATTCATTTTACAGTATTCTTTTTTTTTTTTACCTTGATTGCACAAATCATTCCATTACAGTTTCAGTATTAAAAAAAATATTTTACAAAAATTGCAATAATGTTTTAACAATTATGATATGCCTAATTGTAATTTTTTTGTATGTCACTACTGTTATTGTCATGTCTGTCGTATTAATTACAAATGTCATGAAATAAAGAAGTAAAATCATTTATACTTCTCATTTCAAATACAATATAAGAATTAATAAATTCACTCTATATTACATTTGCACTACCCTACTATTTGTATGGGTTTACTATCTCATTATTTTCTTTTTCTCAAATGAGCTTGACAATTGCAATGGACAATTTGTGAACACCTGACACTATTTTTCTTGTTTTTGTTTTGCAGTTTAGAGTTTACTATTTTTATAATCTGGACATAACGACAGGCAGGTGATTATCGATGCCTTTATTGCGTTCTTTTTTTTTTTTTAAGTTAAATGAAGAAATGATTGAAGCCCAGCTAAAAATCCTGGCATTACTGGTCGCACCTATGATAAGTAGTTTTGAAATACCCACATTATCAGTTAAAATTTCCGAAAATTCTTTAAACTGATCACAAACGCTAATGTTTTTTTTTTTCTTTTTTTTTTCTTGAACATACTATATTTATGCTGTGTAGTTGTTAGTTTTGAACCGCCTTAAAAGTCTATGGTTAAGCACCAGCAAGGAGATAAAAATTAGAATTTTGAGAGCATGCATCTTCCCTGTGGCTACATACGGATGTGAGTCGTGGACTATCTCTCAGTCCTTAATAAAGAGAATAGGGGCTTTTGAGCTGAAATGCTATAGAAAGATTCTCAGAATATCTTGGACAAAGAAGAGGAGAAATACTGACATCTCAAAAGATCTGAACATCAAGGAAGATTGGCTAATAAACAGCATCCTTTCTCGGAAGCTGAAATATTTTTGTCATATCAAGCGCCACAACGGATTAGAAAAACCTATAGCAGAAGGCATGGTACCAGGAAGGAGGGACAAGGGCTGACCGACACGAAGATGGGCACATGATATAAGTGACTCCTTGAGTGTGAAAGTACATGAGGCAGAAGAACTGGCGAGAGACCGAGTTATTTCAGGCAGACTGTGATGACAGCGACGTTCTGCAAAGGACCTGCTACATGATGATGATGAGTTGTTAGTTTCTGACACATGGACAGAACTGGTAATAAAGTTTCAAAATATATGTGTGCTAACATGGCTGGAGTCGTACGTCTACTCGCATCTGTCTGTAAGTAAAACTTTATACTTGAATCTGATTGCCTTAAAACTTGCTATGTTTTGCATGAATTTTGGATAATAGTTTATCAGCTTTAATAATGACTGCAATTTCTTCTTTGTTGACAAATGTAAGATGACTAACGGAGTGACAAGCAAGCTAAATATCAACCATATTATTAAAATAATGAGCGTTAAGAGATCAAGTCTAGTTAAAGTCAGTATTTTTAAAAGCTTTCTGTTCATTATATCATTATTGAACCTAGTGCAGTGAAAACCAATCTCCTGTGTTTTTTTTTTTTTTTTTAGTATGTACCCTGGATGGTATAGCATCCAGATGGATTCTCTCCATCTAGGCCAACCAATGTATGCATCATCAGGTCACTCTGGCAACATTTCTCCAACATCTAATTTCTGTGATTTCTCATTTTTCTGTATGTATGTTTTGTGATTGACCGTGTCTGCCCCTGGAGACAGAAGATGGGAACATGCACCTAGCACAAAACATTTAGAGATCTAAAGGAAGAAGCAGGGAAACTCCTGGTTAATTTCACAGCATAACGTGAAAAATCGTATCTTCTTGTCTTCCTCTGTCTTTTTCCCCACGAACTTTGCCATAACGATGCTATCAGGATGAAAGTCGACACAGAAACAGTATTGAACTTTATAGGTAGACAACAAATCAAATTCTTTGGCCATTTGATGGGCCAAGATTGGCATCAGACAGGGCACCACAGAGAGCAATGTTATACAGATACAACGGTAACAGAGTCAGAGGGGTGACCAAGCAGAAGATTCATTCAGTAGCATGTCCCTCGCGGAACCTCGCTGCCATAACAACACTCCGGAAAACCTTCCTATCCTGAGCAAGATGTCCTGCGTCTGATACACCCATCTGGAGATCATCTGCCACATCCTGCACCCATCTTCTCCTTGGCCTTCCTCTCTTCCCAGGCATATACCCCTCCATTATTGTTCTCTCTAGACTTCCATGACGTTTCAAGTGACCAAAATATTTCAATTTTCTTTGTTTTATTGTCTTTACTAGCCAACCCTCTTCAATATTCAGCTCTTGAAGTATGGATGCATTTGTTCTTTTCTTTACCCAAGATATTCTTAGAACCTGTCTGTAACATTTATATTCAAATGCATTTGTGCGCTGTTCCGCTTGTTTAGTAAGTGTCCAGGTCTCACAGGCGTATGTTGCAATGGGAAAGATGCATGCTCTTAAAAATCTGACCTTTGTAATTCTATCTGTACAATTCCATAAAAGATGGGCCGCAAAAATATCTGAGACAAAGGTATTTTTTTTTACAAAGCAAACAGAAGGGCCCAATCGAGAGATCTCTTCCTGTCCTGACATCGCAAGACATTCCAGGAGTAGAGCAAAGAAGGAGAAGATTATGACGATGATTATGATGGTAGTGGTGATGATTATGATGGTAGTGGAGATGATTATGATGGTAGTGGTGATGATTATGATGGTAGTGGAGATGATTATGATGGTAGTGGAGATGATTATGATGGTAGTGGAGATGATTATGATGGTAGTGGAGATGATTATGATGGTAGTGGAGATGATTATGATGGTAGTGGTGATGATTATGATGGTAGTGGAGATGATTATGATGGTAGTGGAGATGATTATGATGGTAGTGGAGATGATTATGATGGTAGTGGTGATGATTATGATGGTAGTGGAGATGATTATGATGGTAGTGGTGATGATTATGATGGTAGTGGTGATGATTTTGATGGTAGTGGTGATGATTATGATGGTAGTGGATATGATTATGATGGTGGTGGTGATGATTATGATGGTAGTGGTGATGATTATGATGGTAGTGGAGATGATTATGATAGTAGTGGTGATGATTATGATGGTAGTGGAGATGATTATGATGGTAGTGGAGATGATTATGATGGTAGTGGTGATGATTATGATGGTAGTGGAGATGATTATGATGGTAGTGGAGATGATTATGATGGTAGTGGAGATGATTATGATGGTAGTGGTGATGATTATGATGGTAGTGGTGATGATTATGATGGTAGTGGAGATGATTATGATGGTAGTGGATATGATTATGATGGTGGTGGTGATGATTATGATGGCAGTGGAGATAATTATGATGGTAGTGGATATGATTATGATGGTGGTGGTGATGATTATGATGGTAGTGGAGATGATTATGATGGTAGTGGTGATGATTATGATGGTAGTGGAGATTATTTTGATGGTAGTGGAGATGATTATGATGGTAGTGGATATGATTATGATGGTGGTGGTGATGATTATGATGGTAGTGGTGATGATTATGATGGTGGTGGTGATGATTATGATGGTAGTGGAGATGATTATGATGGTAGTGGAGATGATTAGGATGGTAGTGGAGATGATTATGATAGTAGTGGTGATGATTATGATGGTAGTGGTAATGATGGTGACAATAATAACGATAGTGACGATGACGATGATGACAACGATGATGATGCTGAAGGAAATACCATGATATTTCAGTTCAATTAGTCAAATTATATTTGAACTCAAACTGTCTCCTCGTGCGATGATGATCACGCTGACAATGATTCTTGACTTAACATTCGGCTGGAGAGAAATAGTTTGACAGTGGAACGAACTTAATGCGTGAATTCAACCAACCAAATTGTGACAGACACGAATCACTCGCTTCAGCAGATACGTAATTACTTTGTAGTGGCTGTAAATGGGTAATTATTTTCCTTCCCACCCCCTTCCCCAGCAGTTGCAGCCGAAGTAGTCAATAACTGGGTTACCGCTGGGGCTCTAAAAAGTTGTTTCCAGCCCAGCTTTACTTGTAGTAAGTAAAGGACCATTTTCTACGCCATTCAGGCATATTGGGTATATAGAGCTAGACCAGCTGAGCTTTGCTGATACTAAATAAGGCAGGCAAAGGTTTTCTCGACCAGCTTCTGAGCTGAAAGCTTGGGGCGACACCGCGAGCTGTTGATTTCACGGCGACCGTTATTTTTCCCTCTGTTGTCGTCGTAGCGGATTTTTGACTGCACTACAATCGCTGGCAGCCGACTCTGTCCAGAATACCGGGTACTTTAACAGGTGCAATGCTGGATTTCGTGACTAACCATGAGCTGCAATTAAGACCTGTGAGCGTTGGTATTGGCACAACTGACAGCTGCCTTATGCATTGTTACTTTGCATTCAAGCTTCAAGTTTTGCTGAACTGTCACTTTGTTTCATTAGTTTTCAAATGGAACAGTGAAGGAAATTGTGTGGGATTTCCGCGAATAGAACAGTGAAAGAAATTGTGTGGGATTTCCGCGAATGAGGCTGTCATTGGACAACCCATCCTTAGTGATGCTGAAACCTCAACCAACTAACTGACTAACATATCAGACTTATCTATTTTCTCTAGCCTCTTGTGTGTGTGTGTTATCATCCTCTAGGAACCCCTACTAACTAACATATGTGTGTGTATGTGTGTGTATGTGTGTGTGTGTATTTATGTGTGTGTGTGTGTGTGTGTTATCATCATCTATTAACCTTTACTAACTAACTAACTGACTATCTAGCATATTAAATTTATCAAATTTTAGCAGCCTCTAGTGGGTGTGTATGTGTGTGTTAAATCATCTATAAACCTCTACAAACTAGGTAACTAACAAATTCAACTTATCCATTTTCAATAGCCCTTTGTGTGCGGGCAGGCGTGTGTGTTACCATCATCTACGAACCTCTACAAACTAACTTATTAACACATTAAACTTATCCATTTTCAATAGCTCTTTGTGTGCGGGCGGGCGTGTGTGTTATCATCATCTACGAACCTCTACAAACTAACTTATTAACATATTCAACTTATCCATTTTCAATAGCTCTTTGTGTGCGAGCGGGTGTGTGTATTATCATCATCTGCGAACCTCTAGTAACTAACTGACTAACTAGCATTTTAGAGTTATCCATTTTCTATAGCCTTTTGTGTTTGCAGGTGTGTGCGTGTGTGTGGGCATGAGTGTGTGTGTGAGTGTGCCTGTGTTTGTGCGTATTATCATCATATACTAACCTTAACTAACTAACCAGCTACTTAGCTATTTTCTATAACCTGTTTTGTGTGTGTTTGTGTAATATGCCAGGTAGTAAATTGTGCCGTTTTAGATTTCTCTTTTATGGATACAAAAACACAAAAGGGTAGACAACGATACAAGTGGAAAGATAACATAAACAGATTGGCTAATAGCAGTCTGGGAGAGTGTACAACCAAGACTAGCGACAGAAAGTCTTAGAGACCCAGTGCAGCCAACCTGATTGATCGATTTGATTTGTGCAGTACTGTTTCACGACGGAAAAGCATTCTTTTAAAATAACATTATTGGCGCCTTATCTTGTTCTAGCATGCCCATTTTTTTTTTTTTTCAAAGTGTTGCCTTCACAGTGGGAGTAGTGTTTATTTACCAGCTGGCTTCAAATTACCACCTTAAAAGTGTTATAAAAATTACAATAACCACGCCACTTTCTTATCAATATTGTTGTTAAGGATGTTAAGAGTGTTGAGTAGGTGATATCACGGTGCAGACAAATTGGTCGAGGGCATAATGATAGCTTAAAGATGGCTACCACACTTTTGATGTGCACTAAAGAGCTGCAGCGTTCTGCTATCCATTTTTTTTATTTTTAATCCCGATGTCACAAAATTACAACTTTCCTCCAATGTGGCATTTGTTTTCTGAACCAGAAGCATTTGAGTATAGCTTTTTTGGCTCCGTGTCGTGTGCATCGAAGCCCTTCAGTCTCGATGCCACGTTCATCGTTAATCTGGGGAGTATGCGGCTTTTTTTTTGCCATCCCCCGGCTCGAACCGCAGACCGGGCACGCATATGAATTGTCCCCCGACGTCCAACGTTCTGTTAACTACGTTGCAGCGCCGGGATCTAATGTGACATCAGTTGCTGCTCAGTTACAGGTGAAAAGGGCGTTGTTTGTGATATACAAAGCGCTACAAAACGATCAATTCGATTTCTCCGTTTGGTTTTTATTTATTGACAAGCCTGAGAAAGTATTTTCACAAAGATAGGAAGTTCTTGGCGTGTTGCTTCCTACAGTCTGGAACAAACAAAGAAACTACAATAGCCTACGTCGTTACACGAATAAGCATAATTTTCGGGAGGCTCACCAAAATTTGTTCCGCCGCCCACCGATCGAAGAAAACTGTTGAACGTTGAATGAAGAATTGACACGACAGCACTCGGTACGCTCACATAAACGCTCAGTCCCATCTTCAGCAGCCAGCGAAGAGTTCCGATACTAAACTGTTAAATGTTGATTGAAGAATTGACATGACAGCACTCGGTACGCTCACATAAGCGCTCAGTCCCATCTTCAGCAGCCAGCGAAGAGTTCCGATACTAAACTGTTGAATGTTGATTGAAGAATTGACACGACAGCACTCGGTACGCTCACATAAGCGCTCAGTCCCATCTTCAACAGCCAGCGAAGAGTTCCGACACTAAACTGTTAAATGTTGATTGAAGAATTGACACGACAGCACTCGGTACGCTCACATAAACGCTCAGTCCCATCTTCAGCAGCCAGCGAAGAGTTCCGATACTAAACTGTTGAACGTTGAATGAAGAATTAACACGACAGCACTCGGTACGCTCACATAAGCGCTCAGTCCCATCTTCAGCAGCCAGCGAAGAGTTCCGATACTAAACTGTTGAATGTTGAATGAAGAATTGACACGACAGCACTCGGTACGCTCACATAAGCGCTCAGTCCCATCTTCAGCAGCCAGCGAAGAGTTCCGATACTAAACTGTTGAATGTTGAATGAAGAATTGACACGACAGCACTCGGTACGCTCACATAAGCGCTCAGTCCCATCTTCAGCAGCCAGCGAAGAGTTCCGATACTAAACTGTTGAATGTTGAATGAAGAATTGACACGACAGCACTCGGTACGCTCACATAAGCGCTCAGTCCCATCTTCAGCAGCCAGCGAAGAGTTCCGATACTAAACTGTTGAACGTTGAATGAAGAATTGACACGACAGCACTCGGTACGCTCACATAAGCGCTCAGTCCCATCTTCAACAGCAAGTAAAGAATTCAAATTCCGTGGCAAGGGTAACTATCTGATTGTAAATCTGTCTCGAATTTCCGTATGAGTGCTGAGCCTCGGCCAGATCCTCAGACCGTAATGATCTATTTGTGCTTCGGCACTGTTCGCTTGCATTCAAAGGGCCCTCACAAAATCTAGCTGGTCATACATCAGTATACCAGCAAGTGGTGCAGAACAGGTCAGTCTGCCTGCTCGTTTCCCAACACACCAGCATGGAGAAAATATCCAAAAGACGCTAATTATCCGGGACCTCTGAAGCGATGCCTGCCACTCTGCACGGAGAGTGCTTGTCACGACCTTTCTCAACATGCTCTGTGGCTTAGTTACAATTACGACCTGTGTATTCAGCTAACTTAAGCCATATATATATAATGATATAATGATATATGCCAGGTGTCGCTGCTCTAAGCGACGTCCATTCGCTTTTGGCATGGACCTCCTTGCACTTCGTCTGCCTCTCAACACAGAGCCGTCTGTATAAATGATTGTAGAACACTTCTCTAAGCCACCGAGGTTCACCGCACTCAATAGATACAAGTGGAGAGAAGCGCACTGAAAGAAGGAGAAGGGAATACAATTATTTGACAAAAATATTGTAAACTGAAGCTTATATTTCCAGCAGAGAAAATCCAAGCAAATATAACAAAAGATGTAGAGTTTATCGAACAAGCGAGGTTAGATTGTCCCATCGCTAATTGAAAGAGTCTCTCAAGAAAACAGCGACATCCGTTTCAATTCATGTCTACTTATAGCACAAGATAACTTTTTTCATCTGGAAAGACGAAAAGGTGCCAACAGGCACTCTTCCGAATATTGGTTCCAAATAATTCACTGCGAAAAACATCCCTGTAAGAGCCTCAAGATGTTATGTAGTAAAAATATTTAGGCCATCATCATCTGCATCCACTTCAGCCCTTACAACACAAAAATATTGTAAGCTTACGCTTTCATTTCCAGCAGAGAAAATCCAAGCAAATATAACAAAAGATGTAGAGTTTATCAAACCAGCGAGGTTAGGTTGTCCCGTCGCTAATTGAAAGAGTCTCTCGAGAAAACAGCGACATCCGTTTCAATTCCCCGAATCACGATTTTTTATAGTTTGTTCAAATTCATGTCGTAGTTAACGGTTTAATTAGCCCTGTGCTGTACTTTACAGCTGTGCTTTATTGTTAAAATGTTCTTCGTTTTTTTTTTTTTTTTTAGTGTCTTTTTCCTTCCTCTTCTTTGCAGGGCTCTCTAGCATAGTTGGTCAAACCTGACATCGCGGTGACCGGGTGACGTACTCCTTGTGGTCGGGGTTCACTCCCGGGGGTAGGCAGAAAAGCCAAATTTCTCCCAGATTTACAGTACCTATCATGGAATCAAGGCCGAATGGTTGCGATATCCATAGTACCGAGCAAAAGGGTTAACAACTCATGGTTTCTGAATATTAAAAAAAAAAATTCTTCCTCTTCAACTTTCCCAACCCTTGGAGTTCTTTGCTGCAGATATAACCAACAGAATGCCCTAAATAAATATTTTATAAGGTTAACCTGTGATTTCCTGCTAGAATGACATCCGAAAAGTAACACTTTGAGTGTCAGAGGTGGGCCAATACAAATCGTTTTGTCCGAGGGGCAGGGGAAAGGAAAGAGGAGGGGAGGGGGTGACAGGCGAGGTGGGTGGTGTATTGATAAGGATTTAAGATATGTATAACATCAAAGGTATTATGTACTTATGGAGTATACTGCTGAGGGGTGGCCTCATTCAGTTTACAGTTTTCTTTTTTAGGTCAGGGGACCTCAACATAATAAGCCTGATTTAAGAACGTAATAATAATAATAATTTACTCAAAGGTAAATAAATGTTATCATATTTGGCATACTTTGAATGTCTCACTAACACAATGAAAGAAAACTTCTAAAGGGGATAGATTGAGATGTTTAGTCAGTGTTTTGCTTTTAAAATTAAACTTAGAAGGGACAGGCCAGGGGAAGGGGGAGGGGGGATGTAGCATTGGCTCTAGTTTACACAATTACCTAGACAGTGATGCAGCGATTAAGTACTGTTGCAAAATTAAAGGTATTGTGTGTGCGTATGTGAGTGAGTGTGTGTGTGTGTGTGTGTGCTCGCGCTTTTATGTGTATGTGTATGAAAGAGGGAGAAGACTAATACAGAACGACATAGATTAGGAGAGAGAGAAAGAGAGAGGGAGAAATGAAGATGAGAGCTTGAGAAAGAGCATCTGCTGGAGAAAAAAAAGTAACTGAGAGTGTAAGAGAGAGAGAGAGACTGTAAGAAAGAGAGAGAGAGAGGGATAGAGAGAGAGAAAGAGACGAAGTATCTGTTGCAAACTGATACTGTGTATTTAAATTCTATATATGTGTTTGTATATATATATATATATATATATATATATATATATATATATATATATATATATATATATATATATATATGTATATATTAATAAAAATGTTAATTTTCTGAGTCTGTTACCTATAGACTCGGAAACTACTGAGCCCATTGCTTTCAAATTTTTACACAACGTTGCCTTTGACTCAAAGCGTGTTTCTTTTTTCAGAAAGTCGTACAAACCACGAATGACGTAGCTCCAGAAATGGTCAAATCATTATTTGTTTCGTTGCCGGCCCGGATTTGTTTTTAGTTGACTGACCATTTTTGACTGCTGAAAAGTGCCTTTTCCCCCATGATCCAGATCATATGACGCCTTGGGTTCACATTTTGCAGCGTTTTTTACTTTGTTGTTTTCATATATCCTTATTATATACTTACATAACTGTGTGTAAATTGTTCCTGTCGATAATACAAATTCGTTAATATTTGTCAATTTTGGCTATTTGTTTTCGTGTTCCTTTGGTTTTTTTTTTTTTTTCATGTTTTGCTTTGTCACCTTAGCTTGGGCTTTCAAACAGGCAGCCCTGCTGTAGACCTGAGACATTTTCGTCAATCTGCCGACACGTCTCTATTTCTTTCATATTGTCACATAGCGTGGCATTCCAATACATTGGTATTGTTATATAGTAGTGTCGCACACCAACACAGGTGCTATTTGCTTTTAGTTGATTGGCCACGGTTTGCGTAACATTGAACTTCAAATTATTGTATATTTTCAAGTCTTTGGTAGCATAGTTGTAAAAATTCCGCCTGTCGCGCGCGTAACCGGCATTCGATTCCCCACATGGTGACACATTTTTTTTTCAGCCCGTAACTAGGCGGCTGACACGTTGTGTTGTGGTTTACAGCTAGACTGCGATATCTGCACTTTTTTTTGACTCTGTTTTTGGGATTTACAGCTAGCTTGCGATAGTGGCGACGTGATGCTCAGTGGTCATGTCACGGATAATTTTCGTTTGCCCTTGAGAGGGCGGTTGGCACGCTGTGTTGTGGTGTCAAGGTAGGCTGCAATGTCCGAGCCAAACTTTAAAGTCTCTATGGACGCTGTCAAAAGCTTTCTCAAAGTCCACACAATTTATGTATATACTTCTCTGCCATTCGTTGCATTGTTCTAAAATGTTACTATTTCGAAGATGTTTTCAGTTGTTCTTCTGCCCTTTCTGAATCCTGCTTGTTCCACTCGTAGGCATTTCTCTACTCCCTTTTCAAGCCGCATTATGATGATTTTACAAGATATTTCGCTTAGTACTGAGAGTAGAGTAATTCCCCTCCATTTATTGCAGTCTGTTAAGTCTTCTTTTTTGGGGATTTGGACTATTGTTCCTTCAGTCCAGTCATCAGGCAACACTTATTTTTCCCAAATATCCTTGAAAATGGTTCTAGAATGCTAGCAGTTTTGTTGGGATCTACTTTGAGAAGTTCTGCTGGCAGTTCGTTTTTTGCCTGGTGCTTTGTTGTTCTTTAAAGTGTGGATAGCTTTAAGGATTTCTTGTTTGCTTGGTGGTTCAGTAATAATGTCAATGTCCTGAGAGGCTGGTTGAATATCTTGGGGATTTTCAGGATCAGGTCTGTTCAAGAGGTCGGAGAAGTGTTTAGTCCTTGTTTTTGTTCTGTGGTGAGCAGTCTGCCTTGGTTATTTCTGATATGTATGCTGTGAAAATTGTTTCTGCTTCCGCAAATTTGCTGGGTAATTTTGTGTAGGGTTCGTAGATCATGTGCTTTAGCAGCATTTTTTGCTGTTTCTGCTAGATTTTCCATAAATCTTCTTTTGTCAGCTCTGGCACTTTTCTTTGTCATTTTATTTAGTTCGCTATATTCTTACACTGGTTTGTCTTTCTGACGTTCTGATTTAGTGTGATTTATGAGGCTCTTTATTCTTTTTCGCTTGGCAATATAGTCCATGGTTTGACTGCTTATCCATTCTTTGTGATGTTTCCTGGTTCCTAGTGTGTTGTTGCTGGTTGATTTGTATGTTTCTTTGATTTGGTTCCATCTGTCTTGAATGCTGATTGCATTTGGAGTGTCTGGGTCACTTTATAGGGTTTGAAATCTATTCTTGAGTTCTACTAGAAATTTAGTGGCAATGTCTTTTTCTCTCCAAAGGTTAACATTGTAGCGTGCTGTCTGTGTTTTAACTTGCGTGTGAACTTTTTTGAGTTTAAGTCGTAGTAGAGCAACTACAAAGTGATGATCGCTTCCTACGTCTGCTCCCCTTTTGACACGCACATCATTAACCTACGATAAACAAAAAAAAACTAATTTTTTAAACTCTGACAATGCACTTTAATCTACCAATTATATAATTATTCATTTAAATGTTGCGTGTTCTATAGTCGGCATACCAGACTATCTCTATATCTGTGCAATGACTGATATTAACCATATTAGACGCGTGCGCTATTTTCATTTTTTTTCAGTTCAGCATTCTGGGCCACAGCAACGCGTGGCCGGGTACAGCTAGTATATATATATATATATATATATATATATATATATATATAGAGAGAGAGAGAGAGAGAGAGAGAGAGAAGAAGGAGGAAGGAGAGAGGGAAGAGGGGAGGGGGAGTTACTATGTCTTTTTTACAGTTGATATAATAAACGTTGGTGCATGATACATGACTTTGATGTCCTAGACCTCGCATTTAATTTATATTTTTTCCGTCGCCATCCCCCCCCCCCCCCCCCCCCAAAAAAAAATGAAGGAGGAGACCAAAAAATGAGAAGAACTGGATGTCATATTGTTGGCACGGCACATCAAATATTTGGAAATTTGGAATAGGAACACTACGAAGTATGCTTCCCGTTATTACATAATTGTATTTGAACCAGATTCTTGAGTCTTTGGTAGTACAGCTGTAAGTATTCCGCCTGTCATACTGTTAAGCGGTGTTTGATTCCCCGCGGTTTTTTTTTTTTATTAAGCTCTTAAAGGCCCGTCGGCAATTTGTTTTGTGGTTAACAGCTGTGCTGCGATATATGTGCCTTTTCCCAACACATCTGCTTTCAGCAATGTCCTCATTAGCCGCCATTTACAACATACTTTTAAGTTGGCTGGGAAAATACTGGACGTAAATTTGCCTATAAAAACCACATAACAGCCAGGGGATGTTGAGGTTGGTTCTGCAACGTTCTATAAAGGATAGGCAACTAACCTTTAAAGTAGGCAGTGGACCTATTCTTTCTTCCACTCAAACATGTGACCCTGGAACCTAGAAGGCGAGTCACGAGTAATGTGAACAGTGGATCAAAATCTATTCCTCCCCATCTCACTTCATTGGATCGAAAACTATTCCTCCCCACGACGCTTAGCTCGACGTCTAAATATTGCTATTCATTGAGCAATAACGGCTGAAGTGGACACTAATGATGATAGCCTAAACGTTTTTACTACATAACATCTTGAGGCTCTCACATGGATGTTTCTCGCAGTGATTGACTGACTAACTGATCTTTTACCCCACCAGGACATCACACAAGCGATAAACACCCGATGACACAAAGTGCGGATGAGGATCACCGTGGAGAGATCCCAGAAACCGCGTTCAGACAGTTGGCCATATGTATGGCCTGCCTATATTGCCGCCCCTGGCAAAAGCCAGAGTGAGGCTTCAAAAAACAAAAAATGACGTCCTATAAAGGATCGTAAGGAATGTAAAATAACTCGCAGTGAATAATTCGGGACCGGTATTCAGAAGAGTGCCTGCTGGTACCTTTTCGTCTTTAAAGATGAATACGTTATATTGTGCTATAAGAAGGCATGAGAATCACACCTCGTGGTGATGGCAAGTGTGACTAGCAAGACCTGTTTGTGTCTCATTAATGTAGTCACCATATAAAAAGTACCGGTGTGTATTGTTTGTTACATAACATAACCCTTGACCCCTTGAGGTCGTGGAGATGTATTAGTGGTAGCACTAGCATACAAAAACCACCATCTTTCTCTGTCTTCGGCTTGATGATTATGGGTATGTTAACCTAGTTATTTTAATCATGATTATGTTTATTATTGTGTGCTAAATGGCAAATAGATTTAATAATTTCGTCCCACCCCCCCCCCCTCTCCCCCCCCCCCCCCCCCCCCCCCAAAAAAAAAAACTTTATTACTTTTTACTTGAAGCAAGTGCATCTATATTGTTTGTTTTTGACGGGGGGAGGTGGGGGGGGGGGGGGGGGAGGGAGGAGTGAGTTTGCACTTAGCCAGCTTGCAATACTTTCTATTCAGAAAAATAAAAGCGGAAAAAAAAAGGGGGGGGGGGGGTGTTCCTCAGCTCCCGCTAAAATTTAAATAGCTAGCTTAGCCCCTAAACGGTGGTGGGGGGGGGGGGGGGGGGGGGTGGCGACCAAGCGACATTAAGAAGCAGTTTCTGTGGCCCTATGACCTCTTATTACCTCCCCTTGTTGTAAATAACCAGTTTGATGCAAACACTGAGAGACAAACTATAGAACTGTCGACTAAAATCAATAGGACACACTTGGAGCAGATAATGGCTGGTTGGTCGCTACATTACGGCGGGCTGTTTAAGTGTTTCACAGCTTAGTTTTTATCTAACAGTGCTGAGACTGACAGACATTCAGATAGACATACAGACATGGAGATTGACAGACAGATATGCAGATAGACAGACATGCAGATAGACCGACAGACATGCAGACAGACAAATATGCAGACAGACAAACATGCAGACAAACAGACATGCGGTTAGACATACAAACGTGCAGATAGACAGGCATACTTGCAGAGAGACAGACAGACAGACGTGCAAATATATAGAAGACAGACGTGCGGATAGACTGACAGACATACAGATAAACAGACAGGCATGCAGATAGGCAGACAAACATGCAGATAGACCGACATGCGGACAGACAGATAGACATGCAGATAGATAGACAGACATGCAGATAGACAGATAGTTCAATCTTGCTTTAGTCAGGTGGTGCACTATCAGGATATCACACAAACGATGTACACCTGGTGACACAAAGTGCCACGATGCGGATAAGGATCACGTGTGGAGAGGTCCCATAAACCCTGTTCAGCCGTTAGGCCATATTTCAGACTCGGCTATACTAAGTACCCCCAGCAAAAGCGAGGGTGGGGACTTCAAAATAACTTGCATCTCACAAGGGGATAACGAGATGATAGTAGTAGTTCCGCACAAACCACAGACATAGTACCCGCAGCAAATAACCTCTTATACTTCATTATAAGGTAAAATTGCAATGGTTGCTAATACCTAACCGTTGGCCAGTAAGAAAGACTTAAAGTGCGAGAACAGCACAGAATGCGACTAGAAAGCTCAACAGGGGGAATAGAAAAAGCAAATACTACGGAACGTTTCGACCAACGTCTTTGTCAGCAGAGTATTAAATAATCCATTGGTTACAAACATGCCTGATTGTCAATCCGCATCAAGACAGTGTTTTTTTAAGTTGACCTTCGCTTCCGTGTAATATTATTGCTTACGTCCTTCGTAGGACGTTATTTTTTGTTATTTGAAGCCCCACTCTGGCTTTTGCCAGGGGCCGCAATACAGGCAGGTCATCATTATGGCCAAATGTCTGAACGCGGTTTCTGGGACCTCTCCACGGTGATTCTCATTCGCATGGTGGCACTTTGTGTCATCGGGTGTTTATCGCTTGTGTGATGTCCTGGTGGGGTAAAAAGCCAATCCAATCCAACTCAGCCTAAATTACGTACCAGGTAATATTCTGGGGAGCAAAGGCGTTTGTCATGATGAGCACTGATCGTCTATAAGAATATTTCTACCAATATATGTCTGAGGCAGCCTCAGGGGTGTAGCAGCTAAACGCTCGACAGCGGGCCAGAAGTTGTAGATTCAAATCAGCGTTGAACCAGCATTTGTTTTTTTTTTAAAGTGACATTGCTCCCTGCTTTACCCAGCCTAACATGGATATCAAGAACTCGGAAGTTAAGGTAGCCGGGTGGTGAGACCATATTACCCACCGACTGCTGATTAGTCTATAAAATATGTCTAAAATATAGTGTTTTCCGTTTCCCAACGCCCGACTGTGGTGGGTGGGTGGGGAGGGGGGGGGGTGGCAGTTTGATTGTTAATAGGGCAATTTTATAATGCTCGAAGTGTCACAGACTGAAAAGAGGCGCAGGCTGTAGACACATTTAGACATGTATGCAGGCTTTAGGGGTGTATAGAAGTGTGTCAAAGTGTCCAAGCAAGTTTCAGACTTGTGTAGGGTTTTGATCACTTTTGCTCGTGAGTGCAGGGACTGGCCCACTGGTGCTGCAGAACCAGAAGTTCAACAAATGATTGATGACAATTCCCGCCCAAGAGATGTGATTATCTAAACAGATGGCTGTGTGTTGAGGGGCAGACGAAGTGAATGAGGGTTTATAGCAAAAGCAAATGGATGTCGCTAAGTGCAAAAAAAAGTCTGGCATATATCACAACGTCTAGTTTGAGATTGGAGGTGGAGGCGGTCACACATGCGGTAAATGTAACTGACACACAGAGCGTGTTGAGAAAGGTGAAGACAGGCATGCTCCGTGCAGAGTGGCAGGCGTCACTTCAGAGGTCCCAGGTAGTTAGCATTCTTTGGATATTTTCTCCGGGTCATGCGTTGGGAAATGAGCAGAACAAGCTAGATTTTGTAAGTGCTATTTGGGAGGGAGTGAACAGTGCGGAGGCACAGATAGATCTTTACGGCCTGAGGAGAATGGAGCTGCGAGGAGTGACCATAGATCTGGCTGACTCTCATCACTCAAGGAAAAGACGAGACCGATATACATTCAGATATTTACTGGTGTCTTTAAAATTGAAACTCTTCACTTGCTGCTGAATATGGGAACAGAGCACTTATGGGGGTGTCTCGAGTGTTGTGATATCGATTCAATATTCAACATTCAAAATGGACTCATCCAACGTTTATGTTTAAGTTAACCGTCTCGCGATGTTACATAGGGGGGCATAAACATGTTAGAAAGGCTTAGGTAAGGTATGACGCAAAAAAAAAATAGGTTGGAAACACTGGTCTAGCCCTATATACCTAGTACCCCTAGGAGCGTGCAAAAAGGTCCTTAATCATACTCCCGAAACGCCATTGAAGTAAAGAGAATCCTTAACTTTTTCACTTAAGCAGTTGCGGCTGCGTAGTCCACGTCTCCCCACCTTTAGCGGCCAGTTGCGGCTGCGTGGTCCACCTCTCCCCACCTTTAGCGGTCAGTTGCGGCTGCGTGGTCCACCTCTCCCCCACCTTTAGCGGTCAGTTGCGATGGGCTTTAGGGTTGCATGCCTTAGGCCTATCCAGTTAGTCAGGTTCCCTAACCAGGTCTTTCTTGGTCTGCCCGGCTCTCTAGCGTAGTTGGCTAAACCGGATTGCGCGGTGACCAGGTGACGAACTTCGTGTGTTCCGGGTTCACTTCCGGGGGTAGGCAGAAAAGCCACATTTTTCCCAGATTTACGGTATTTACAATGTAATCAAGGTCGAAAGGTTGCGATATCCATAATACCGAGCCTAAGGGTTAACAACTCATGGCTTCTGGATACTAAAACAAACAAACAAAACTTTCTTGGTCTGCCTCTTTTCCTCTTTCCCTCTCATGAGCCCTGCAGTATTGTTTTTTAAGAGGCCGTTAGATCTTATTACATGTCCATACCATTGAATTTTTCGCTTTTTCACTGTAGCTAAAAGAGGTTGAAAGTTGCCAATATGCTGTATAATTTTATGGCGAACCTCTTCGTTTATAAAGTGGTCTCTGTTTCATTTGCCAAGAATTTTTCTGAAACATCGCATTTCTAATGCTTGTATTTTTCTTTCAAGTTCAGCTGTTAAGGTCCAATTTTTACAGCCATATGTAAATATACTAATAGCTAGTGCACTGAGCAATCAAATCTTAGGTTTGCATGAATTATTTTTGGATCTCCATAATGTTTGCTGCTTGGCAAGGACTGATGTTGTCTGGGCAATCCTAAACATGATTTCTGGTCTTGACCTCAAGCCACTTAAATGGATCCTCAATACTTTAAATGAGTCACAACAACATTAAGGTTGTTGCGTATCCTTTACAGGACGTTGCAGAACCAATCCTAACAGCCCCTGGCTGTTGTGTGGTTTATCTAGGCAAATTTACGTCCAGTAGTTTGCCATTGCCCCTGGACGGTCGGCTTTCTTGATACCACTGTCGAAACCAACGCAAGGCACATTGCCCGCAGCTGGGATCGAACCCGGCATCCCGGCATTACGAAGCTAAGCGTTCGCATCGACTTAGCCACAGAGCCGACCACAAGAACATACGTCAACGATAATCTCTTGCCTGTAAGATTATGTAATATGAAATATACTCAAGCCCGGTACCTGGGGAGAATCATGTGTACGTGGGTTTGTGACGCCATTAGAGACTCGAAGGAAAGGCAAGATTAATCAGATGACAATATGTACTATCATTATGGAGACTCAGCGCTAGCTATAGAGAAGGGAGACATGATAGAGTTAATATGGGTTTGTCCTGAATGCGGTGATGTTGAATCTTTGCTCATTTGAACACAGCTGAACCCAGATTTTTCAAGCTCACATGCAGTGAAGTCTATCTATACTATCAATGAGCACCTAGATGTTAAAGTTGTCCTATTTCTAACTTGTTATAGCTGCTATGTGGAATTCTCCTGCAAGTTAAAAGCCTATTGCTCCTACTAATTGAAGTAACGTATCGGAAAGCTAAACAAACCAGATGCATACAAGAGAAAGTCATCGATTTGCACAGGGAAAATCTTTCAAGGGGACTAGCGCTAATTTAATTACAGTACATAGATATTTTTTGTTTTATGGAAATCACTGTGTTAAACTTTAACTATTTATTTTTGTAAATAAATATACAGTTGGCTGGATGGTTATGTGGCTGGCAGGCTGGTTAATTGACTGGCTGGTTGGGTGGTTTGCTAGCTGGTTGATTGCGTAACTGGTTGGTTAGTTTGTTGGCTGGTTGAATGCGTAACAAATTATATGTTCTTCTTCTTCTTATTCTTCTTCTTCTCTTCTTCTTTTTCTTCTTCTTCTTCTTCTTTTTCTTCTTCTTCTTCTTCTTCTTCTTCTTCGTCTTCTTCTTCTTCTTCTTCTTCTTCTTCTTCTTCTTCTTCTTCTTCTTCTCTTCTTCTTCTTTTTCTTCTTCTTCTTTTTCTTCTTCTTCTTCTTCTTCTTCTTCTTCTTCTTCTTCTTCTTCTTCTTCTTTTTCTTCTTCTTCTTCTTCTTCTTCTTCTTCTTCTTCTTCTTCTTCTTCTTCTTCTTCTTCTTCTTCTTCTTCTTCTTCTTCTTTTTCTTTTTCTTTTTCTTCTTTCTTCTTCTTCTTCTTCTTCTTCTTCTTCTTCTTCTTCTTCTTCTTCTTCTTCTTCTTCTTCTTCTTCTTCTTTTTCTTCTTCTTCTTCGCGTTTACCAGCTGTACACTCTGGAGGAAAGTTCTGGTTGCTCGTCCACTACTGAACTGCAGTCCTGCTCCAGAACCTGAGTGTTGCGTGTGCATCAGTTTTACAGATCTCATTCTCTTGAATACAGACTGTTGGTTCCTTGCCTCTCCGGCAGATGCACTCTGACTTCAAAGGAAGCTCCCCAATTAGTCGACTCTTACGACATGCTTTTGGGGAGGCAGTGGGTCTATTCTTGTTTTCCCCACAATGGGGCCCCGGAACCCACACGAGTTCTTCTTCTTCTTCTTCTTCTTCGCGTTCACCAGCTGTACACTCTGGTGAAAAGTTCTGGGTGTTCGTCCACTTCTGAACTGCAGTCCTGCTCCAGAACTTCTTCTTCTTCTTGCTCTTTTTCTTCTTTCTTTTCTTCTTCTTCTTCTTTTTCTTCTTCTTCTTCTTCTTATTTTTCTTCTTCTTCTTCTTCTTCTTCTTCTTCTTCTTCTTCTTCTTCTTCTTCTTCTTCTTCTTCTTCTTCTTCTTCTTCTTCTTCTTCTTCTTCTTCTTCTTCTTCTTTTTCT
>CAJHNH020000959.1:90000-102500 GCA_905116865.2 Candidula unifasciata | reverse complement strand
TCGATCAACATCTCCCTGTGACAGTGGCTCCGAAACCTTAGGGCTGAGGCACTTTGTACCTTCTACCCTCCTCAATTCCCCCCCCCCCTTTTTTTTCCCCATCCCCAGCCCTTAATATCTGGACGGGGCTAAAGGCCCTGAGCTGAGTTATTTTAAGGGCGCTGGGCCAGATTGATCCCAACGACCCAAAAAACTTTTTGAGGTTAATTTTGGGTTCACCTTTACTCTGTATTTGCATTTTTTAAATTGTTTGAAAATTTAATATTATCCATGCACACTGTTATTGTTAATGTTATTCTTATTATAAACATTATTATTATTATCGTTATTATTATTATTATTATTAATATTATTATGATTATTATTATTATAACTACATAAATAACTGACTTTCCACAATACAGCATCAAAGCAAATAGGACAAACCTCAAGCAAGTTGATATGTTTAAGAACTTGGGTACACTGATAACATCAGATAGAAGATATCTGTCTGTCTGTCTGTCTGTCTGTCTGTCTGTCTGTCTGTCTGTCTGTCTGTCTGTCTGTCTGTCTGTCTGTCTGTCTGTCTGTCTGTCTGTCTGTCTGTCTGTCTGTCTGTCTGTCTGACCGCTCTATCTGGCCATCCACCCATCATCTATTTGTCAATCTACCAACCTACACAAAGTCTCTCTATTCTTTCTAAATGTTAAAATGTAAATAAAAACTTACTTTTTTTTCTCTCTGAAATAACTCCAACTGGACAAATCAGTAACACCTTGACTTACACCTTTCGGCACAAAACTCAAAAGTTAAACAGACTAAACTCAAAATCAGCTTCTGCTTCGCGACAGCAGCCCAACTGTAGCGCCCTTAACACGAGATCCACACGAGGTAGAAAATGTCGCGTCCGGATTGAGCTCGATAAGGTTTTGTATGCACGCGCCGGTCGCGTTGTGATAATAGCTAGCGGGTGAGCGATTAACGAATGAATGGGTTTTATTTTTAGTGACAACGTTGTGGTGTATGTTTTATAGAGTTTTTATTAAATCTATTGTTAGTGATTAGTGATTAGAAAGGATTATTATCACAGCACTCCAGATAGATCAATAGGTGCTCCGATCTCCTCAAAAGCTCCACACGTGTAAAACGACTGATGGCGCCTGTTCTTTGTTGGTTAATGAAACGTCTTGTCCACCAGTCTAGACAGGGAGATGAAGTTATGTCGTTTAGCGTGCTCATCGGTACGGTAAGTGCAGCGTATGGCATTGATAACATCACTTTTGTCCAGTACTGGGCCAGCCATAGCAACTGCAGTGTCAGCAAGATAGTCTGCACGCTCGTTAACTTGAACACCCGCATGACCTGGCACAAAGATTAATTTTTTCAGGACCAGTGGTTAAGTGAAAGATACTTTCCTGCTTGCTTGATTAATGTGCAAGTTGTAAAGGGATATAAGTTTAGAGAACTAGGGCTGTTTTCGTTGGATAAAACGTTTGGGATATTAGTAAAATTTAGGTTGTTTCGACTTGATAGAAAGATAGCGAGCGCATCTCAAAGAACTTCTCTTTCCCTAATTCTCGAATAGTTTGGATATTTTTACCAATGCATGTAGGTACACTGAGATGTGTTCACAAGCATATGTAGGTATACTGGGAAACGAACAGACAGATTGGCTAGTTCTGCACTATTTAGGGGCAAATTCGCGGGTGACAAGAAGATGAGGTCAAGATGCTTCAGGGGCGCTTGAACAGCTCAAAGATAACATAGATTATCATGGTCTGAAGAGAATATTGCAGTTGACTGACATGGAATCTGGTCGCTATTTGACACTCTGGTGTTCAAAAGTACACAATCTGTTTCCCACTTTAATTGCTGCTAACTGGTTCCAGTGAGTAAGTAAGTAAAGGAGTAAAGGGCCCTTTTCCACGCCTTTAGGCGTATAGGGCATATAGGGCTAGACTTCTTATAGACCAATCGATCCAAGATGGGTGATGTGGTCAGCATCACGCCGGCCGCCTTTATTTCCCGAGACTGCACCTGGTACCCACTCCAGGCTGGGTCTACCTGGAGACTTGGTTCCAGTAACTGTTTTTAATTATTCTGAGACCTTTCCTGTCTACAATGGTGTCTTCCAGCATTTGTATCATCTCTTCATGTTTAACGTTGTCAAATGCTTTGGTATAATCTTCAAAGCATAAATATACAAGTGAAAGTCCTCTGGTGTGTCCACTGATCTTTCTGTCGGTGTTCGTAATATGTATATGGCATTATTTGTCCCTTTACCTTAAATAAATCTATACTGCTCTTCACTAAATTATATTCTTATTTTTTTTTCTTTGTGTTCTTCTCATTATAGTTCTAAGTCGCAACTGGTGTGAAAAGAAAGGGTCTTTGATTTTTTATAACATGTCTGACTAGGTTTTGAAACCCTTTATCTTTTCTTTTACACGGTGTGGCTTCGTGTCCTTGACATCTTTGTTCGGTTTACTAATGTAGTGTCCTTTCTAAAAGCTTATCGGGGATTTTGTTGTTGTTTAATGTCATCAAGCTGTACTTGGCGATGAGCGGGCTGATGGGTTAGCTGCTGTCCACCCTCTGAGCGAGGTGCTACTTTACAATAAAGCAGTCACAATGAAAGTTGTCTGTGATCAGATGAACAGTGATGAAAAACAGACAGAGCATTTATGTCTGTAGAGCAGTGATTCTAAAACTGTTCGCAGCAGCGCCCCGGAGAGCCGCGACCTCTTCACAGGGGCGCCCGAAATATTTGAAGATACACGAGTTTTATTAATTTTTGTTTAATTTCTAACATACAAATACCCATACTTTTACTGAGGTTAGGGCGCCGTGGAAAAGTTTAATTGAAAACGAGGCGCCGTGACTTATACAAGTTTGTGAAACACTGCTGTAGAGGGCTAATAGACTGCAGTAGATCGGGCATATAGAGAGACTGGTATACAGATTGCATGCACAAAATATCTGAATGCAGAAGACAGCAGAGAGATAATCTATAGACAGAAAACACTTGGTGTCACCAACTGGAAAGAGAAGGCCAAATTGTAATCGGCTTGAATCTATGACTAACAGGATGAAAACTCTTCGTTGACTACTGAAAAGGGAGGGAGAGAATACCTGTGAGGATATCCCAGTGCAGTTGTGACATATTTTGATTCATTATCCAGGAAGATTGTGGTTGCAAGTACGCAATTCTTTTCTGTGTAATACCTTGCTAACCATCAGCTCTGCTCATGGAAACTAAACTAGAAAAGAAAACTTGGTGCAAACGAATCGATAGTTACTCCTCAGCCTACAAGTTATAATTTATCTTGAAAGTATGCTTCTCACTCTTCCGCCCAGTATGTCCCCCCCCCCCCCCCCCCCAGTATATTGCAACGCTCTTTGCACCCAAATCGTTTTACTTGAGGAACCATAAGGATTGATTACCGCAACAAAAGCGTTAAAAACATGCGTTGTTTTTTAAACATAAGTTCTGCTAAAAATGAGTATATTTCTTTAAGCTGATACGATTTTTTTCTTCTTCTGTCAAGGCGAAAATAATAATTAGCCTGCATAGCTGTGACGGGCCAATTCAAGGCCGTCTTCTTGTCGGTCGGTCTGGCTGTCCCTCCTTCTCTCTCTCTCTCTCTCTTTCTCTCTCTCTCTCTCTCTCTCTCTCTCTCTCTCTCTCTCTCTCTCTCTCTCTCTCTCTCTCTCTCTCTACTCACTGTTATACATGAAAAGCCGTCCCCTTGTGGGATGAATTTTTTTTGTTATTTTGAAGCTACATCCTGGCTTTTTGCCGGTGTGGGGGGGGGGGGGGGCTAATATAGGCGGGCCATAAATATGGCCAAATGGCTGAATGGGGTTTCCGGGACCTCTCGATGGGTGATCCTCATCCGTGTGGTGGCACCTTTTGTCACAGGGTGTTTATCGCTTGTGTGATGTCCTGGTGGGATACAACTTACCTACCTACCTCTTTCTCTTTCTTTCTTTCTCTTTCTTTCTCTCTCTCTCTCTCTCTCTCTCTCTCTCTCTCTCTCTCTCTCTCTCTCTCTCTCCCTATTTCTCTCTCTCTCTTTCTCTTTTTCTCTTTCCAGACAAACAAGTACAGAGCCAGCAAAACCACGGACAGATATATTCATGTTTCTTGATGTGACACCAGACTTAAATCAAAGCCAATTAACCGAAAATTCAAATATACACCATTCAAAGACATCATTATAAAATAAGCGGCTAACTGTCTATTTCTGGGCAGCAAGCTTAAAAATATCCTCCTACGTCTTAATGGGAACAGTTAGGCCCAATATGGAAAAATGCTTCAAGCCTCTGGGTAACCATTTTTTCAAGACTTGTGTTTATTTAGGACGCGGCATATCCTATGGTGTGATCAGAATTATAAATAGATTATAAATAGATTATAAATAGCCTCTGAATTTCAAAGACAGTATAGAATTTGAATGTTGAGTTTTGAATTAAAAATCGACATCACAGCACTCGGGACACTCCATAAGTGCTCCGTCCCCATCCTAAGCAGCAAGCGAAGAGTTCCAGTTCCGTTGGCACCAGTAGCCGTATGATTGTAGATTCGTCAAAGACAGTTTAGAAATCTTATCCAATTTTTAAAAAAAATTATCATCCCTCTTCTCCTACCGCTTCTCCTTCTTTCTCTTCTCCTTATCCCCCTCCTCCGCATGCTCCTCTTTCTTGTTCTTCTTCTTGTTAATAATGTTGATGTTGTTGTTTTTCTTCTTTTTCGTCTTCTTCTTCCTCATCTTCTTTTTCTTTCTGTTCTTCTTCTTTCTCTTCATCTTCTTTTCTTCTTTATCTTCTTCTTCTTCTTCTTCTTCTTCTTCTTCTTCTTCTTCTTCTTCTTCTTCTTCTTCTTCTTCTCTTCTTCTTCTTCTTCTTCTTCTTCTTCCTCCTCCTCCTCCTCTTCTTCTGTGATTTCTTATGCGGCCGCCACTGAAATGTAGATTAAATCATCAACAAATGTTTTTAAAAAATTTCTGTGCCAGAATTTAAATGCATCATTTTTGATTGATTTTGACATGCTGACTTCAAATATAATGCTCACTGGCTCAATTTTTTAAATGATGTATTAACATTACAGTAAAACAAATAATGTATGCTTTTTTTTTTTTTTAAATATCCAGAGTGAAGAGTTAGTTTTTTTTTTTTTTTGGGCTTTATATAAATTGATTTTGCATAGTTTACAGATATTTAAACATAATATTATACATCAATAACATATATTCAAAGTTTATATATAATGTTTTAAAAAGAAACATTTGAATCTTTACCGTCATTTTTCAGGCGCTGTTCGAGCCCTCTCTGCTTTCTTCTTCTAGTCAATCGATGAGGTGTTTCTTGTCACAGCACAGCAGTAATCAGCAAGCATTGAAGGGCTCCAACTGCCTTGATAACTTGTCTCCATAGCAGCAATGTCCTAACGAAATCCTTCACCATGGTCACTACTGACAGTTCACAGTATGACGTATTTTAAATGTATAAGCTTCTGTCATTTTAGGTCACATCAATTTTCAGTATATAAATCTAAATGTGTATCACTTTGAAAAAATGATGGCAAAAAGAAGAATCTCAATCAAAAACAAGAATTACAAAAGAAGACCATAAAAAAAGGAATTTCAGCGACCACTTATTATTTTTTTTACTAAAAACAATATGCCAGCAACAAATTAGAGCCTCTGGTCCTTACCTTTAGAAGTCGAGCGGTGACTTGTCTCTTACCTAGAACTGATAGTCTCTAATTCCATGTAGCCATTCTTAGGACGAGTGTCAGATAAACACCATGGCTCTCTTTGTTGCATCAGGCGTTTGGTTCAGGTGGGTTGCGTGGTCTCGAGGCATGGTGTCCGCCTCGAAAGCTGGAGGTTCCGGGTTCAATCCTCGGAAGGGCTAGGATTTTTTTCACGTGGACTTAGACTTCTAGTAATTTCCCCCCTGGTCTCTATGAGCTCAGACGCCAGTGTGCATTGTTACGTACGTTAAAAGAATCCGTTTGCAGCTGGGAATCGAAAGGAGTAGCCTAACTGCGCTACCCAAGTAAATTTTGGCGTTAAAAATCTAGCCAAAGTATTTTCAGGATGCTCGCCTGTGCACTATGATGAGCTTTTTCGGACTTAGACTTGAGTAAGAAGAAGTACGGAACACTTGTGGATGACTATCCGTGTGCCATGATATTGATCTGTTGTGCAAACCTCAAAGGCACTTGGTCCTTGCCCACATAGTAAAAAAAAAAAAAAATTATATTAAGGTTTCCTCTAGCCTCCGACTTGTAATGTCTAGAGTCTAGATGCTTGCCTGCGAAACCCAAGGTATTGGGTTCAAACAGAGCGTAGGAATTTTTTTTTTTTCTCTTTTTTTTTTTTCTCTTTTTTTTTAAAAGTTGAATTAAGAATCGACATCACAGCACAGCACTCGGAACACCCCATAAGCGCTCCGTCCCCTTCTTCAGCAGCAAGCTAAGAGTTAAAATTATGATGGTACCAGTACTGTCTGATTTTATATCCGTTTCGCCTTTCTCCTGGGTGTCGAGCGCAGCCAGATCCCCTTGTAACTTCTTGCAGTGCCACTGTCCTCAGACCCTAACGATCTATCTGTTCCTCGGCACTGTTCACTCGCTCCCAAAGGGCCTTCACAATATCCAGCTTGTCATATATCAGTTCACCACCAAATGGTGCAGAACTGGCCAGTCAATCCAAAGGATGCTAACTACCCGGGACCTTTGAAGTGATGCTTGCCATTTTGCACGAAGCATGCCCGTTTCAGGCGTTCTCAACATGCTCTGTTCTTGGCATTTTTTTTATAAATGGCCTTAGTTCCAAGGTGGACAAAGACTTCAGTAAGTAACGGGTAAAGTCCTGGAAAGTAAAGGCGACCGACGCTATGATGACCACATCGCCCAACGAGTGTCGAATGATCTATAAAATATATGTCTTGCACTATATGTTCACAACCGCAAGTTGGCGATATAGGGGTCCCTTACCTTCCTCATTATTTGTACTATTATTTTTTTCATTATTATTTCATGGGAGTCGCCGCGGATCGGAAAGTCGTGGGTTTGCTCCCTGGAGAAGCCGAAACTTTTTCAACAGTGACCTTGGCTCCCTGATCGACCCAGCCTTAAGTGGGTGCCTGGTGCAGTCCAGGGAGGTAAAGGCAGCCGGCGTGATGCTGACCACATCACCCATCTTGTGCCGATTTTTCTATAAAATATAGGTCTAGCCCTATATGCCCTATACGCCTAAAGGTGTATAAAAGGGCTCTTTACCTTACTTTTGTTAATTCATTTTTTTTTCAAATTAGTTGCCTATCCTATACAGGACGTTGCAGAACCAACCCCAGCATTTTTTTGGCTGTGGTGGTTTTCCCAGGCAAGTTTACGTCCAGTAGTTTGCCATTGTTTTCTGGAAGGTCGGTTTCTCGATACCACTGTCGAAACCAACACAAGGCGTAAGGTCCGCAGCTGGGATCGAACCCGGCACCGCTGCATTACAAAGCGCCTAAGCCACAGACTGTTATTTCATAACAAATAATATAGGTAGCTGTTGGCACCCCCCCCCCCCACCCACCCCTATTAGCAAATTGTTCACTACCAACAGATTTGTTTTATAAGCACTCTGTCCAAGGAACAAACGTGTTATCTCTCCACGAGATCTATACCTGGCTATGTGCGCCAATTTCATTATCTGCAACAACAACAAAAATACATCTCTCTTTGGCTAAAATTGCGTTAGTGCACATTTGAGAGAGTTCACGTCCCCCCCCCCCCCCCCCCCCCCCTTTTTTTTTTCGTTTGTATTTACATGAAGCGACAAACAAGAGTACATCAGATTTCAACTGGTGTATCTATGTGGAACATAATAAGAAGGAATGACATAAAGGCTAAACAGATTTGCTGGGTGGGAACATATTAAGGTGACATAAACTGAATAAGACGGGTATTTACAATGTACAGAGGACACAGGCGTGGACAATGTTAATTCGTATAGGCGTGTTTTCTGACACGGTAATGGTGTCTTTTATGAGATCAACGTTAGAGATTGTGTCCGAGGGAATGATGGTGGCAGTCGGAGCATTTTGTTTTTCTAAAGAAAAGCTTTTTGTAGAGGGTTAGAGAGAAGGGGGCAGGGTGCGCGCGGAATTGAGCTGTCTGCCTGTGGGTCAAAACAGAGGAATCTGTCAGAGAACCTATGATAATACAGTCGAGTCTGGGTAAGTAGTAGTCGCAGAGACCTAAGAAAATGATTCCACTTATCAGGATTTATACTTATCCAGACAGTACACACAGGAGAGAATTGACGGGACTAAGCTGGTCATGTCGACTTAACCGAAATTTGACTTATCCGAGTTCGACTTAAGTGGACTCGACTGTAGTAATAAATGGTTTGACTGAGGGGGGGGGGGGGAGGGGGTGATTAAGAAAGTAAGACAGACACATAGATACGAGTTTGTTTGTCTGATTGTCTGTTGGTCTGTCTGCCTCCTATTTGCGATGTAAATTCGCAGACGTTTGCTTGGATTTTCACCAAAATAAATCCTATCTGTAGCCTCTTAATATCTTTGTTGGTACGCTGGGTATTCACGACAGATCCCAATTACTTAACGATCTGTTGTTTGTTTTAGCCATTATTTCATATGTATCACTATGAACCTTTTTTAATTGCAATGAAATTATGGAAACTGCAATTGTATGGACATGTAATAAGATCTAACGGTGTCTCAGAAACAATACTTAGATCTCAGTAGATGGGAAGAGGAGTGGAGGCAGACCAAGAAAGTCTGGATACAGAACTTAACTGACTGGACAGGCCTCAGACATGCAACCATGACATTCAACCCATCTGACCGCCAAAGGTGGAGGGAGCAGATCAGGCAGTTAAAGCAACTGGTGGCCCACGACACGCAGTGTAACGGGAGGATGATGGTGATGATTAAGATAATTATGATAATGATGATGATATGTGAGTTCGCCCTCCTTTATTAGCCTTTCTACTTCCTTCTCCGTGTTTCCTTAAGCAGCCCACGTCTGCTTTTTTCCATCTGCCGTGTATTGCAGTTGTGTCCTTGCCAAAGAAGGAATTCAGCAAACATTACCAAGCCATTTCCATCTTCTTTCTTTCATAACATTTGCTAGTGACTGACATCTTTTATCCTTCTTAGTTATTCATATGAGATTAGTGATTGGTAAGGACTATCATCACAGCACTCCGAAGAGATCCACAGGTGCTCAGATATCCTACTCACTAGATCTGCAAACGTAAGACGATTGATCCCTTCTTTCTCTTGTGCCCATAGTGAAGTATTCATGTCTGGCTGCTCCAGGCTGCACTTCCATATCCGCCAACCTGAGCTGAAACAGATTTCTGCTTTTCTCGTCATAGACGTCTTTGCGATGTGCATATTGCATTGCATTAATGATAAGACTCGTTCTAAGTGCCGGATCAAGCATTGAAACCCGTTGTCCGCCAGCTATTGTGCATGCTCGTCGCCTTGAACACCCGCGTCACGAAGCATGAAAATACGGGATGGGCAAGTTACTGTATTTAATGAAAGAATCATTTCTTGTCCGAAGAAACCGACTCGGATTTTCAGGAGAAAAATCGGTGCTATATTATTATCCTACCCCAAATAGACACTTCTGGGCGTAAACTTGCCTAGGAAAACCACAACAGCCAAAAAATGCTGGGGTTGTTTCTGCAACGTCCTGTAAAGGATACACAACTTACTAACCCCAAACAGGAGAAATCCACAGGTCATGGGACAGTCTTATATTTCAGGGGTTGGTAGATGGGCTGCATGCAGTCGTGGGACCCAGACTGCACTCTTTCGTGGGACGTAGGTGGGTTGGGGTTAGGGCCAGTTCTAGATGTCTTGGGGTCGTTAAAGGCATCATAGAGCCCGGAAATCCAGTCTTACCATTCTTTAAAATATTGGAGTGTCCTGTGACGTCATCAGGGGTTAGGACATTACAAAGAACCGAATAATCACTCAGTATGTACGCATGTGTGAATTCTTGAGCATATTGTAAATACAAACTGCCGTTCTTACAGCCATGGCCACCATTTGTGATCTTGAAAAGTAAAAAAAAAAAAAAAGTAAAGATCCCTTTTCACGCCTTTCGGCGCATCGGGCATATGGGCAGAGCATCCCATATTTTTACAGACCATCAGCACTCTGTGGGTAATGTGGTCAGCATTACGCCGGTTGTCTTTACTTTCCCAGGACAGCCCATCCTGGTACCCATTTTAGGCTGGGTCGACCTGCGACGTCCCATACCACGATAAAAATCCACGCAGCCTGCGGTGGGTTTCGATCGCGGTATGCTGGCTCACAAGTCGGACTCGCAACGCCTTAGCCACGGACGCCGCATTTGTGATCTTATTTAGCCAAAATATTCGCATTACATTTTTTTGTGTAGCTTTTTTATGTTACATGTATTACCTTCTGTCATTTTAGGTCACATCAATTTTCAGTATATAAATCTTAGTGTATGGTATATGTATATGATGTATAATATGTATCAAAAACAGAATAAGAATGGCTAAAACTGTCTTCAATAAGATGTGCAAATTTCTGACAGCTACAGAGTTAACCAACACACTAAAAATGAGAAAAATATGGTATGCATACTCAATCCTGCTACATGGTGCAGAGACTTGGACAATAAACAAGCAACTAGAAAATCCAATTGAGTCTCTGGAAATGTGGGTATAAAGTATAATAGGTCGTATTTCATGGAAACAAAAACAGTTCAATACACAGGTTCTTGAAAGGCTGAAAATAAAACGTGAATTGCTGATAGAAATTTAAAAAACAATGAGACAATTAAAATACTTTGGCCACATTAAAAGACATAACACACTTTTAAAAACCATGTAAGAGGAAAAGGTCGAAAAGAGCAAGAGGTAGGCAACGATACAAGTGGGAGGACAACATCAAGAGATGGACGGGAACAGTTTGAGAGAGTGTACAAGAGACAGCGTGTTCGAGATCCATTGCAGCCAACATTCACTGTGAAGATGGCACGTGATTGATTGACAAGTCTGTTCTGAGGTAAATTCTTCTGAACAGTAGGATGGGGATCACTGGCCTATATATCTTCGCGTGTTATAACCATAGACTTTCCTTATATGGTTCTTCGGGGACTTATTTGCCGGGCTATACACCGTATGTCATCCTCTGTTAATTCCGTACTATCTCTCTGGAAGTCGCAAAGATTAACTCACCCGGTGAAAGCTTAGCCTTAAAATGTTATGATGCCGTGCTACTTTGAGATTAAACGTATATTGTACCGTCTGGCCCTCTGTAAATAGACGTAAGCAGCTTTCTGTATCACACTTAATCTAGGTTATTTATACCAGGACGTGTTATCTAACATTGGTTAACACAAGTCCGTTAATGTGATCGTACTTTAGGGGTCAAGGGAGTTAACTAGACTAAATAGTTAATGTCATAAGCGCTGAAGTGCATTACTGATCCTTGTAGGAGACTTATAAATAGTGCATGCCACGTGTAATGTATACGTAAATTTACAGCCGTTACAAGATTATGGAGACATCAACAAACACTATTAGAAATGGAATTACTGGGTCCTAACTATATTATCTGTATGGTGACTATAAAACCTTTAGCTAAAGAAAAAAAATCGACTTTCCGGTATTACTGAAAATTCGTCCTCAGTATGGGCTATAAGTCGTCCCCATGTGGGATGCATTTTTTTTTTTTTTTTTGTTATTTGAAGCCCCACCCTATATGAATATAGTTGGGCCATAAATATAGCTTAGGCCATGGATATGGGCTAACGGCTGAAAGAGGTTTTGGGGACCTCTTTGCGGGTGATCCTCATCTGCATGGTAGCACTTTGTGTCACCGGGTGTTTGTCACATCTGTGATGTCCTGGTCGGGTACAGCAACCTACCTACCTACCATTATGGGACGAGATCGGCCACCCTGCGTGACGCAGTTTTTCGTTATTTTGAAGCCCCACCCTGGCTGTTTCCAATGACCTTAATACAACCCAACCTATTGGTTGAATGAGGTTTCTAGTATCTGTTCCCAGGTGATCCTCATCCGAATGGTGTCACCGGGTGTTTACCGCTTCGTGTGATGTCATGATGGGGTTGATCGTCAATCAATCCAATAATGGAGGCACTTTTTTTGATATTTTAAAGTTGCACCGAAAAATAACTTGAAGATTGAATCGGGATATGTAACACATTTGATTCTAGAACCATCGCTTGTTTATTAGGAGCTGGATTTTGCGCATAATTCCAATGTACTGAAATTCAACAAATCTTTTTATCAAACGGAACAATTGACGTTTTCGCAGTGGCCCGAGGGGACAGCCGGGGCCCATTAAAAAAACGAGACAGCTCCGGCGAAAACGGGAAACACTACAGCTTTCATTTAGGCCATCCAGGTCAATGGGAAATCCCGTTTTTGTGCAGCTCCGTGAGGCCGGTGGGTGTTCACAATGTTTATCGAATAGATTTATGCAC
>CAJHNH020000959.1:82500-85000 GCA_905116865.2 Candidula unifasciata | reverse complement strand
CTCAAACTTGTGTTATATTGTGATATATGTACATGAATCCTCCAGGCCTACAAGATGACCTTCCAGAAAAATGTAAGTTCATCAAGATCGAGTTTCTGTCTCCCAACACCACTTCGTTACTCTAGCCCATGGACCAGCAAGTTATTTCAAACTTTAAGAAGCTCTACACTAAAGTACTCTTCGAGCATTGTTTTCAGGTCACTAAGAGACAAAACCCACTTCTATCTTTGATAGAACTTCCGGTTAAAATGGACGCTAGGCAGCGGCACTGTTTGAAGCAGAGGCAATTTTTTTCGGACGGTGGCCGATGCATTTTTGCTCCATTTGTAGACTGGATATAGTTTCGTCGCCCAGCTTCTGAGTTGAATGCGTGGCGTGACACTGTGAGCTGCGGATTGCATTTGGAATGTTTTTTCTACTGTGACCAAGTGGTGGTGTGAATTGTAGATTTAGAAAATGGCGCGATGCCTGTCGTGCAGTGTTGGCGGTTCCCGTATGTGATTACAATTGATCGCGTGGGCAACTGCTGATCTGTTGGCGACAAGTTCTGCAATCATCAATGATGAACTACATTTCTAATGTTGGACTGTTTGTGTTAGCACTTCGGATGGCTACCATATGCTTTAATGCGAGTGTATACTAGATATGCTGAGACAGCAGTCTGTCAATCTTTCCACAAGGGACTGTGATAAACATTCTGTGTGTTTTTCGTTGGCACAGGAGCGGAGCAGAGAAGGGGTGACCCGTTTGCTATGAAGCTGAAACTAAGACAACTGACCAGACCAGACTCTCATAGTTTTGGAAAAATCATTTGGACATCGTTGACAAGGCGGTGGAAGGGGTTACCAAACCCTAACCTCTGCTTGGAAGAAGCTTCGACCTGAGAACGTTGACGAATGTGACTTTGTAGGGTTCGAGACAGTACATGTGAAACCTGTAGTCAACGAGATTGTGTCTTTGGCCACTATCACGGGATTGCAGGTGGATAACAGTGATATCGAAGAGCTTGTGAAAGAACACAGCCAAGAGCTGACAACCGAAGAGCTTATGGAGTTGCATTGTGTTTCACAGCAAGAAGTTTTGGAAGAAAGTTTAAGACAGGAGGAGGAAGAGGTAACAGAAAAGCAACAGTCTTCTGGCGAATGGGAATTTTTTGCATCTCACATTGTGAAGCATCACCCAAATAAGGAAATGGCCATGTGCGCTGCAAATTTATTTAATTGAAATGCTGTGTCGTATTTTCGGCAAATTTTGAAACGTCGGCAGAAATAATTGTTCGGGACATCTTTCTAGTAAAAATTAATTAGCTATGTATCATAATTATTTCGACTTTTTTTTTTTTTCTGCAAATCGAATTCGCATTCCAGTTAGGTTCGTTCTGCGGTGGAAGAAAATATAATGATGATTCACTCTCCTTAACAATGAGTATATAATTTTCTTTGAATAAACGTTTTACATAACATTTTTGTGAGCATTTTTTCGACATGGAGCGCATTATCGTATTTTACATTAATTTATTTGAGAAAAATTGTTTCGCATAACGAGTGTTTCGCTTTACATGCATGATTCTGCAAAGAATTATGCTCGTTAAGCAAGGTTCAACTGTAGACCGAGCTTTATGGGACACATAATGACATAAGAGGGCATTTTTTTCTGTGTGTTTTTTTTTTTTGGGGGGGGGGGGGTGTTTAGTATGGACTATCATTACCGCACTCTGGAAAGATCCATAAGTGCTTCGATTTCCTCCTCCTGCTCAATAGCTCCACAAGAGTAAAACGACTGATGACGCCCGCTCTGTGTTGAATAATCAGATGTCGTGTATCTTTGGTGAAATGCTCATGTCTGGCTGTCCCAGGTTTCACCCTCTTATCCACGAACCTAGACAAGGCTACAGAGTCCTGCTTTTTTTGTCGTGATCTTATTCATGATCAGCATTTCGCTCGGGCATTAATAACATCACTCCTGTCCACTGATGGGTCAGTCGTGGTCACCACTTTGTCTACGAGGGACCGAGTTTCTTTCAGGCGGGCTACGATGGCAACGACGTTCTGTAAAGAATATAATACCAGCGATACCGACTTATTCTTCTTTACACTAGTCCTGTACTGCCTTTCAGCGTCAGGTTTTAAAGAGACAACGGGTAAGAGCATTTGCGAGGGGGGGGGGGAAGGGGAGAGGTGGTGGAGGGGTTAGGGGATCCCGCCAACCCACAAACCCCGCCAAACCACCAACCTCCTAACCCACTAACACGCCAAAGCCCAAACAGTTTTTCCTTTGTACCTAACCCTCCATGTTCTAGCGGCCATGTTATTGTTGTTGTCACTGTTGTTGTAGTTATTGATGTAGCCCATGTTGTTGTATTTATCAATGTTGTTATTTTATTGTTGTTGTCATTATTTTCTTTTTTATTATTACTGTGGTTAGTATTATTGTTTTTTTTCCTTGGCGTCATTGTTTTTTTAGTGTTGTTCTTGCTGTTGTTGTTATTATCAATATTGTT
>CAJHNH020000959.1:67500-77500 GCA_905116865.2 Candidula unifasciata | reverse complement strand
CCTTTACAGGACGTTGCAAAACCAAACCCAACAGCCCCTGGCTGTTCTGTGGTTTTTCTAGGAAAATTTACGTCCGGTTGTTTGTCATTGCTTCCTGGACGGCCGGCTTTCTTGATACCACTGTCGAGACCAACGCAAGGCGCATGGCCCGCAGCTGGGATCGAACCCGGCATCCCGGCATTACGAAGCGTTTGCATCGACTGTAGAGAGGGAGAATGCAAAAAAGGGTCTGTCCTTGAATGTAAAGGAAACGAAGGTAGTGCTTATATCAAAGAAAAGGATATCACCACAGAGTGATTTAAAATGGTAGGTCAAAAGTTAATCCAAGTCCATAAATTTAAATATCTTGGTACAATCTAACATCAAACGGAAGTTGTGTGTCAGAAGTTAAGAGCAGAAAAGGCCAGGCTAAGACTGTATTTCACAGAATGAAGAACATCTTATGCAGTCTTTTGTGTCTTTAAATGTCCAAAAGAAATGTCTAAAATAGAGTACTAAAACTGTTATGTAGAGCCTATATTGCTGTATGGTAGCGAACCATGGCATGTGAATGCACAAATTAGAAAAAACGTCGAAGCCACGGAGATGGTGGTTTCTCAAAAGAACGTTAGGAATTCATTGGGCTGCCAGAGTAACTAACGAGGATTGTTTTAAGGATGCTAATAAAAGCAGACATATAGCACATAGGTTAATACAATATAGCATATGTCAAAGCACGATAAGACACAGCACATAAGTTTCAATCATACAACATTAACTATATAGCAGGTAAGTTGGAATAATACAACATAAGACACAGTACATAAGTTGGAAAAATACAACATAAAACACAGCACAAACGTTAGAATCATACAACATAAGACACAGCACATGAGTTTAAATCATATAACATCAGACACACCACATAAGTTGGAATAGTACAACATAAAATACAGCACATATGTTGGAATAGTACAATTTAAATACAGCACATACGTTGGAATAGTACAACATAAAATACAGCGCGTACTTTGGAATAGTACAACATAAAATACAGCACATACGTTGGAATAGTACAACATAAAATACAGCACATACGTTGGAATAGTACAACATAAAATACAGCGCGTACTTTGGAATAGTACAACATAAAATACAGCACATACGTTGGAATAGTACAACATAAAATACAGCACATACGTTGGAATAGTACAACATAAAATACAGCACATACGTTGGAATAGTACAACATAAAATACAGCGCGTACTTTGGAATAGTACAACATAAAATACAGCACATACGTTGGAATAGTACAACATAAAATACAGCACATACGTTGGAATATTACAATATAAAATACAGCACATACGTTGGAATAGTACAACATAAATTACAGCACATACGTTGGAATATTACAATATAAAATACAGCACATACGTTGGAATAGTACAATATAAAATACAGCAAATACGTTGGAATAGTACAACATAAAATACAGCACATACGTTGGAATAGTACAACATAAAATACAGCACAAACGTTGCAATACTACAATATAAAATACAGCATATACGTTGGAATAGTACAACATAAAATACAGCACATACGTTGGAATACTACAATATAAAATACAGCACATACGTTGGAATAGTACAACATAAAATACAGCACATACGTTGGAATAATGCAACATAAGACACGTAAGTTAGAATATTGCTTTAATTTGACAATGGGAGTCCCCGTTGGTGGAGTGGCTAGACGCTCGCCGCGGATCGGCAGGTCGTGGGTTCGCTGCCTAGAAGAGCAGGACATTTTTTTCAAATATAACCTTGGCTCCCAGGTCGACCCAGCCTTGGGTGGGTACTGGGTGCAGTCCCGGAAAGTAAAGGCGGCCGGCGTGATGCTGACCACATCATCCATCTTGTGCCGATTGGTCAATAAAATATAGGTCTAGCCCTATATGCCCTATACGTCTACAGGCGTGGAAAAGTGTTCTTGACTTACTTTACTTACTTAATATGACAATAAGAGAATGACTTTGAACCATACAGCCTTAAGACGTGGCACTTAATTTTTTTTAATGCAATAATATATATATATAGCAGATAAGTTGTATTACTAGAAGTTGTAGTACAACATTGAAAAAATAGCTCATAACTTTGAATAATACAACAGTAAGAAAACGAATGGCACACACTTTCAGTAAAACAAAATGACTTCAAAGAACCCAACACGATTTATCACTTAACTGCAATGTAATAAATTAAGAAACACAACATTACTAACACAAATGGAAATATGCAACCAAAACAAACACAACATAACGTCTATTTACCAAATGTGTGTCTCACTTGGACAAACTATGAATTAATAAACCGAACCGTGAATGAGAAACGTACAACTCTATACTTAGCTCGCTCTCTTACTGAGCTGTCACCTGTATAATTCACCCAATAATTAATTGTACGACTGGATACATTATCTGTGATAAACATCAACAATAATATGTATATAGCACAAAGGATTTAGACTGAAATCTTCACGTCATAGGCGTCGAAAGAAAGGACTCAATCCTTTATAGCCCCCCCCCCTCCCCTTTTTCCCCCAAAAAAAACTGTCAAAATTTTTTTGTAAAGGAACTAGGCGACCCACGTCTCTCGTTTCCGTTCTAAATACACTGGTTCCTGGGTATATGAGAGCCGCTGTTGTGTAGCGGTTAGATGCTCACCTGCAGACCCGAAGGTCGTGGGTTCATGTCCTTACGGAGCCGGACGTTTAGGAAAAACGACTTTGGCTTCCAGGTTGACCCAGCTTTAAATAGGTACCAGGTAAAGTCCTAGGAAGTAAAGGCAGCCGCTGTGATGTTGACGATTTCACTGACCGAGTACCGATTGGTCTATAAAATATAGGTTGAGCGTGTGCCCAGCAGGGTTGAAGGCATGGTAAAGAGTTCTTTACTACACTTTACTACTTACTTTACGTACCTTTGGTTTACGACCAACTTTGTATAGGTCCTGTTTAGACGCGAAGAATTTCGCTTGGTATACAACCTTTGTTTACAAGGCAGACCAAGAGGACCGTGGAGAGATAATGTCCAGACAGACCTGCAAACACCTGGTGTCACCAACTGAAAAGAGAACGTCAACCAGAGAGATGAATGGAGGCGGGAGATATCTGCAGCAATGAACCTCAAGGGCTCGGAATGCTGAAGAAGACACAGATACAACCTTTGTTTGGAATACGACTCATGTGCGACAATTTGTATGAGTCCAGATGAGTTACGTGACCAGGCGCTACCCCCTCTCATCAATCAAAGAAATGTTTATCAGATGGATATATATCAAAAACTTTGCAGAGAAGTACCGCCTAGAAGAAGCCCAAAGAATTAATAATGTCATTGTCTGGAATGACCAACCCAATGTCACATTTCTGAAACACCCTGAAGAGAAGGCAGAGGCAAAGTTTTTTTGGACAGATTTTTAGTGAAAGCCCTATCTAGTGGTCCTCAGCCAGGTCAATAAAAGGGACAGCGACAGCAAGCGAGAGAGAGAGAGAGAGAGAGAGAGAGAGAGAGAGAGAGAGAGAGAGAAAACTATATTTTCAAATGGTCACTAATAAAGTTCGTTCGAGAAGGAGGAAAAGTGGGGGGAGAGAGAGGACGAGCAAACGAATGAACTTTATTTTCAAAGGGTATCTAATAGAGTTTGTTCGTGAGAGAGAGAGAGAGAGAGAGAGAGAGAGAGAGAGAGAGAGAGAGAGAGAGAGAGAGAGAGAGAGAGAGAAACGCACCAGAACGTCAGGTTTATTAGAAGGACACTCTCTTTCCAGTGAACAATATCTCCTCCTCCTGCCTTCTCAGCAGCCATTACTAGGCACGGCTCTTTCTAGCAAGGTGATTAGGTTTTTATTTATTTCCTTTAATTGCTTTCGTATGAATTTTTTGTTATTATTAAGCACTGTTTAAATTATTTTATATAACCCCATCAATGTATAACATGCCAATAATTTAATAGGATTCCCTTTTTTCCATTAGGTTAATCATTCTCCATTTATTTCTTATGCGGAAACTCGTTCGGTGTACGGCGCACAATGATCTGGAGAAACTATGGGGGTGACTGCAGTCAAGTTTTGATCTACATCCTCTCCATTCCTCGTTTGTGTATTGCACTTATGTTTGAAAAAGGCTGCCCGGCCGAAACATTACGTTGTGTTGTTTTGTGCACGTTTTCCTCTTTCCTATTTTGTTGAGCTTTTTAGTCAAATTTCTCTGGAATACAATGATCTGGAACAGATTATACACGTACAGCGAGGTACCAATGAATTCTCCTTAAAAGTATTTGTTCATACATTTCAAGTTATTTTAAATATTTGGCTATATTTTAACCATCCGCACTTTTTAAAATTATTATTATGCTCTTAAACTAGGATTACTGTACTTGAGAACCCTGCTCATGTCTAGAAAATGTAGGTGTTGCAGAGGCTCCCTCCTAGTCCGCCCCCCCCCACCCCACCCGCTCTTCCCCCGCCCCCATGGTTTTCTTTGGTGTCGACACAATTGCTGTGCTAGAAGTCCAGATATTAATTTCGACCTCATTCTCAAGTCGTTTGCCTCGGAGGGACAGAATGATTGACATCTTCAAGGTTTCGCGATGAGTCAGCCTAGTTGTGATCATGCTAATGTATCTTTAGCCGGATAATCGTGTTTGATTGAAACTCTTCCCTAGTTCAGTGGTTCTCGAATTCTCCCCGTTCAGTGGTTCTCGGAGTCTCCCCGTTCAGTGGTTCTCGGAGTCTCCCCGTTCAGTGGTTCTCGGAGTCTCCCCGTTCAGTGGTTCTCGGAGTCTCCCCGTTCAGTGGTTCTCGGAGTCTCCCCGTTCAGTGGTTCTCGGAGTCTCCCCGTTCAGTGGTTCTAGGAGTCTCCCCGTTCAGTGGTTTTCGGAGTCTCCCCGTTCAGTGGTTCTAGGAGTCTCCCCGTTCAGTGGTTCTCGGAGTCTCCCCGTTCAGTGGTTCTTGGAGTCTCTCCGTTCAGTGGTTCTCGGATTCTCCCCTTCAGTGGTTCTCGGAGTCTCCTCGTTCAGTGGTTCTCGGAGTCTCCCCGTTTATTGGTTCTCGGAGTCTCCCCGTTCAGTGGTTCTCGGAGTCTTCCCGTCCAGTGGTTCTCGGAGTCTCCCCGTTCAGTGGTTCTTAGAGTCTCCCCGTTCAGTGGTTCCTGGAGTCTCCCCGTTCAGTGGTTCTCGGAGTCTCCCCGTTCAGTGGTTCTCGGAGTCTCCCCGTTCAGTGGTTCTTGGAGTCTCCCCGTTCAGTGGTTCTTGGAGTCTCCCCGTTCAGTGGTTCTCGGAGTCTCCCCGTTCAGTGGTTCTTGGAGTATCCCCGTTCAGTGGTTCTCGGGGCTCGCGAGGAGGCTTCGGAAAAAGCTTAGACGTTTATAAGTAGACAACCCAGGGGATGTTTGGTGTCGAGGCAGTGTGTCCGCTACAAGTGCTAGAGGTTCCGAGTTCAATCCCTGGTAAGGGCTGGGATTTTTTGTCACGTGAATTTGGACTTCTAGTATTTCTCCGGGGTTTCCGGGACCTTTCCACGGGCGATACTCATCTGCAGCGTGGCACTTTCTGTCACCGGGTGTTTGTCGCTCTGTGTGATGTCTTGGTGGGGAAAAAAGTCAGTCACAGACAATTTTTAAAAAATCTTTGAACTATGGGTAGAAAGCTTAAATAGGAAAGGGGGGGGGCAGTGAGGTGGAAGGGTAGAAGCACCGAAACAATTGAATATTTAGACCGAATTCTTTATTAATGAGTGAAGTCGCCCTGGTGTAGCGGTTAGACAGTCGCCTGCGGACGTGGAGGTCGTGGGTTCAAATCTGCCCCATCTGTTTGCCTGCCTGTCTGTTCTCGTCCAGTGGTCTTCTTAGCGGTTGCAGGTTTAAACAACGGACCAACATCATGGCACACGGGTAGTAACCCATACGTGCTCCGTTCTTCTTTTAACGCAAATCTGAGCCCAAAGAAGCTCATCACAGTACACAGGCTCTGTAGCACCGGCGAGAATCCTGAAGTACTTTGGGTAGATTTTTAACTCCATATTTTGCCCGGGCAGCGCCGTTAGGCTACTTTTTTCGATTTCCATCTGCAAAGGGATTTTCTTCGAGCGCAACAATGCTCACGGGCGTCCGATCTCACTAACCAGAGACAAGGGGGAATTACTAGAAGTCCAAGTCCACGTGAAAAAATCCCAACCCTTACCGGGGATTGAAACCGAAACTATCACTTGAGGCGGACACCATGCCTCGAGACCACGCAGCCCCCCCCCCCCCCCCCCCCCCCTCTCGAAACTCCACACTTGATTTCTGTAACATCAAAGCGGCCTTCTTTACTTCTCATGACATTATCTTGGAGATATTTTAGGCTATTTTTATTTTTTTCCCGGTGGAAACAGGAGTGAAGCAAGGCTGTGTCCTATCGCCGATGCTTTTTGGTATAGCAATCGACTGGGTCATGCGCAAGTGCATAAATAACGCAAATTTAGGCATTACATGGGTTGACAAAATTCTGGAAGACCTAGACTTCGCCGACGACATAGCACTCCTGAGTTCAGAACACACAGACGCCCAAGAAAAAATCAATCGACTCCAGAAATTCTCAGAACAAATTGGACTCCAAATTAACACAGCAAAAACAAAAATTTTAGACTTTACCAACAGTTCAGTTGATATCACGCTGAACAACAACAGCCTTGAAAAAGTCAATAAGTTTCACTTATCTAGGGAGCAAGATGTCATCTACAGGAGATACCGCACCAGAAATACCATTTAGAATAGCACTGGCATCTAGTGCCTTCAATAAACTGTCTAACATCTGGAAATCAAAGACACTTAGCAAACACACAAAACTCAAGATCTTCAATTCTTGTGTGATTCCAGTACTAACCTATGGATGCGAGAGCTGGAAATCAACGAAAACTCTAGACACCAAATTAGACAGTTTTGAAAATAAATGCCTTAGAAGAATACTAAATTTCAAATGGTCAGATTTCCAAACAAATACACAAATAAGGCAAGAATCCAGGCAAGAGTATGTGTCTAATTTTATACGAAAACAACGCTGGAACTATGTCGGCCACGCCCTTAGAATGGATAAATCAAGACTTCCTTACCAAGCCCTCATTTGGACACCACATGGGAAAAGATCTCGTGGAAGACCAATAGAAACCCTACGTAGAACTATCATCAGGGAAGGCTCGCTCATGGGCCACTCAAACATCCAAGACCTACAACGGATTGCAACGAACCGCCGTGCATGGAGAGTCATGACCTCTGCCCTATGTGCCGCACTCGACACAAGAGGAAAGACTAACTAACTAACTAACTAACTAACTATTTTAGGCTAGGCTGTCTAAAAGACTTTTAAAAAAGCAAACCTGAAACAAAATTGTTTTTGAAATATGATATATTGAGCTACAGTTTTTGCGAAATAATACAACGTCACTCTGTGATGAAACGAAACAATTTTATTTTATTTTGCTGATATTTCATTTTTTGTTTAAAGAAAAAAAAGGTAAAGTCGACAGATGTGAACCAGCAAACGTGCACACGGTTATAAACCATAAGTGCTCCGCCATCAGTACGGACAGCTGAAAAGAAACTGTCCGTCTCACGTAACTCCGTAGCTACAGCTCTCTATTTACCCCAGAGTGTTAACTCTGGTACCCATCACCTACAAACTGGGTGAACCCTGGGAACGACCCAGTTTCGAACACTGTCGATTGGCTACAGCGAGTCGCAGCTGCATTTGACAGCGAGTCTCCTATCGGCTGCGCTAACGCGGCCCTAAACATTATAGACATGTGTCTATACTATCCCATTTGACAATGCTCTATCCAGAGACCAAACGCATCCAAATTGTATTATGTTTGTAAGAGACACTAATATGAAAATCTAAAAAAATTAAAAAAACCTGCTCAAAATATTATTCCAAACGATCAGTTGAAGTGTATGGCAGCCAGTTTTAGTCATGAAGGGGTACAAATGGTAGACGTACACACACACACACACACACACACACACATACACACAAAGGCGCACTAGCACACACATACACACCCACACTTAAACTGTTATATAATTGAACAAAAAAGCATACACACATATTAGCACATACATACACACATACATACATATATATATATATTCCGTGTGTTTTTAAATTACAGTATTTTTTCTGGCAAAATATCAGAATATTATCATTAGTGATTATAATTAAACTGTTGGCACAATTCCGTCTCTCCAGATGATTGTTCATTACTGTGCTATAGGGGGTTGGGGGGGGGGGGGGGGGTAGGCATGAGAATCGCCACTCATGGTGATGGCCAGAATGTGACTAACAAGACCTGCCCGCTTGACGAAAGGTCTTCTACAGTTATATAGGATTTCCGGACCATAGTTGCTAGAGCATGTATTTAATATGTTTCTTCTGCCCGGCTCGCAAGCGTAGTTGGCTAAACCGGACTAAGCAGCGACCTTGTGACAAACTCCTTGTGGTGCGGGTTCATGCCCGGGGTAGGCAGAAAAGCCACATTTCTCCCAGATTTATGGTATCTATCATGGAATCAAGGCGGAATGGTATTGATATCCATAATACGGAAACAAAGAGTTAACAACTCATGGTTTCTTAATTTAAAAAAAAAGAACAAGTGTTTCTTTTCAGACGCTGAACTTTTAACATATCTACAGTTATTTAATCCTTTATTCCAATTCTATTCCTAATTTTCCTCCTTCCAAACAGCACGGTCTATAGCAGTCTGTTCAGACAAATCCACACATACATTTTGACTTATGTGCGTTATAGATATATATTTATATTTATTTTTTTCAAACGATTCAAAGCAAACAGTATGCTCACAGTTAACTGAGTAACAAGAATGTAAAATGTACATTGAAGCAGAGACACACGTCGACATTTTTTTCCCATCCTTAATTCACAGTAGGTGATGTCCATAGGGAATGCACCGTCATCGATTCTTCGAGTATGTTCTAGCTATCTGAGCATTCCGAGACTGAGCATTTGGAAAACTGTCGGATACTTGCTCTTTCCAATATCTCAGTGTTTGTGATATTGTCTTGCCACCTAAGGCGAAATATTCTTCATTGGCATCGCTTACGAAAGCTGTTAGCCATTTCTTCTGCTGTTTAGCTATTTCTCCTGCTGTTCAGCTATTTCTCCTGCTGTTTAGCCATTTCTCCTGGCGCGAATAATTCGATCAAACTTCTCTACCGTATAGAAAAATGCTGAAAACACAAGCTTGACAGACAAGAGTTTTTGTTTTAACCATGAGTTTTCTGTTCCCCCAAGCACTTTTGGGTAATCAGCTTATTATTGTTGCTGCCTTACCTATCCTAATGTTGATTTCTTGGTCTAGCGATATTGGGTTATACATTAAGGGTCTCAGCTGTGTAAAGCAGTAGACTTCTCCCAGTTATTCCCCATAAAAAAAAAGTCTACACGTCTATTATTAGAACTGGCACCATAATCTTTCTCTTCTTTTTGCTGACTGTTAGTCCAAACTCAAAACAGGCATCAGCAAATCACAAAAATAGTACTTCAACAGATATGCTGTTTATTTCTTATGTGGTCCAGGTGCACGTAATATACGACTTCGGCAACTAAGGGAGGCGATCAAATCCAGGTCAACTACAACTGACATTCCAAGAGAGGCGATCAAATCCAGGTCAACTACAACTGACATCCTAACTAAGAGAGGCGATCAAATCCAAGTCAACTACAACTGACATTCCAAGAGAGGCGATCAAATCCAGGTCAACTACAACTGACATTCCAAGAGAGGCGATCAAATCCAGGTCAACTACAACTGACATCCTAACTAAGAGAGGCGATCAAATCCAGGTCAACTACAACTGACATTCCAAGAGAGGCGATCAAATCCAGGTCCACTACAACTGACATTCCAAGAAAGGCGATCAAATCCAGGTCAACTACAACTGACATCCTAACTAAGAGAGGCGATCAA